>CM059793.1:232500-311986 GCA_030435695.1 Brachymystax lenok tsinlingensis
GACAGGATGAGAAGACAGACAGGAGAACCATGAGAGGAGAGAGAGACAGGATGAGAAGACAGACAGGAGAACCATGAGAGGAGAGAGACAGGATGAGAAGACAGACAGGAGAACCATGAGAGGAGAGAGACAGGATGAGAAGACAGACAGGATGAGAAGACAGACAGGAGAACCATGAGAGGAGAGAGAGACAGGATGAGAAGACAGACAGGAGAACCATGAGAGGAGAGAGAGACAGGATGAGAAGACAGACAGGATGAGAAGACAGACAGGAGAACCATGAGAGGAGAGATAGACATTGTTGTTAAATTACAAGCCTAGTTGGATAGCCAAAGAAAAAGCCATGATTGGCTGAGATACTGAGTGGGCTGGACATGCCGAGAGAGGAGTTTGGATTGGTCTGCCATATAGCACGCTTATGGTTCATTGTTTACCTAGCTAGCTAGCGGTACGCGTATGACATTATTCGTATCTCAGAGCCGTTTGCTTGACTAGTTATAGCCTAATGTTATCTAGCTAACATTAACCCTGGTTGGTTAGCTATCTGCAGATTCATGCAGGGTACTTTATTTTACCTTTATTTTACTAGGCAAGTCAGTTAAGAACAAGTTCTTATTTTCAATGACGGCCTAGGAACAGTGGGTTAACTGCCTGTTCAGGGGCAGAACGACAGATTTGTACCTTGTCAGCTCAGGGAATTGAACTTGAACTTGTAACCCAACGCTCTAACCACTAGGCTACCCTGCCGCCCCAGGGTAGCCTAGTAACGTCATGAGCTGTGATTATGGTTCATTGTTTACCTAGCTAGCTAGCTAACGTTAGTCCATCTCTGCTCCACTTTGAGCCAGGAGAGATTGACATGCATATTATTAATGTTAGCTCTCTGTGTACATCCAGCTGCCCTGGAGAACTCCTGACTAACTGGATGATGTTGGAGGCTTCCATTAAAGAACACCCTCTGTGTTGTTAGACAGGTAACTCTTTATCCACATTATAGCCGTTTTTATTTCCAGCAGCAGACTATGATCGATAATGTCAAAAGCCACACTGAAGTCTAACAAAACAGCCCCCACAATCTTTTTATCATCAATTTCTCTCAGCCAATCATCAGTCATACATATCCTAATGGCTAGTCCCCTTACCCCTATACATATCTACCTTTACCACTCCAGTATCCCTGCACATTGGAAATATGGTGCTGGAACTGACCCTGGAACTGATGCTGTATTTAGCTGACTTACTTTCTCATGTTCTTCTTATTTCTATATCTCATGGGTTTTTGTTGTATACTTTTTATAGTTCTACTGATATTGGTTACTGCATTGTAATAAAGGCATTTCACTGCACATGACAATAAAACAAGTCTATCTCTGTCTGCATTCAACCCACTACTAGTGTAGCTACAGCCAATGAGACAGTGTCTCTGTCTGCATTCAACCCACTACTAGTGTAGCTACAGCCAATGAGACAGTGTCTCTGTCTGCATTCAACCCACTACTAGTGTAGCTACAGCCAATGAGACAGTGTCTCTGTCTGCATTCAACCCACTACTAGTGTAGCTACAGCCAATGAGACAGTGTCTCTGTCTGCATTCAACCCACTACTAGTGTAGCTACAGCCAATGAGACAGTGTCTCTGTCTGCATTCAACCCACTACTAGTGTAGCTACAGCCAATGAGACAGTGTCTCTGTCTGCATTCAACCCACTACTAGTGTAGCTACAGCCAATGAGACAGTGTCTCTGTCTGCATTCAACCCACTACTAGTGTAGCTACAGCCAATGAGACAGTGTCTCTGTCTGCATTCAACCCACTACTAGTGTAGCTACAGCCAATGAGACAGTGTCTCTGTCTGCATTCAACCCACTACTAGTGTAGCTACAGCTCAAAATAACACTTAGCTACAAGGGGACCACAGAACTGTCCCATCTACAGCTCTCCTGCTCTCGCTCCCCAACTTTCTCACTCTCTCACCATCTAATAGGACTATGTAGTCAGTGCTCCACAAGGTGACCTATTTAACTCTACATCAGAAGTCCTTTCTCCTGTCCCACTTTCTGTTTATTGGGTGTTAAAATTAGAGGATTTATAAATCGGTCAGGCCGATATTTTTGGCCAATATTAGCCTACCGTCCTAGTCATCATCTCATCTCTGCTCAGGCTGTAGCAGCCAGCAAGACATTTCTCTCTGTGCTCCCCAACCAGTCAACTTCTATAGGCTAATAGGTGCATCAGAGACCTCTGTAATGCCCAGAAAGCTCAGATTCAAACTCCCATTCACCAGCTCTGCAACCATTGTAATTTCAAAATACGTTTTTTAGACACCAAATATGCTGTTTTGCTGAGCAACTATGTTAATTTAAATCAAAACAATTTGTATTGGTCACATACACATGGTTAGCAGATGTTAATGTGAGTGTAGCGAAATGCTTGTGCTTCTAGTTCCGACCTGCAGTAGTATCTAACAAGTAATCTAACAAATTCACAACAACTACCTAATACACACACAAGTGCAAAGGAATGAATACGAGTATTGTAGCAGTAATGAGTGGTACCCCTGCACATCAACGCAGCATTGGTACTCCCTGTCTATAGCCATGTTATTACCTGGTACTCCCTGTATATAGCCATGTTATTACCTGGTAATCCGTGTATATAGACATTATTACCTGGTACTCCGTGTATATTGACATGTTATTACCTGGTACTCCCTGTATATAGCCATGTTATGACCTGGTACTCCCTGTACATAGCCATGTTATTACCTGGTACTCCCTGTCTATAGCCATGTTATTACCTGGTACTCCCTGTCTATAGCCATGTTATTACCTGGTACTCCCTGTATATAGCCATGGTAATACCTGGTACTCCCTGTATATAGCCATGGTAATACCTGGTACTCCCTGTATATAGCCATGTTATGACCTGGTACTCCCTGTACATAGCCATGTTATTACCTGGTACTCCCTGTACATAGCCATGGTATTACCTGGTACTCCCTGTATATAGCCATGTTATGACCTGGTACTCCCTGTATATAGCCATGTTATGACCTGGTACTCCCTGTACATAGCCATGTTATTACCTGGTACTCCCTGTATATAGCCATGTTATTACCTGGTACTCCCTGTCTATAGCCATGTTATTACCTGGTACTCCCTGTATATAGCCATGTTATGACCTGGTATTCCCTGTACATAGCCATGTTATTACCTGGTACTCCCTGTACATAGCCATGTTATGACCTGGTACTCCCTGTACATAGCCATGTTATGACCTGGTACTCCCTGTACATAGCCATATTATTACCTGGTACTCCCTGTATATAGCCATGTTATTACCTGGTACTCCCTGTATATAGCCATGTTATTACCTGGTAATCCGTGTATATAGACATTATTACCTGGTACTCCGTGTATATTGACATATTATTACCTGGTACTCCCTGTATATAGCCATGTTATTACCTGGTACTCCCTGTACATAGCCATGTTATGACCTGGTACTCCCTGTACATAGCCATGTTATGACCTGGTACTCCCTGTATATAGCCATGTTATGACCTGGTACTCCCTGTCTATAGCCATGTTATTAACTGGTACTCCCTGTCTATAGCCATGTTATTACCTGGTACTCCCTGTCTATAGCCATGTTATTACCTGGTACTCCCTGTACATAGCCATGGTATTACCTGGTACTCCCTGTACATAGCCATGGTATTACCTGGTACTCCCTGTACATAGCCATGTTATGACCTGGTACTCCCTGTACATAGCCATGTTATGACCTGGTACTCCCTGTACATAGCCATGTTATGACCTGGTACTCCCTGTATATAGCCATGTTATTACCTGCGCTATAAAAACTATTATTACACAGTTAGTCCATGCAACTTATTATGTGACTTGTTTTGGCCTCGAGTTTCGCAGCGGTCCAAGGCACTGCATCTTAGTGCAAGAGGGGTCACTACAGTCCCTGGTTCAAATCCGGGGCTGTATCAAATCTGGCCATAGGAAGGCGCACAATTGGCCCAGTGTCATCCGGGTTTGGCCAGGGTAGTCCGTCATTGTAATTAAGAATTTGTTCCGAAATGACTTGCCTAGTTAAATACAGGTTACATTAAAAAAACTATTTTAAAGAATAAAATTTAAAAAAGCTAAGTTTTACTTTTAAATATATATTGACTCAAGACACTTCAGCTTTAAAATTGTATTAATTTGTAAACATTTCTAAAATCCATTGTAAATTCAGGCTTTAACACAAAATGTGGAAAAGTCAAGGGGTGTGAATACTTTCTGAAGGGAAATGTAAAAAAGGGACATTTCTGTAAGGGTTGATACATTTTCTATTGGGAAAATCAAGCCTTTTAAACATCAAATACACAAAAAATATAATACCATAAATACAGTACAAAATGTCCTGCAGGAAAGTTCTCCTGTAGCAGGGTGATCAAATGAAGATCCAAAACCTGTATGGAAACATCTCTTACTGTACAGAAGGAAGTTGTCACTGTTTTCTAGATTCACATTTACATTAGCTGAGATTACAACAACTCAAATCACATTATTGATGAACCCGAACACAAATAATAGGATTACCAGATTATCCCTGTGAAGCTAACGAGATATCATATAGGCCTAAAACTAGACGACCACGGTAGTAAATCTCAGGAGAGATCGCTGACCCACGTACCTAGGGTTGGGCGAAATCACGATAATATCGTCTATCAACGATGATTGACAGCCATCGTGGATGGTGACGACATCCTGATGTGACAGACGATGGTTTAGCCTATTTGAACTTGACTGGCGCCTTGCTGTAAACCGAGTCAGGCAGCGCAGGGCAGAGCAGGGCAGGACAAGAGTGACATTCCTATTACATATGTTACAGAGAACATAAGAGAGGAAGGAATGTAGGCTAAACAGAGCTAAGAATTCCACCAAAGTAGCGCAAATTGTCCAGTCAGAAAATATTGTTTCTCTCGCTCTGTTGGATGCATGGGCCTTTTTTATTAGGGACACTGAAAAAACACAGCTCCCTCGTCTCTCCATTCAATCTGAATATGACAGGGCTAAACTAGCTATACTCCCTCGTCTCTCCATTCAATCTGAATATGACAGGGCTAAACTAGCTGTACTCCCTCGTCTCTCCATTCAATCTGAATATGACAGGGCTAAACTAGCTATACTCCCTCGTCTCTCCATTCAATCTGAATATGACAGGGCTAAACTAGCTGTACTCCCTCGTCTCTCCATTCAATCTGAATATGACAGGGCTAAACTAGCTGTACTCCCTCGTCTCTCCATTCAATCTGAATATGACAGGGCTAAACTAGATATACTCCCTCGTCTCTCCATTCAATCTGAATATGACAGGGCTAAACTAGCTATACTCCCTCGTCTCTCCATTCAATCTGAATATGACAGGGCTATACTCCCTCGTCTCTCCATTCAATCTGAATATGACAGGGCTATACTCCCTCGTCTCTCCATTCAATCTGAATATGACAGGGCTATACTCCCTCGTCTCTCCATTCAATCTGAATATGACAGGGCTATACTCCCTCGTCTCTCCATTCAATCTGAATATGACAGGGCTATACTCCCTCGTCTCTCCATTCAATCTGAATATGACAGGGCTATACTCCTCGTCTCTCCATTCAATCTGAATATGACAGGGCTATACTCCTCGTCTCTCCATTCAATCTGAATATGACAGGGCTATACTCCCTCGTCTCTCCATTCAATCTGAATATGACAGGGCTATACTCCCTCGTCTCTCCATTCAATCTGAATATGACAGGGCTATACTCCCTCGTCTCTCCATTCAATCTGAATATGACAGGGCTATACTCCCTCGTCTCTCCATTCAATCTGAATATGACAGGGCTATACTCCCTCGTCTCTCCATTCAATCTGAATATGACAGGGCTATACTCCCTCGTCTCTCCATTCAATCTGAATATGACAGGGCTATACTCCCTCGTCTCTCCATTCAATCTGAATATGACAGGGCTATACTCCCTCGTCTCTCCATTCAATCTGAATATGACAGGGCTATACTCCCTCGTCTCTCCATTCAATCTGAATATGACAGGGCTATACTCCCTCGTCTCTCCATTCAATCTGAATATGACAGGGCTATACTCCTCGTCTCTCCATTCAATCTGAATATGACAGGGCTATACTCCCTCGTCTCTCCATTCAATCTGAATATGACAGGGCTATACTCCCTCGTCTCTCCATTCAATCTGAATATGACAGGGCTATACTCCCTCGTCTCTCCATTCAATCTGAATATGACAGGGCTATACTCCTCGTCTCTCCATTCAATCTGAATATGACAGGGCTATACTCCCTCGTCTCTCCATTCAATCTGAATATGACAGGGCTATACTCCTCGTCTCTCCATTCAATCTGAATATGACAGGGCTATACTCCCTCGTCTCTCCATTCAATCTGAATATGACAGGGCTATACTCCCTCGTCTCTCCATTCAATCTGAATATGACAGGGCTATACTCCTCGTCTCTCCATTCAATCTGAATATGACAGGGCTATACTCCCTCGTCTCTCCATTCAATCTGAATATGACAGGGCTATACTCCCTCGTCTCTCCATTCAATCTGAATATGACAGGGCTATACTCCCTCGTCTCTCCATTCCAATCTGAATATGACAGGGCTATACTCCCTCGTCTCTCCATTCAATCTGAATATGACAGGGCTATACTCCCTCGTCTCTCCATTCAATCTGAATATGACAGGGCTATACTCCCTCGTCTCTCCATTCAATCTGAATATGACAGGGCTAAACTAGCTATACTCCCTCGTCTCTCCATTCAATCTGAATATGACAGGGCTAAACTAGCTATACTCCCTCGTCTCTCCATTCAATCTGAATATGACAGGGCTAAACTAGCTATACTCCCTCGTCTCTCCATTCAATCTGAATATGACAGGGCTAAACTAGCTATACTCCCTCGTCTCTCCATTCAATCTGAATATGACAGGGCTAAACTAGCTATACTCCCTCGTCTCTCCATTCAATCTGAATATGACAGGGCTAAACTAGCTATACTCCCTCGTCTCTCCATTCAATCTGAATATGACAGGGCTAAACTAGCTATACTCCCTCGTCTCTCCATTCAATCTGAATATGACAGGGCTAAACTAGCTATACTCCCTCGTCTCTCCATTCAATCTGAATATGACAGGGCTAAACTAGCTATACTCCCTCGTCTCTCCATTCAATCTGAATATGACAGGGCTAAACTAGCTATACTCCTCGTCTCTCCATTCAATCTGAATATGACAGGGCTAAACTAGCTATACTCCTCGTCTCTCCATTCAATCTGAATATGACAGGGCTAAACTAGCTATACTCCCTCGTCTCTCCATTCAATCTGAATATGACAGGGCTAAACTAGCTATACTCCTCGTCTCTCCATTCAATCTGAATATGACAGGGCTAAACTAGCTATACTCCCTCGTCTCTCCATTCAATCTGAATATGACAGGGCTAAACTAGCTGTACTCCTCGTCTCTCCATTCAATCTGAATATGACAGGGCTAAACTAGCTGTACTCCCTCGTCTCTCCATTCAATCTGAATATGACAGGGCTAAACTAGCTATACTCCTCGTCTCTCCATTCAATCTGAATATGACAGGGCTAAACTAGCTATACTCCCTCGTCTCTCCATTCAATCTGAATATGACAGGGCTAAACTAGCTATACTCCCTCGTCTCTCCATTCAATCTGAATATGACAGGGCTAAACTAGCTATACTCCCTCGTCTCTCCATTCAATCTGAATATGACAGGGCTAAACTAGCTATACTCCCTCGTCTCTCCATTCAATCTGAATATGACAGGGCTAAACTAGCTGTACTCCCTCGTCTCTCCATTCAATCTGAATATGACAGGGCTAAGCTACGTTTTATAGTTTTATGCATGCATGCTTTCTCTCCCGATCAAACAATGAATGATTAGGTGTGTCCAAACTTTTGACTGGTCCTGAATATTTACATAATGTGATATCTCAGCATCAGCAGTGGACAGTCTCCGCTTCATCAGGAACTCTAGAACAAAATATGTATTTGGTCTAGACACTGTATTCCTGAAGAGACACAAATATTCTCTGATTGCCCCTATTGTACATCTAGTTAATCTGTCCATCAAATATGGGTTCTTCCCCAATGCTTGGAAGTATGCTGCAGTGATACCTGTTTAAAATCTGGTGACCCAACACTGGTGGAAAATGACAGACCTATAAGCATTCTTCCAGTGCTATGAAAAGTATCTGATCTGATCACCTCATTCAAATCAAATTGATCACATACACATGGTTAGCAGATGTTATTGGTCACATACACAAGGTTAGCAAATGTTATTGGTCACATACACATGGTAAGCAGATGTTATTGGTCACATACACATGGTTATCAGATGTTATTGGTCACATACACAAGGTTAGCAAATGTTATTGGTCACATACACATGGTAAGCAGATGTTATTGGTCACATACACAAGGTTAGCAAATGTTATTGGTCACATACACATGGTAAGCAGATGTTATTGGTCACATACACATGGTTAGCAGGTGTTATTGGTCACATACACATGGTTAGCAGATGTTATTGGTCACATACACATGGTTAGCAGATGTTATTGGTCACATACACATGGTTAGCAAATGTTAATGCGAGTGTAAAGAAATGCTTGTGCTTCTAGTTCCGACCATGCAGTAACTCCATCAGGGCAACTCCATACATCAAACGCAATTTGGATGTATTCCTATCGGACAAAAAGAAGTCAAAAGGTGCATTTGAGGGACACTCAGTCGGACTCTCTTTACAATAACATTGGGGTCCCACAAGGGCCAATATTAGGCCCCATATTAGGCCCCATACAGTGCATTCGGAAAGTATTCAGAAACCTTGACTTTTTCCACATTTGGTTACAATACAGCATTATTCTAAAAATTATTAAATTGTATTTTTTTCACATCAATCTACACACAATACCCCATAATGACGAAGCAAAGACACATTTTTTCAATTTTTTGCAAATGTATTTAATATAAAACAGTGGAAATATCACATTTACATAAGTATTCAGACCCTTTACTCAGTACTTTGTTGAAGCACCTTTGGCAGCGATTACAGCCTCAAGTTCTTGGGTATGACGCTAAAAGCTTGGTACACCTGTATTTGGGGAGTTCCTCCCAATCTTCTCTACAGATCCTCTCGAGCTCTGTCAGGTTGGACGGGGACAGCTATTTTCAGCTCTCTCCAGAGATGTTTGATCGTGTTCAAGTCCAGGCTCTGGCTGGGCCACTCAAGGGCATTGAGACTTAGCGCAGGAGTGGCTTCTGGACATCTTGGCTGTGTGCTTAGCATCGTTGTCCTGTTGGAAGGTGAACCTTCGCCCCAGTCTGAGGTCCTGAGCACTCTGGAGAAGGTTTTCATCAGTGTCCCTGTCCCTGAAAAACATCCCCACAGCATGATGCTGCCACCACCATGATTCACTGTAGGGATGGTTCCAGGTTTCCTCTAGACGTGACACTTGGCATACAGGCCAAAGGGTTCAATCTTGGTTTCATCAGACCAGAGAATCTTGTTTCTCATGGTCTGAGAGTCTTTAGGTGCCTCTTGGCAAACTCCAAGCGGGCTGTCATGTGCCTTTTAATGAAGAGAGGCTTCCGTCTGACCACTCTACCATAAAGGCCTGATTGGTGGAGTGCTGCAGAGATGGTTGTCCTTCTGGAAGGTTCTCCCATCTCCACAGAGGAACTCTATCAGAGTGACTATCAGGTTCTTGGTCCCCTCCCTGACCAAGGCCCTTCTCCCCAGGTTGCTCAGTTTGGCCGGGCGGTCAGCTCTAGGAAGAGTCTAAGTGGTTCCAAACTTCTTCCATTTAAGAATGATGGAAACCACTGTGTTTTTGGGGACCTTCAATGCTGCAGATTTTTTTGGGTACCCTTCCCCAGATCTGTGCCTTGACACAATCCTGTCTCGGAGCTGTACGGACAATTCCTTCGACCACATGGCTTGGTTTTTGCTCTGACATGCACTGTCAACTGTGTGACCTTATATAGACAGGTGTGTGCCTTTCCAAATCAATTGAATTTACCACAGGTGGATTCCAATCAAGTTGTAGAAACATCAAGGATGATCAATGGAAACGGGATGCACCTGAGCTCAATTGCGAGTCTCATAGCAAAGGGTCTGAAAACGTATGTAAATAAAATTTGTTTTTAATACATTTGCAAAAATGTCTAAAATCCTGTTTTCGCTTTGTCAATATGGGGTATTGTGTGTAGATTGCTGAGGAATTTTAGAATAAGGCTGTAACGTAACAAAATGTGGAAAAAGTCAAAGGGTCTGAATAGTTTCCAAAGGATCCGTATATAAATGATCTCCCACTTGCTTGCCAACAAGTTAACATGCAGATGTATGCAGACGATACAGTTCTGTATGTACACTCAACAAATAGACAAGTTGTTAACAAGTTTTTTATTTTTTTTACCTTTATTTTACTAGGCAAGTCAGTTAAGAACAAATTCTTATTTTCAATGACGGCCTAGGAACAGTGGGTTAACTGCCTGTTCAGGGGCAGAACGACAGATTTGTACCAGCTCTGGGATTTGAACTTGCGGTTACTAGTCCAACACTCTAACCACTAGGCTACCCTGCCGCCCCTTCACTGAAGCTATGGTACATGTTTCTAAATGGGTGACTGATTCTTAACTGCATTTAAATATTGACAAGACTGTATGTACTTCTCTAAGAAACCATTGATTCTTCCCAACCAGCTGTTCTTGTTAATGGGGAGAATCTGAAAGTTGTGTCTAACTTCAGGTATCTTGGTGTCATGTTGGACTCCAACTTGACATTTAACTCTTTAGGGCTAGGGTCCTATTTTCCGAATTTTCGCCTGTCTGACGTGCCCAAAGTAAAATGCCTGCCACTCAGGCCCAGAAACTAGGATATGCACATAATTAGTACTATTGGATAGGAAACTCTGAAGTTTCTAAAACCGTTAAAATAATGTCCGTGGGTATGACAGAACTGGTATAGCAGGCTAAAACCAGAGAAATGTCTGTCCGGAAATCATTTTTCTTTTGACATTCCCTGACTTTGAATGGCTGGTAATAGAACTCATAAGGAAATAGGACACAGGTTGCAGTACCTATGGCTTCCACTAGATGTCAACAGTCTCTGTTCTATGAGTTTGTCTTGAGAAACAACAACATACAGGATGTTTATATCAGGGGAGCCACAAATAGTTTTCTGTCTAGTGCACGAGATACCCGGGAGCGCGCCGCACGGTGTTTACCTTTTTTTATCGTGTAGGTTATTATCTGAGTGAAATATAATAGCCAATATAGATAAATGGATGCCTAAGGATAAATTAGAAATGATGTTTGATTTGTTTGGGAAAAGTTGAGAGGTATAATTTGAACGCGTTCTCTTGACTGTACAATGGGCGAGTAGACTGGAAATGCTTGGTGGATTTTCTGAACATAACACGCCAACCAATCGGAGATTTATGGATATAATAAATGACTTTTTCTAACAAAAGAACCAAGGATTCTCTTGTTTGAACAGTTGGGAAACAGTTGGGAAGCCCTCAGCAGAAGTTCTTCGAAAGGTAAGCAATTTATTTTAGCTCTTATATGGGTTTTGTGAGATCTGCGCTGGATATGAATTTATGCTAATGTGGAAAATATTGGAGGTGCTATCCTCAAACAATCAAATGTTGTGCTTTTGCCGTAAAGCCTTTTTGAAATCTGACAACGCTATGATATTGCCAAGAAGCAGAGATTTATGACTATGCAACACTTGTATATTGATGAATGTTAAATATTACAAATTTTTATTTTGAATTTGCCGCGCTTTGTTTGCTCCGAAAACGAGCCCGCTCACGGGATCGGATCCCTAAGAGGAGAAACATGTGAAGAAGGTGGTTAAACACGGTCAAGTTTGGATTATCCAACTTTAGGTTCATCAGACCTTCCCTTCCTCTGGAGGCCTGCCTCCTGCATGCTGTGATCTTCTCACAGCTGAGATATTGCCTGACATGCTGGTAACAAGCAGGAGCTACTATTCTGAAACCAATTGAATCACTCTACAAAACACTTTTTGATAACAAACCAAACAGCTACCACAATTGTCACATCATTCACAAAGATAATGTATTCAGTCTGGTTAGCTTGCAGCAGTATGTAGATGCAAGCCTTGTCTTTAAGATCCTGCATGGTCTTGCCAATCCACCCCTAAAACCGGTATATCATGCTATAGGAAAGCATCTCCAGAATAATAAGGGCAGTAACTACAGGGGATTGCAGTGTCCATTTGACACAGTAAAATCGGCCAATCGGGCCTTCTCTGTTAGAGCTACAATATATTGGAACGCAATGAGAAGCTGCACTGATTATTGTACTTTTCCATTTAAATTGAAAACATGGCTCAAATTTATCCAAACCTAGACACATGAGTTATCTGTGGTTCCTCATATGTAAGACGACAGATGATGATAGTGTTGTTGTTTGAATGGTATAGTATTGGATATAATGTATGTGGTATTGTTTTAGTGAGTATGTGTATTGTGGCTGTGCAGAGGCCCTTACCCACCCTGGGACTACGGGTGCAAATTAACTTTTGGCTAACGAATGCAGATTTAAATGGATGTTGCATTATTGTAATATAGATGTTGATTAAAGTGCATTGTCCCTTATAAATCAATAAAAATGGTAGGGCTACACAGTCTGACCCCGACCCTGATGTCTACTAACTACTAGCTCATGTAGGGCTACAGTCTGACCCCGACCCTGCTGTCTACTAACTACTAGCTCATGTAGGGCTACAGTCTGACCCGACCCTGCTGTCTACTAACTACTAGCTCATGTAGGGCTACACAGTCTGACCCCGACCCTGCTGTCTACTAACTACTAGCTCATGTAGGGCTACACAGTCTGACCCCGACCCTGCTGTCTACTAACTACTAGCTCATGTAGGGCTACAGTCTGACCCCGACCCTGCTGTCTACTAACTACTAGCTCATGTAGGGCTACAGTCTGACCCCGACCCTGCTGTCTACTAACTACTAGCTCATGTAGGGCTACAGTCTGACCCCGACCCTGCTGTCTACTAACTACTAGCTCATGTAGGGCTACACAGTCTGACCCCGACCCTGCTGTCTACTAACTACTAGCTCATGTAGGGCTACACAGTCTGACCCCGACCCTGCTGTCTACTAACTACTAGCTCATGTAGGGCTACACAGTCTGACCCAATCCAAGCTACGTCGACGGGCGCATCGTGCACCTCTCCCGAGTATTTTAATCGCCAATGTACAGTCTCTTGACAACAAAGTAGACGAAATCAGATCAAGGGTTGCCTTTCAGAGAGACATCCGAGACTGCAACGTTCTTTGCTTCACGGAAACATGGCTCACTCAGGACACGTTATCGGAGTCGGTACAGCCACATGGTTTCTCCACGCATCGCCCGACAGAAACAAACATCTATCTGGTAAGAAGAAGGGTGGGGTGTGTGTCTTATGATTAACGAGACGTGGTGTGATGATAACAACATACAGGAACTCAAGTCCTTTTGTTCACCTGACATAGAATTCATTACAATCAAATGCAGACCGCATTATCTACCAAGAGAATTCTCCTCGATTATAATCACAGCCGTGTACATCCCCCCTCAAGCTGATACATCGACGGCACTGAAAGAAATTCATCGGACTCTATGTAAACTGGAAACCACATATCCTGAGGCTGCATTTATTGTGGCTGGGGATTTTAATAAGGCTAATTTAAGAACAAGGCTCCGAAATTTTACCAGCATATCGAATGTGCCACCCGGGCTGGTAAAATCCTGGACCACTGTTATTCCAACTTCCGTGATGCATACAAGGCTATTCTCCGCCCTCCTTTCGCAAGTCTGACCATGACTCCATTTTGTTGCTCCCAGCCTACAAACAGAAACTAAAACAGGAAACGCCCATTCTCAGGTCTGTTCAACGCTGGTCCGACCAATCTGATTCCATGCTTCAAGATTGCTTCGAGCACGTGGACTGGGATATGTTCCGGATAGCATCTGACAACAACATTGATGTATACGCTGATTCGGTGAGCGAGTTTATTAGCAAGTGCATTGGTGATGTTGTACCCATAGCAAATATTAAAACCTTCCCCAACCAGAAACCGTGGATTGATGGCAGCATTCGCGCAAAACTGAAAGCGCGAACCACTGCTTTTAACCAGGGTAAGGCTACCGGAAACATGACTGAATACAAACAGTGCAGCTATTCCCTCCGCAAGGCAATCAAACAAGCTAAGCGTCAATATAGAGACAAAGTAGAGTCACAATTCAACGGCTCAGACACAAGAGGAATGTGGCAGGGTCTACAGTCAATCACGGACTACTAAAAAGAAAACCAGCCCCGTCGCGGACCATGACGGCCTGCTCCCAGACAAACTAAACAACTTCTTTGCTCGCTTTGAGGACAATACAGTGCCACCGACACGCCCGCTACCAAAACCTGCGGGCTCACATTCACCGCAGCCAATGTGAGAAAACATTTAAATGTGTTAACCCTCGCAAGGCTGCCGCCCAGATGGCATCCCTGGCCGTGTCCTCAGAGCATGCGCAGACCAGCTGGCTGGTGTGTTTACGGACATATTCAATCAGTCCCTATCCCAGTCTGCTGTTCCCACATGCTTCAAGAGGGCCACCATTGTTCCTGTTCCCAAGAAAGCTAAGGTGACTGAGCTAAATGACTATCGCCCCGTAGCACTCACTTCCATCATCATGAAGTGCTTTGAGAGATTAGTCAAGGATCATATCACCTCCATCCTGCCAGACACCCTGGACCCACTCCAATTTGCTTACCGTCCCAATAGGTCCACAGACGACGCAATCGCAATCACACTGCATACTGCCCTAACCCATCTGGACAAGAGGAATACTTATGTAAGAATGCTGTTCATCGACTACAGCTCAGCATTTAACACCATAGTTCCCTCCAAGCTCGTCATTAAGCTCGAGACCCTGATGACAAAATGAGGAAAGAAAATCCAGAAAATCACATTGTAGGATTTTTTTATGAATTTATTTGCAAATTATGGTGGAAAATAAGTATTTGGTCAATAACAAAAGTTTATCTCAATACTTTGTTATATACCCTTTGTTGGCAATGACAGAGGTCAAACGTTTTCTGTAAGTCTTCACAAGGTTTTCACACACTGTTGCTGGTATTTTGGCCCATTCCTCCATGCAGATCTCCTCTAGAGCAGTGATGTTTTGGGGCTGTCGCTGGGCAACACGGACTTTCAAAGATTTTCTATGGGGTTGAGATCTGGAGACTGGCTAGGCCACTCCAGGACCTTGAAATGCTTCTTACGAAGCCACTCCTTCGTTGCCCGGGCGGTGTGTTTGGGATCATTGTCATGCTGAAAGACCCAGCCACGTTTCATCTTCAATGCCCTTGCTGATGGAAGGAGGTTTTCACTCAAAATCTCACGATACATGGCCCCATTCATTCTTTCCTTTACACGGATCAGTCGCCCTTGTCCCTTTGCAGAAAAACAGCCCCAAAGCATGATGTTTCCACCCCATGCTTCACAGTAGGTATGGTGTTCTTTGGATGCAACTCAGCATTCTTTGTCCTCCAAACACAACGAGATGAGTTTTTACCAAAAGTTCTATTTTGGTTTCATCTGACATTCTCCCAATCCTCATCTGGATCATCCAAATGCTCTCTAGCAAACTTTAGACTTGCCTGAACATGTACTGGCTTAAGCAGGGGGACACGTCTGGCACTGCAGGATTTGAGTCCCTGGCGGCGTAGTGTGTTACTGATGGTAGGCTTTGTTACTTTGGTCCCAGCTCTCTGCAGGTCATTCACTAGGTCCCCGTGTGGTTCTGGGATTTTTGCTCACCGTTATTGTGATCATTTTGACCCCACGGGTGAGATCTTGCGTGGAGCCCCAGATCGAGGAAGATTATCAGTGGTCTTGTATGTCTTCCATTTTCTAATAATTGCTCCCACAGTTGATTTCTTCAAACCAAGCTGCTTACCTATTGCAGATTCAGTCTTCCCAACCTGGTGCAGGTCTACAATTTTGTTTCTGGTGTCCTTTGACAGCTCTTTGGTCTTGGCCATAGTGGAGTTTGGAGTGTGACTGTTTGAGGTTGTGGACAGGTGTCTTTTATACTGATAACAAGTTCAAACAGGTGCCATTAATACAGGTAATGAGTGGAGGACAGAGGAGCCTCTTAAAGAAGAAGTTACAGGTCTGTGAGAGCCAGAAATCTTGCTTGTTTGTATGTGACCAAATACTTATTTTCCACCATAATTTGCAAATAAATTCATAAACAATTCTACAATGTGATTTTCTGGATTTTTTTCCCTCATTTTGTCTGTCATAGTTGAAGTGTACCTATGATGAAAATTACAGGCCTCTCATCTTTTTAAGTGAGAGAACTTGCACAATTGGTGGCTGACTAAATACTTTTTTTCCCCACTGTACATCATTGTTTAGAAGTGGTAATGATGGGTCTCAGAAAAGGATAGTTGATGTAATTATAAGAGGGATCTTACCTTGTGTCTGCACTTCAGGACCACTCCGTAGGCACCTGGTGGAGAGAGTAGAACTTTAAGATATCATCAAGCACTCCTTATTACATTAAGCTTACACAAACACTGTAGACCTAATACTACCTGACCTAAAGCTTCCCTGTTTGTTGTTAACAACATGACATGGAGGCACCTTCAGCAGCTAGTCTATTCAGCTAGAGTATCAACCAACAGCCTGGTCACATGAAATAATGACAGGATGAAAGTAGAACATGCCGGGAGGTCAAACTGCTGCCCATATCGGATCATAGGTGCTGTTCAATGGTTTAAATGTAGTGTGTAGTGGTAATGTAGTGGTAATGCAGGGGTAATGTTCCATAGTTTAAATGTAGTGTGCAGTGGTAATGTAGTGTGTACTGGTAATGTAGTGGTAATGTTCCACAGTTTAAATGTAGTGGTAGTGCAGCGGTAATGTAGTGTGTGGTGTAGTGGTAGTGGCAATGTAGTGGTAATGTTCCATAGTTTAAATGTAGTGGTAATGTTCCATAGCTTAAATGTAGTGTGTAATGGTAATGTTCCATAGTTTAAATATAGTGGTAATTTTCCATAGTTTAAATGTAGTGTGTAATGTAGTGGTAGTGCAGCGGTAATGTAGTGTGTGGTGTAGTGGTAGTGTAGTGGCAATGTAGTGTAGTGGCAATGTAGTGGTAATGTTCCATAGTTTAAATGTAGTGTGTGGTGTAGTGGTAGTGTAGTGGCAATGTAGTGGTAATGTTCCATAGTTTACCACTACATTTAAACTATGGAACATTACCACTACATTGCCACAACACTACATTTAAACTATGGAACATTACCACTACATTTAAACTATGGAACATTACCCCTACATTGCCACTACACTACCACTACACCACATTACCGCTTCACTACCACTACATTACACACAACATTTAAACTATGGAACATTACCACTACATTTAAACTATGAAACATTAACATTACACACTACATTTAAGCTATGGAACATTACCACTACATTTAATGTTCCATAGCTTAAATGTAGTGTGTAATGGTAATGTTCCATAGTTTAAATGTAGTGGTAATGTAGTGTGTAGTGGTAATGTAGTTGTAATGTAGTTGTAATGTTCCACAGTTTAAATGTAGTGTGTAGTGGTAATGTAGTGGTAATGTAGTGGTAGTGCAGCGGTAATGTAGTGTGTGGTGTAGTGGTAGTGTAGTGGTAATGTTCCAGAGTTTAAATGTAGTGGTAATGTTCCATAGCTTAAATGTAGTGTGTAATGGTAATGTTCCATAGTTTAAATATAGTGGTAATGTTCCATAGTTTAAATGTAGAGTGTAGTATAGTGGTAATGTTCCATAGTTTAAATGTAGTGTGTAGTGGTAATGTTCCATAGTTTAAATATAGTGGTAATGTTCCATAGTTTAAATGTAGAGTGTAGTGTAGTGGTAATGTTCCATAGTTTAAATGTAGTGTGTAGTGTAGTGGTAATGTTCCATAGTTTACATGTAGTGTGTAGTGATAATGTTCCATAGTTTAAATGTAGTGTGTAGTGGTAATGTTCCATAGTTTAAATGTAGTGGTAATGTTCCATAGTTTAAATATAGTGTGTAATGTAGTAGTAATGTTCCATAGTTCAAATGTAGTGGTAATGTTCCATAGTTTAAATGTAGTGGTAATGTAATGGTAATGTTCCATAGTTTAAATGTAGTGGTAATGTAGTGGTAATGTTCCATAGTTTACATGTAGTGTGTAGTGATAATGTTCCATAGTTTAAATGTAGTGTGTAGTGGTAATGTTCCATAGTTTAAATGTAGTGGTAATGTTCCATAGTTTACATGTAGTGTGTAGTGATAATGTTCCATAGTTTAAATGTAGTGGTAATGTAGTGATAATGTTCCATAGTTTAAATGTAGTGTGTAGTGGTAATGTTCCATAGTTTAAATGTAGTGGTAATGTTCCATAGTTTAAATATAGTGTGTAATGTAGTAGTAATGTTCCATAGTTCAAATGTAGTGGTAATGTTCCATAGTTTAAATGTAGTGGTAATGTAATGGTAATGTTCCATAGTTTAAATGTAGTGGTAATGTAGTGGTAATGTTCCATAGTTTACATGTAGTGTGTAGTGATAATGTTCCATAGTTTAAATGTAGTGTGTAGTGGTAATGTTCCATAGTTTAAATGTAGTGGTAATGTTCCATAGTTTAAATGTAGTGGTAATGTAGTGGTAATGTTCCATAGTTTAAATGTAGTGTGTAATGTAGTGGTAATGTCCCATAGTTTAAATGTAGTGGTAATGTAGTGGTAATGTTCCATAGTTTAAATGTAGTGTGTAGTGATCTGATCACCGACAATGATGAGACAGCCTATAGGGAGGTGGTCAGATACCTGGCCGTGTGGTGCCAGGACAACCTCTCCCTCAACGTAACCAAGACTAAGGAGATGATTGTGGACTACAGGAAAAGGAGGACCGAGCACGCCCCCATTCTCATTGACGGGGCTGTAGTGGAGCATTACTCATCTCATATGTATATACTGTACTCTATACCATCTACTGCATCTTGCCTATGCCGTTCAGCCATCGCTCATCCATATATTTATATGTACATACTCGTATTCATTCCTTTACACTTCTGTGTGTATAAGGTAGTTGTTGTGAAATTGTTAGATTACTTGTTAGATAGAGAGGGGACGGGGCTGGGTAGAGGGAACGGGGCTGGGTGGGCATGGGGTAGGGGGGATGGGCCTGGGTAGAGGGGGCGGGGCTGGGTAGAGGGGGCGGGGCTGGGTAGAGTGTCTGCCACTTTACAACTACTCATTGAAACCGCAGGAAACCAACAACATGGGAGAGAAAGACATGTTACCATGGCTGGCTGGTACATTATGTAGCCTAGTCCAAAAATGTTCTCATTTCTACAGTGCTTCATGATCCATTACCCACAAGCAGGCGCGCCGGCACACACAGAATTGTTAAAAAGCCTCTGTAATGTAGTAACGTAGCAAGTGATCTTACCTTCACCTACGATCCCAAGGACTTCAAATTTATTCATCACATCACCAATGTCAGAGTTCTTCATGAAGTTAAAAGGCAGCTGGGGTGGGGTCAGAGAGGTGTCCCAGCTAGAGGTGGTGAGTCTGGGGTGGTCTCCTGGCTCCTGGGAGGGGTTGACTACCAGTGGGCCTCAGGACGCAACACATACTCCTTTCAATGGTTCACCCTCACTGGATCACCCTCACCTGGACACAGAGGAAGTCACAACAATGAGCAGAGGAATCCAACATAATTAGGATAACTTTTTAGGTCTGAAAACACCTGGCCAACTTGTATTTGACTGAGCTATCGCTTTAAGTGCTGACTGTTCCTGAACACCTCCTCTACTCATCTCCCACATAGCTGTGGGTTCAGTATGCAGAACCCTGAGCAAAAATAAACCAGGCAGGCAGCATGACTCTGCTGCACCCTCTCTCTCCGCTAACGGACAGGCTCAGATCAGTAGTCTGTGTTCAGTAACACTCTGCTGCACCCTCTCTCTCCGCTAACGGACAGGCTCAGATCAGTAGTCTGTGTTCAGTAACACTCTGCTGCACCCTCTCTCTCCGCTAACTGACAGGCTCAGATCAGTAGTCTGTGTTCAGTAACACTCTGCTGCACCCTCTCTCTCCGCTAACTGACAGGCTCAGATCAGTAGTCTGTGTTCAGTAACACTCTGCTGCACCCTCTCTCTCCGCTAACTGACAGGCTCAGATCAGTAGTCTGTTCAGTAACACTCTGCTGCACCCTCTCTCTCCGCTAACTGACAGGCTCAGATCAGAAGGCTACAGGTGATTATAGGTGGTGGCTGATCTCCTGAACGACTAAGCTCTGCAAACAGACGATCCTTCCTCTTTTGTTTCAGAAGCCACCGCTGCATAATGTGAACAGGAATGCAGTGAGCAGTGTAGAGGATCATGCCTTCATTTAGTTTCCAACAGGATGAATCATGCGTGGTAATGGACAGAGTCAGTGGAATTCAACACCTTCAAATCAGCTGGCAAATTATCCTCACCAGCACAGTGTTACTGAACACAGACTACTGATCTGAGCCTGTCAGTTAGCGGAGAGAGAGGGTGCAGCAGAGTGTTACTGAACAGACTACTGATCTGAGCCTGTCAGTTAGCGGAGAGAGAGGGTGCAGCAGAGTGTTACTGAACACAGACTACTGATCTGAGCCTGTCAGTTAGCGGAGAGAGAGGGTGCAGCAGAGTGTTACTCAACACAGACTACTGATCTGAGCCTGTCAGTTAGCGGAGAGAGAGGGTGCAGCAGAGTGTTACTCAACACAGACTACTGATCTGAGCCTGTCAGTTAGCGGAGAGAGAGGGTGCAGCAGAGTGTTACTGAACACAGACTACTGATCTGAGCCTGTCAGTTAGCGGAGAGAGAGGGTGCAGCAGAGTGTTACTGAACACAGACTACAAGAGAAAAACAGATATGCTTCTGAAAATAAAACATCTGGATTATGTAAGAAAATTAGGGAACAATTGTTGCCCATGACAACAAGAAGACATATTATATTATATTATACAACGGGTAGGTCTAATCCTGAATGCTGATTGGTTAAAAGCACATTCCAGCCGGTGTCTATTCCAGTTACCACCAACTAAATCTATGACATTAAAATGCCTATTTACTCTGTTCCATCTGACTGTATAATCCACTGTCTCCTCAGCCCAGCTAGGCAATTTATCTCCACTATAAAAAGCATCTAAGACATTATCTCACATTTCTTTTCGAATAACATTTAGTTTAATTTGTATAAACCTTGCCGTCTGTCTCTCCGACATCGATCTTCGATCTCCAGCTGTCCCATAGTAATGAAGGGGTCGGGAGTCGGGAAGAGACGGACAGCCAGGCAGCGTTTCTCAGCCAGTCGAAATCATGAATCAGCTGGCATCATTTTTTATCAAATCAAATTGTATGTCACATGCGCAGAATACAACAGGTGTAGACCTTACAGTTAAATGCTTATTTACAAGCCCTTAATTAAAAAAAATAAGTTAAGAAAGTATTTACTAAAATAAACTGAAGTAAAAAAAGAAAAATGAAAGTATATATTGTATATAGCTTCACTACTGTTATTTTTCACTGTCTTTTTTACTGTTCTATTTATTTCTTTAGAATACTGCCAAAAGTGTGTAAAGCTGTCAAGAATCTCAAATATAAAATATATTTTGATTTGTTTAACACTTTTTTGGTTACTACATGATTCCATATGTAATATTTTACAGTTTTGATGTCTTCACTACTATTCTACAATGTAGAAAATAGTAAAAATAAAGAAAAACCCTAGAATGATTAGGTGTGTCCAAACTTTAAACTGGTAGTGCATATGGATATATACAAAGAAATGTAAATTGAAAAAAAGTTTTAACGAAACGAAGTGCAGCAAGTTTGCAGTCTTTCCAGCTTCAATGTTTAAAGCGATTGTGTTTTCTCTGTTGTTGGCTAGCTCTTTCCTGACGAGAGAGCTAATTTTCTATGCCAGGCGAAATTGTGCCTCATTAGGTCATCGTTATGGATGTATCCAAATAAATGTCACTAGAAAACAGCTTAAACAAATGCAAATGCAGCTACTGTTTCTTTTTGACGTTTAACGTGACTGAGTTAGCCATAGTTGGCTAGCTAGCAAGGGATAAGAAGGTTGTCAGCCATTACGGCAATGAAACACTGCCATAATATCCATAACTATAGATATAGAACAAAAAGACTGGACGACTGGGTCGTGTCTCTGGCAACAGAACCAATGGAACAAACGGGACTATATCTCGTGGATAGATTCAATTAGTATTAACAAATTCATCAAAATAAGTTTTTTTAATGAAAATATGTCAATCATTATTTGAATATGTTGGTAGCCCGTATAAAAGTGATAATCCCTGGAAGCCGGTGTTTGGAGGATGTATTGGCACGGTTGGCCGGCCCTCCATTTCGTCTTGGTCTAACAACACCCATGCCAATACATCCTCCAAACACCGGCTTATCAGGCATTATCACTTAAACGTGCGCTATGATATTTAATCAAGTGGCCTTGCTGGTTGTGAATGATATTTAATCAAGTGGCCTTGCTGGTTGTGAATGATATTTAATCAAGTGGCCTTGCTGGTTGTGAATGATATTTAATCAAGTGGCCTTGCTGGTTGTGAATGATATTTAATCAAGTGGCCTTGCTGGTTGTGAATGATATTTAATCAAGTGGCCTTGCTGGTTGTGAATGATATTTAATCAAGTGGCCTTGCTGGTTGTGAATGATATTTAATCAAGTGGCCTTGCTGGTTGTGAATGATATTTAATCAAGTGGCCTTGCTGGTTGTGAATGATATTTAATCAAGTGGCCTTGCTGGTTGTGAATATCTTGCTTTATTTTGCCTCCAGCAAAAAGTAATAAAACCTGGAAACCCTACTCCTATACAGTACAGGCCTATTAGTAATAAAACCTGGAAACCCTACTCCTATACAGTACAGGCCTATTAGTAATAAAACCTGGAAACCCTACTCCTATACAGTACAAGCCTATTAGTAATAAAACATGGAAACCCTACTCCTATACAGTACAGGCTTATTAGTAATAAAACCTGGAAACCCTACTCCTATACAGTACAGGCTTATTAGTAATAAAACCTGGAAACCCTACTCCTATACAGTACAGACCTATTAGTAATAAAACCTGGAAACCCTACTCCTATAAAGTACAGGCCTATTAGTAATAAAACATGGAAACCCTACCCCTATACAGTACAGGCTTATTAGTAATACAACATGGAAACCCTACTCCTATACAGTACAGGCCTATTAGTAATAAAACATGGAAACCCTACTCATATACAGTAAGGGCCTATTAGTAATAAAACCTAGAAACACTAGTCCTACACAGTACAGGCCTATTAGTAACAAAACATATATACCCTACTCCTATACAGTAAGGGCCTATTAGTAATAAAACATGAAAACCCTACTCCATAACAGTACAGACCTATCAGTAATAAAACCTGGAAACACTACTCCTATACAGTAAGGGCCTATTAGTAATACAACCTGGAGACCCTACAGTAGCCTACTCCTATACAGTACAGTCCTATTAGTAATAAAACCTGGAGACCCTACAGTAGCCTACTCCTACACAGTACAGGCCTAGTAGTAATAAAACCTGGAGACCCTACAGTAGCCTACTCCTATACAGTACAGACCTATTAGTAATAAAACCTGGAAACCATATAGCAGCCTACTCCTACACAGTACAGGCCTATTAGTAATAAAACCTGGAAACCATATAGCAGCCTACTCCTATATAGTACAGACCTATTAGTAATAAAACCTGGAAACCATATAGCAGCCTACTCCTATATAGTACAGACCTATTAGTAATAAAACCTGGAAACCATATAGCAGCCTACTCCTATATAGTACAGACAAATTAGTAATAAAACCTGGAAACCATATAGCAGCCTACTCCTACACAGTATAGGCCTATTAGTAATAAAACCTGGAAACCCTACTCCTATACAGTGCAGGCCTATTAGTAATAAAACCTGGAAACCATATAGCAGCCTACTCCTACACAGTACAGGCCTATTAGTAATAAAACCTGGAAACCCTACTCCTATACAGTGCAGGCCTATTAGTAATAAAACCTGGAAACCCTACTCCTATACAGTACAGGCTTATTAGTAATAAAACCTGGAGACCCTACAGTAGCCTACTCCTATACAGTACAGACCTATTAGTAATAAAACCTGGAAACCCTACTCCTATACAGTAAGGGCCTATTAGTAATAAAACATGGAAACCCTACTCTATAACAGTACAGACCTATCAGTAATAAAACATGGAAACACTACTCCTATACAGTACAGACCTATTAGTAATAAAACCTGGAGACCCTACAGTAGCCTACTCCTACACAGTACAGGCCTAGTAGTAATAATACCTGGAAACCATATAGTAGCCTACTCCTAGACAGTATAGACCTATTAGTAATAAAACCTGGAGACCCTACAGTAGCCTACTCCTATACAGTACAGACCTATTAGTAATAAAACCTGGAAACCATATAGTAGCCTACTCCTAGTCAGTACAGACCTATTAGTAATAAAACCTGGAGACCCTACAGTAGCCTACTCCTATACAGTACAGACCTATTAGTAATAAAACCTGGAAACCCTACTCCTATACAGTAAGGGCCTATTAGTAATAAAACATGGAAACCCTATTCCATAACAGTACAGACCTATCAGTAATAAAACATGGAAACACTACTCCTATACAGTACAGACCTATTAGTAATAAAACCTGGAGACCCTACAGTAGCCTACTCCTACACAGTACAGGCCTAGTAGTAATAATACCTGGAAACCATATAGTAGCCTACTCCTAGACAGTATAGACCTATTAGTAATAAAACCTGGAGACCCTACAGTAGCCTACTCCTATACAGTACAGACCTATTAGTAATAAAACCTGGAAACCCTACTCCTATACAGTAAGGGCCTATTAGTAATAAAACATGGAAACCCTACTCCATAACAGTACAGACCTATCAGTAATAAAACATGGAAACACTACTCCTATACAGTACAGACCTATTAGTAATAAAACCTGGAGACCCTACAGTAGCCTACTCCTACACAGTACAGGCCTAGTAGTAATAATACCTGTAAACCATATAGTAGCCTACTCCTAGACAGTATAGACCTATTAGTAATAAAACCTGGAGACCCTACAGTAGCCTACTCCTATACAGTACAGACCTATTAGTAATAAAACCTGGAAACCATATAGTAGCCTACTCCTAGTCAGTACAGACCTATTAGTAATAAAACCTGGAGACCCTACAGTAGCCTACTCCTATACAGTACAGTCCTATTACTAATAAAACCTGGAGACCCTACAGTAGCCTACTCCTATACAGTACAGTCCTATTACTAATAAAACCTGGAGACACTACAGTAGCCTACTCCTATACAGTACAGGCCTATTAGTAATAAAACCTGGAGACCCTACAGTAGCCTACTCCTATACAGTACAGACCTATTAGTAATAAAACCTGGAAACCATATAGCAGCCTACTCCTACACAGTACAGGCCTATTAGTAATAAAACCTGGAAACCATATAGCAGCCTACTCCTATATAGTACAGACATATTAGTAATAAAACCTGGAAACCATATAGCAGCCTACTCCTATATAGTACAGACCTATTAGTAATAAAACCTGGAAACCATATAGCAGCCTACTCCTATGTAGTACAGACCTATTAGTAATAAAACCTGGAAACCATATAGCAGCCTACTCCTATATAGTACAGACCTATTAGTAATAAAACCTGGAAACCATATAGCAGCCTACTCCTACACAGTACAGGCCTATTAGTAATAAAACCTGGAAACCCTACTCCTATACAGTGCAGGCCTATTAGTAATTGGATTATAGGTTAATTGTTTGAAGCTACATGTTACATATCTAGTTAGGCTAGACAATATTGCAGCCATAACTCAATGTGTTCAAAAGGTCCGTTAGAGCCTCTATGTGTGTGTGCGTGTGGTATGATGCAAGCAGGCAAGCAGGAGCACCCACACATATTACTGTGCTGAGTGTCAGGCAGCTAGAGAGCTGTCTATCACATCAATAGGAGATAGCTAAACAACATAAGAACAAGAGCATCCAACAGGAGCACACAGCACTTACCGTTCCACGTCTCCAGGACTGACATTATGCCCTTGGTCTAGTTAGCCCGCTAGCCACATATCCAGCATCGACTAGCCTAACTAGGTGCTCTACAGAGGGCGATACGACGCACTAAATACAACGGCGGATAAAAGGTCATCTGAACCCTACTGTCTATGCCCACCTAGTCAAAGTATTAGTAACGACGCCAAAGCGCTACTCACTCGGTGTGTGGAAAGTGTTGCCCGGCAGCCGTCCTCCACGTCCAAGGCAGGAGTGTTCCCAGCAGCAACAGCCCTCTGCTTGACAACACACCAAGTCCCGCTGCCAGGCAACACTTCTGACTGACGTGACGGCTCACCGTTCATTATACCAACGCCTTCCTCGGGTGAAACCAATGAAGGTGCATGGGCGGGACATACTTCTGACAACACTGTCAGTTCACCAAAAAAGCGACAATGATGTTAGTTTGTACATAACTATCAACATTTTGATTTAGACCTAATGGTAACCTGCATTCATAATTTAATTCGAAAATCTTTGTTGTTTTACCATAAGAGGGATCCTATTCGGTGGCATATATTTAGTTGATCAAAATCCAAAATGGTCCTGCGTTAACACAGACAATAGAAACGATTTCCTTTTTTAATCTTTCAGTTAATTAATGCAGTGAATGTAATCCTAGTAGCTATCTGTAGAAGTGTTGTAAAATTCCTCACATTCTTATGCCCCCACCTGGCCTAAAGGTGACATCACAGGCAGACAGGCCAAATAGTATTCAATCATTTTTCTACTAAGGGTTTCCATCCTCTCTGGACAAGCTACTACCCTTACAGAACTCGCTCTAATGTCTACAGTCAGAAACGGTAAGTACAGACTAAAACTGCGATAGACAAGCGACATGGTCTCATAAAAGGGTATCACTCAATTAGATGTGAAAACGTGGTGTAAAGTACTTAGGTACTTTTTTTTGAAGTCTTGAAAATAAAATAAAAACGACAGTTAATGTCGGCACCCCTTAGGAAATCTAATTAGCATAATTCAAAAAATCCCCATCAAAATGTGTCTGTTTAAGCTAGAGATGTTTCTTGCATGGACTGCGTCTCAAAATACCACATCCTTCAATAGAGGCCTTCCACATCTGGCGGCCTTCCGCATTTGTCAGACCATGAGGCATCCCCAAAATCATCATTTTCTCACAAAAACATCTGTACAGTCCCAACGGTTTGGAAAAATAATATGACCACACTATGGAAAGATGAGACTCTCACGATGGTATTCTCCGATTTGCTCGTTTTGACCCCACAAGCATTACAGAGATGATTGTGAACTACAGGAAAAAGAGGACCGAGCACACCCCCATTCTCATCTACAGGGCTGTAGTGGAGCAGGTTGAGAGCTTCAAGTTCCTTGGTTTCCAACTCACCAACAAACTAACATGGTCCAAGCACACCATGACAGTCGTGAAGCGAGCACGACAAAAACCTATTCCCCCTCAGGAGACCCATGCCAAAGATTTGGCATCGGTCCTCAGATCCTCAAAAGGTTCTACAACTGCTCTATCAAGAGCATCCTGACTGGTTGCATCACTGCCTGGTATGGCAACTGCTCGGCCTCCGACTGCAAGGCACTGCAGAGGGTAGTGCGAACAGCCCAGTACATCCCTGGGGCCAAGCTTCCTGCCATCCAGGACCTCTATACCAGGCGGTGTCAGAGGAAGGCCCTAAAAATTGTCAAAGACTCCAGCCACCCTAGTCATAGACTGTTCTCTCTGCTACCGCACGTAAGCGGTACCGAGCGCCAAGTCTAGGTCAAATGGCTACCCAGACTATTTGAATTGCCCCCTAGATTATGTGTAGCAGTGTGATGTTGTTCCCCTAGATTCTGCACCAAGTTGCACACAAGAACCAGTTCAAATAGGCCAGGTCAAGAGGGGATGTTAATAATTTGATAATAATAATTCAATGTATTTTTTAAATTTAATTACAGCTGCATAGCTAATGTTATTTTTTGTGTACAAACACTTTTTCATATTGTGACAGCATGAGAGGTTCCGGATCTTTAAGTTGTGCAAGTTCCCCGTAAACACTACTTCAACAGTCTCTTCAGTATGTAGGTGAGTTTAATTATTAACAAAAGGTTTACAACTTAAATCTCTTCAGCTCAAAAGTAACTTCATCTTCTTTGTTTCACAGAGGTACATGTCCTTTCCCCCAGCCACACCAAACAACAGTTTCTCACACCTATTATTAGAGCCTGCTGCTGGTCTCATTAGCTCCAGCTGTACTCTCAGGCAGCCTGGGTTTTGTAGTCCTTCACAGACGGCCATCTTGCTCCAGCCATCTGAGGGCAATGTATCTGCCCTCTAGAACACGCCCTCTCATGATGCCACAATATCTATATTGTAAATACACCTGATTGTAAAAGTGTTGTATATTTTGGTTTGGTCCATCGCGTGTTATCTGTATTTACGTACCCTCTTATTGTTCTCTGTGGTGCGGCAGGTAGCCTAGTGGTTAGAGCGTTGGACTTGTAACCGGAGGGCTGCAAGTTCAAATCCCCGAGCTGACAAGGTAAAAATCT
This sequence comes from Brachymystax lenok tsinlingensis, assembly GCA_030435695.1. Taxonomy (NCBI): domain Eukaryota; kingdom Metazoa; phylum Chordata; class Actinopteri; order Salmoniformes; family Salmonidae; genus Brachymystax; species Brachymystax lenok. The sequence goes on from CM059793.1 coordinate 261,401, forward strand.
GTCGTTCTGCCCCTGAACAAGGCAGTTAACCCACTGTTCCCCGGGCGCCGAAGACGTGGATGTCGATTAAAGGCAGCCCCCCGCACCTCTCTGATTCAGAGGGGTTGGGTTAAATGCGGAAGACACATTTCGGTTGAAGGCATTCGGTTGTACAACTGACTAATAATGGTGACTTTGACTTTGACTTTTGCCTGACCTTCAACATGCAAGGGGCCCGAGAGCGGTAACGGTACCAAGGGTTAACATATTGTTTGTTGTCACTTCGTGTGCAGGGCAAATAAAGAGAATCCAACCAGCAGACCTCCAGTTGTGTCAGTGTCCTAAATAAAAATACACAGCGCAGAACGAACCACGCTACAAACTGGTGCCGCGACCTGCCGACTGGTCAGCTCAAGCCGACCACCGGAGCTGTGCTTGTGGATGAGGTGCGCGATCTGCGCATGTGCACTTGTTGATGGTTTGCTACAAGTGAATATGTACTGTAAATACTGAAGGTGTATGTAGCATATTCATTAGATACGGGTATTTGTGTTTATTTGTATGTTTTGGATGAATTTGTTTGTTGCAATTATTCTTTTGTATTTGAATGCAGTAAATTACGTTGTATTTTAGAGCTCTGTTGAGCCATGGAAGACTCTCAAGATGAGTTATGCTGTGGATTTTAGTGTGGGTAGAGGTAGGGGTGTCCTTGCATTTACACCAATTGTACAGTCAGCTCCTTGGAGTAGAGCGTTTGCTAGTCCTGAGTTTAAAAGCACTGGGAGGGGTAGGCTGTTTACTCCACCTGACAGGGTATCCCACCTCTGTCTTTTGATGTACCATCATCCCCAGTCCTCAGTAATAATGGGACGCCTCCGAGTCAGCTTAGTGACCTTATTAAGCAGATTGGGTCAGAGATAGGAGAATCTATCAGAGCGAGTTTACTGCAGCCTGGGGCTTCAAGTCTTTCTCCTGCCCATCCCCCTCACCAACCCCAGCAGTTTCCCCTGCCTGAGCAGTGTGGGTCAACTGTTATTGATGCGTCCAAGCTGAATCTGGTTGTGAAGTCGGATGTTAGTGCCCCACCTTTCTTTAGGGGTGATGCCTCAGATAAGTGGGAGGAGCTAATGGGAGTCTACCTGGAGTAGAGGGGTTACACTGGGTCTGAGCATGTTGGGGAGGTGATGTCTAGGCTCATGGGGAGGGCACGGGATGTGACCGAAGTCTGGATGCGTAACAACCCTGTTGTCACAGATGTTAAGGCAGTGTTCAGTGTTCTCAAGCAACACGTTGGGGATACTGTCTGCTCAGGTATGCCATTAGCTGATTTCTATTCAATTAAACCATATGCTAATGAGGGTCCACTAGATTTCTGGATTAGGCTTAACAAAGCTGCAGAGGCAGCTGAACAGTACCTTGTAAGTGAGGGTAGGACCTTACCCAATCAGTGCTCAGAGTTGGCAGTCATGTTTGTACGCAACTGTCCTGATAAAGAGTTGGTCCATGTGTTCAAAAACAAACCCCTTGGGGACTGGACAGCCAGTGAGGTACAGGATCGTTTGGATGAACTGTTAAGGGAACGTAAAGCATGTAGAACACAACTTTCACAGCAGGTGGCTGCCGTCTTTGACTCCCCCCAGGAGGAAGTGGATCCTGTGAACAGACCTAATGTGTCATATTTTTCTCAATGTGGCCGTGAACCAGACCAGGCCCCACCTGTATCTGAGGATGGGACATTAGAGAAAGTTTTGAGTATGTTAGAGAAGGCTCTTGTCAGCAATACTCAGTCTGTGAACAGAGGGCCCCGTAAACAGTTCCCCAAACATCAGCGTGAGTGTGCTGTCTGTAGAAGCACTAATCACTGGACCAAAGCTCACTGTCAGATGCACCAGCTGTGTTTCAAGTGCTTCTCTCCGGACCACATGAGCTTTGACTGTAGTGAGACTGGGCAGCGACAGAGCCCGGGGTGTGGACAGACCGGCAGGTCTCATGAAAACTACAAAGCCTCCATTCTGAGGAGGGCAATGTGAGGCAGTACCCAAGAACAACACAGTCATTTTTCAGAACACAAATGCTAAAGTGGCGGATGTGTACCCTTGCATTGTATTGGAGGATTTTGATGATGTCAAGCAGCAAGCAGCTTACCAGAACGTGGCTAAAGTACAATGTGACAGCTCACATGGCAGTCTGACAGCTAAGAGTTCAGTTGGTGGCAGTGTAGTTAATGGCAACAGTACACTGAGCAATCTTGGACTTCAAGACCTGTCTGTTGAGGAGTGTTCAGTTTCACAGTTCTGGAAAGATAAACTTGTCAATTTAATTGAAAAGTATGACACAGTGTTCTCTAGAAATGGTCTAGATTGTGGCGAGGCAAAATAGTTGTGCCATCACATACGGCTGACTGATGACCGCCCATTCAGGTTACCTTATCGTAGGCTTTATCCTGCTCATTACCAAAAACTCAGGGAAACACTGGATGATATGGAGGAAAAGGAAATTGTCAGAAAATCCAGCAGCGAGAATGCCTCACCATTGGTGCTGGTATGGAAAAAGAATGGGGACTTGCGCCTATGTACTGACTTTAGGTGGTTAAATGCCCGCACAGTAAAGGATGCTCATCCCCTGTCTCATCAGGCTGATGTACTGGCTGCTCTGGGAGGTAATACCTTCTTCATCCCCTGTCTCATCAGGCTGATGTACTGGCTGCTCTGGGAGGTAATACCTTCTTCATCCCCTGTCTCATCAGGCTGATGTACTGGCCGAGCTGGGAGGTAATACCTTCTTCATCCCCTGCCTCATCAGGCTGATGTACTGGCTGCTCTGGGAGGTAATACCTTCTTCATCCCCTGCCTCATCAGGCTGATGTACTGGCTGCTCTGGGAGGTAATACCTTCTTCATCCCCTGCCTCATCAGGCTGATGTACTGGCTGCTCTGGGAGGTAATACCTTCTTCATCCCCTGTCTCATCAGGCTGATGTACTGGCTGCTCTGGGAGGTAATACCTTCTTCCTCCCCTGTCTCATCAGGCTGATGTACTGGCTGCTCTGGGAGGTAATACCTTCTTCATCCCCTGTCTCATCAGGCTGATGTACTGGCCGCTCTGGGAGGTAATACCTTCTTCATCCCCTGTCTCATCAGGCTGATGTACTGGCTGCTCTGGGAGGTAATACCTTCTTCATCCCCTGTCTCATCAGGCTGATGTACTGGCTGCTCTGGGAGGTAATACCTTCGTCATCTCCTGTCTCATCAGGCTGATGTACTGGCTGCTCTGGGAGGTAATACCTTCTTCATCCCCTGTCTCATCAGGCTGATGTACTGGCTGCGCTGGGAGGTAATACCTTCTTCAGCACAATGGATTTGACGTTTGGGTACTACAACGTGCCACTGCATGAAGAGGATAAGAAATACACTGCCTTTTTTTCTCCGTTAGGTCTGCACGAGTACAATCGGTTACCTCAGGGCCTCTGCAACAGCCCGGCTACTTTCATGAGAATGATGCTGACCATCTTTGGTGACCAGAACTTGACCAGAAGTCTCCTTTGTTATTTGGATGATCTGATGGTTTTGATGGTTTTTCAGCAGTTGCAGGAGCACTTAAACTGTCTCCGTCTAAGTGAAAGTTTTTGAGGAGGTCTGTTAAGTTTTTGGGCCACATCATTTCTCAAGAGGGTGTAGCCACTGACCTTGCTAAGGTTCAAACCATTTTGAAATGTGACTGAGAGTGAGATGATGGACGCTGATGGTGTCACTCTGTCTCCTAGCAAAATCCGTTCTTTCCTTGGTATGGTAGTATACTATCAACACTACATTGAGAATTGTTCCATGGTTGCTAGGCCATTGTTTCAGCTAACTACAGGTCAGAAGAAGCCTGGGAGAGGCAAGGGTAGGAAAAGGCCTGGTCCCTCTCGCAGGCTCACTGCTGCAGACTGGATTGCTGAATGTCAACTCGCTTATGAAGCTTTGAAAGCAGCGCTAGTTGACCAGGCACTGCTGGCTCATCCAGATTTTTCCTCAGCCTTTTGTACTTTCTGTTGATGCATCTACTAGTGATTTGGAAGCTGTAATATCCCAATTGCAAGATGGGAAGGCCATAGCCAGGCCAATAGCTTTTGCTCTCTCAATCATGTACAATCCAAGTATCCTGCTCACCGGCTAGAATTTCTAGCCATGAAATGGGCCATTCATGATCAATTCAGCCATTGGCTGCGAGGGCATAAGTTTACTGTGTGGACCTACAACAATCCACTCAAATATATTCTTACGAGACTTCAAATCAAATCAAATTTTATTTGTCACATACACATGGTTAGCAGATGTTAATGCGAGTGTAGCGAAATGCTTGTGCTTCTAGTTCCGACCATGCAGTAGAATCTAACAAGTAATCTAACAAATTCACAACAACTACCTTATACACACAAGAGTAAAGGAATGAATACGAGTATGTACATATAAATATATGGATGAGCGATGGCTGACCGGCATAGGCAAGATGCAGTAGATGGTATGGAGTACAGTATATACACATATATATGAGATGAGTAATGTAGGATATGTAAACATTATATAAATGGCATTGTTTAAAGTGGCTAGTGATACATTATTTCATCCAATTATAATTATTAAAGTGGCTAGAGATTTGGGTCGATGGCCGAACGGCATAGGCAAGATACAGTAGATGGTTTAGAGTACAGTGTATACATTTGATATGAGTATGTCGGATACGTAAACATTATATACAAAATTGTTTAAAGTGGCTAGTGATACATGTGTTACATCCAATTCCTATGTTTAAAGTGGCTAGAGATTTAAGTCAGTATGTTGGCAGCAGCCACTCAATGTTAGTGATGGCTGTTTAACAGTCTGATGGCCTTGAGATAGAAGCTGTTTTTCAGTCTCTCGGTCCCAGCTTTGATGCACCTGTACTGACCTTGCCTTCTGGATGATAGCGGGGTGAACAGGCAGTGGCTCGGGTGGTTGTTGTCCTTGATGATCTTTTTGGCCTTCCTGTGACATTGGGTGGTGTAGGTGTCCTGGAGGGCAGGTAGTTTACCCCCGGTGATGTGTTGTGCAGTCCTCACTACCCTCTGGAGAGCCTTACGGTTGTGGGTGGAGCAGTTGCCCTACCAGGCGGTGATACAGCCCGACAGGATACTCTCGATTGTGCATCTGTAGAAGTTAGTGAGTGTTTTTGGTGACAAGCCGAACTTCTTCAGCCTCCTGAGGTTGAAGAGGCGCTGTTGCGCCTTCTTCACCACGCTGTCTGTGTGGGTGGACCATTTCAGTTTGTCCGTGATGTGTACGCCCAGGAACTTAAAACTTTCCACTTTCTCCACTACTGTCCCGTCGATGTGGATAGGGGGGTGCTCCCTCTGCTGTTTCCCGAAGTCCACGATCATCTCCTTAGTTTTGTTGACGTTGAGTGAGAAGTTATTTTCCTGACACCACACTCCGAGGGCCCTCACCTCCTCCCTGTAGGCCGTCTCGTCGTTGTTGGTAATCAAGCCTACCACTGTAGTGTCATCAGCAAACTTGATGATTGAGTTGGAGGCGTGCTTGGCCACGCAGTTATGGGTGAACAGGGAGTACAGGAGAGGGCTGAGAACGCACCCTTGTGGGGCCCCAGTGTTGAGGATCAGCGGGGTGGAGGTGTTGTTTCCTACCCTCACCACCTGGGGCCGTCCTGTCAGGAAGTCCAGGACCCAGTTGCACAGGGCTGGGTCGAGACCTAGGGTCTCGAGCTTAATGGTGAGTTTGGAGTGTACTATGGTGTTAAATGCTGAGCTGTAGTCGATGAACAGCATTCTTACATAGGTATTCCTCTTGTCCAGATGGGTTAGGGCAGTATGCAGTGTGATTGCGATTGCGTCGTCTGTGGACCTATTGGGACGGTAAGCAAATTGGAGTGGGTCCATGGTGTCTGGCAGGATGGAGGTGATATGATCCTTGACTAGTCCCTCAAAGCACTTAATGATGACGGAAGTGAGTGCTACGGGGCGATAGTCATTTAGCTCAGTTACCTTAGCTTTCTTGGGAACAGGAACAATGGTGGCCCTCTTGAAGCATGTGGGAACAGCAGACTGGTATAAGGACTGATTAAATATGTCCGTAAACACACCAGCCAGCTGGTCTGCGCATGCTCTGAGGACACGGCCAGGGATGCCATCTGGGCCGGCAGCCTTGCGAGGGTTAACTTCTTAGGGGAGCGGCTCCCGAGGTGGCGGTTTTGGAGAGTCTGGCGGGCCCAAAGTAAAATGCCTCCCACTCAGGCCCAGAAAATAGGATATGCACATAATTAGTACTATTGGATAGGAAACACTCTGACGTTTCTAAGAGTGATAAAATATTGTCTGTGGGTATAACAGAACGGATATAGCAGGCGAAAACCCGAGGAATTTCTGTCCTGGAAAAAGTGTATTTGACACACTGCCTCATTTTGAACCCCTCCCTATTGAAAATTACCATATAAGGGAGTAAGATTTCAGTACCTATTGCTTCCACTGGATGTCAACAGTCTCTAGACAGTGTTTGATGATGTTTAGTTGCTCTGGATGGTAATAGAAGAAGAATTTCGAAGTGATCATCGGATGTAAACAGAAGAGGATGCGCGTTCACGGGCTCGCGTGCGCTGTGGTTTTTCCTTTCCTATCGCCCAGTTTATAATCCGGTTGAAATTTTATAGTAAATATACATAAAAGTGTTCCTAAGGATACATTATCAATGATGTTTGATTGTTCTTGGACAAGTGTATAGGTATAGGTTGAACGAGTTCTCTTCACGGTTCAATGGGCGAGTGGACGCTGTATTTTATGAACATAATGCGCCAACCAAACAGAGATTTATGGATATAATAAATTACTTTTTCTAACAAAAGAATCATTGGATGTCTTCGTTGGACACTTGGGAAGCACTCAGCAGAAGTTCTTCAAAAGGTGTACTGGCTGCTCTGGGAGGTAATACCTTCTTCATCTCCTGTCTCATCAGGCTGATGTACTGGCTCCCTTCAAATTTGTTTTTGCTGTGAAATATGTTTTGTGTGAACCGCGATGGTTTATGAATTCATGCTAATGGAAAATATTGGATGTGCTACCCTCAAACAATCAAATGTAGTGCTTTCGCCGTAAAGTCTTTTTGAAATCTGACAATGCTGTGATATTGCCAAGAAGCAGAGCTTTTGATGACTATGCAACACTTGTATATTGATGAATGTTTAATAATTCAACTTTTGGATTTTGAATTTGCCGCCTTGCATTTCACCGGGTAGTGTCGGGAGTGCCCCACCACTCCCTAAGTAGTTATTAACTTCTTAGGGAGCGGTGGCGCGCTACCAGGTGAAATGCAAGGCGCCAAATTCAAAATCCAAAAGTTGGTACTAAATATGTGCATATCCTATTTTCTGGGCCTGAATGGGAGGCATTTTACTGTGGGCACGCCAGGGTCTCCAAAACGGTCACCTCGTGCGCTGCTCCCTAAAAAGTTAACACCCCGGCCGTCCTACAATCTAAGCTAGAAGCCCTTAATCTCACACAAAATATTAAGGAACCTACCAGGTACAACTCTAAATCCGTAACCATGGGCACCCTCTTAGATATCATCCTGACCAACTTGACCTCTAAATACACCTCTGCTCTCTTCAACCAGGATCTCAGCGATCACTGCCTCATTGCCTGCATGCATGATGGGTCCGCTGTCAAACGACCACCCCTCATCCCTGTCAAACGCTCCCTAAAACACTTCAGCGAGCAGGCCTTTCTAATCGACCTGGCCCGGGTATCCTGGAAGGATATTGACCTCATCCCGTCAGTAGAGGATGACTGGTTGCTCTTCAAAAGTGCTTTCCTCTCCATCTTAAATAAGCATGCCCCATTCAAAAAATGTAGAGCTAAGAACAGATATAGCTCTTGGTTCACTCCAGACTTGACTGCCCTTGACCAGCACATAAACATCCTGTGGCGTTCTGCATTAGCATCGAATAGCCCCCGCGATATGCAACTTTTCAGGGAAGTCAGGAACCAATATACTCAGTCAGTTAGGAAAGCTAAGGCTAGCTTTTCAAACAGAAATGTGCATCCTGTAGCTCTCCAAAAGGTTCTGTGACACTGTAAAGTCTATGGAGAATAAGAGCACCTCCACCCAGCAGCCCACTGAACTGAGGCTAGGAAACACTGTCATAATTTCAATAAGCATTTTTCTACAGCAGGCCATGCTTTCAACCTGGCTACCCCTACCCTGGCCAACAGCTCAGCATCCCCTGCAGCACCTTGCCCAAGCCCCCGCTTCTCCTTCACCCAAATCCAGACAGCTGATGTTTTGAAAGAGCTGCAAAATCTGGATCCCTACAAATCAGCTGGGCTAGACAATCTGGACCCTCTCTTTCTAAAATTATCAGCCGAAATTGTTGCAACCCCTATTACTTGCCTGTTCAACCTCTCTTTCATATCGTCTGAGATCCCCAAAGATTGGAAAGCTGCCAGGGTCACACTCACCAAAGCCCCATATACTACCCACCACTGTGACCTGTATGCTCTCGTTGGCTGGCCCTCACTACATACTCGTCGCCATACCCACTGACTCCAGGTCATCTACAAGTCCCTGCTAGGTAAAGCCACGCCTTACCTCAGCTCGCTGGTAACCATAGCAGAAACCCACCCGTAGCACTCGCTCCAGCAGGTATATCTCACTGGTCACCCCCAAAGCCAACACCTCCTTTGGCCGCCTTTCCTTCCAGTTCTCTGCTGCCAATGACTGTGTAACGCCCAGGCCTGAGATGACAGGCTGGAGCGTTTTGGTTTCGTTTTGGGTGTAGGGTTTGTCTGTTCTATGGTGTCTATTTCTATGTTGGGATAATGGTTCCCAATTAGATGCAGCTGAGTCTCGTTACCTCTAATTGGGAACCATATATATGTTTGGAAGTTGCACTTTAGTTTCGTGGGTTATAGATTATGTTATGCTTATCGTGTTCAGTCAGGTTCTTGTCTTTCGTGTTTAGTTAGGTTCTGCCCTTCGTGTTTAGTTAGGTTCTGCCCTTCGTGTTTAGTTAGGTTCAGCCATTCCTGTTTAGTTAGGTTTCGCTAGTCATGTTTAGGTTTAGTTCTCTGTGTCCAGTTTAGGATTTAGCGTTAGGGTTCACGTCTTGTTCTCCGTTTATTGTTTTGTTCCGTCTCGTCCCGTTTTGTGAATAAAACATGTATTCTGGTTACGTCGCTGCGCTTTGGTCATTCCCGAGGGAAGAGAATCATGACAGACTGGAACGAACTACAAAAATCGTTGAAACTGGAGACACTTATCTCCCTCACTAGTTTTAAGCATCAGCTGTCAGAGCAGCTCACAGATCACTGCACCTGTACATAGCCCAACCAACTCTCTCATCCCCTACCGTAGTCATTTATTTATCTTGCTCCTTTGCACCCCAGTATTTTTACTTTGCACATTAATCTACTGCACATTTACCATTCCAGTGTTAAATTGCTATACTGTAGTTACTTTGCCACCATGGCCTATTTATTGCCTTATGTTCCAGTTCGTGTTGTGGAGTCAACACGTCCAGTCCCTGTTCCGAGTTCCAAGATCCCAGTTCGTGTTGTGGAGACAACATGTCCAGTCCCTGTTCTGAGTTCCAAGATCCCAGTTCGTGTTGTGGAGTCAACACGTCCAGTCCCTGTTCCGAGTTCCAAGATCCCAGTCCGTGTTGTGGAGTCAACACGTCCAGTCCCTGTTCCAAGTTCCAAGATCCCAGTTCGTGTTGTGGAGTCAACACGTCCAGTCCCTGTTCCGGCTCCGCGCACCAGGCTCCCCGTGCGCTTAGAGAGTCCAGCACGTCCTGTTCCGGCTCCGCGCACCAGGCTCCCTGTGCGCTTAGAGAGTCCAGCACGTCCTGTTCCGACTCCGCGCACCAGGCCCCCTGTGCGCTTAGAAAGTCCAGCACGTCCTGTTCCGGCTCCGCACACCAGGCTCCCCGTGCGCTTAGAGAGACCAGTACGTCCTGTTCCGGCTCCGCGCACCAGGCCCCCCGTGCGCTTAGAGAGCCCAGTTCGGCCTGTTCCCGCTCCCCGCACCAGAGTGCGCGTCCCGAGCCCAGTTCGGCCTGTTCCGCTCCCGCACCAGAGTGTGCGTCCCGAGCCCAGTTCGGCCTGTTCCGCTCCCGCGCACCAGAGTGCACGTCACGAGCCCAGTTCGGCCTGTTCCCGCTCCCGCACCAGAGTGCGGCGTCCCGAGCCCAGTTCGGCCTGTTCCCGCTCCCGCACCAGAGTGCGCGTCACGAGCCCAGTACGGCCGGTTCCGCTCCCCGCACCAGAGTGCCGCGTCACGAGCCCAGTTCGGCCTGTTCCCGCTCCCCGCACCAGTGTGCGCGTCCCAAGCCCAATTCGGCCTGTTCCCACTCCCCGCACCAGAGTGCGCGTCACGAGCCCGGTACTGCCAGTTCCCGCTCCACGCACCAGAGTTCCAGTGAGCATCACGAGTCCAGTACTGCCAGTTCCTGCTCCACGCACCAGAGTTCCAGTGAGCATCACGAGTCCAGTACGACCAGTTCCTGCTCCACGCACCAGAGTTCCAGTGAGCATCACGAGTCCAGTACGACCAGTTCCTGCTCCACGCACCAGAGTTCCAGTGAGCATCACGAGTCCGTACTGCCAGTTCCTGCTCCACGCGCAGAGTTCCAGTGAGCATCACGAGTCCAGTACGACCAGTTCCTGCTCCACGCACCAGAGTTCCAGTGAGCATCACGAGTCCAGTACGACCAGTTCCTGCTCCACGCACCAGAGTTCCAGTGAGCATCACGAGTCCGGTACTGCCAGTTCCTGCTCCACGCACCAGAGTTCCCGCGAGCATCACGAGTCCAGTACGGCCAGTTCCTGCTCCACGCACCAGAGTTCCAGTGAGCATCACGAGTCCAGTACGGCCAGTTCCTGCTCCACGTACCAGAGTCCCCGTGAGCATCGTGGGTCCGGTAAGGCCAGGTCCTGCTCCACGCACCAGAGTTACGGTGAGCATCATGAGTCCAGTACGGCCAGTTCCAGCTCCACGCACCAGAGTTCCCGTGAGCATCATGAGTCCAGTACGCCCAGCTTCTGCTCCACGCACCAGAGTTCCAGGAAATGGTCCAGGGCCTCCGGTGCGTGACTTCAGACCAGCACGGCCAGCACCGGAGCCCCCACCTGGGACGAAGGGACCCACCCGAAGACCCCCACGGACTTTTGGGCGGTCCGAGTCCGCGCCGGGTACTGTAACGCCCAGGCCTGAGATGACAGGCTGGAGCGTTTTGGTTTCGTTTGGGTGTAGGGTTTGTCTGTTCTATGTTCTATAGTATTTCGCTGGTCTGTTTAGTTAGGTTTCGCTAGTCATGTTTAGGTTTAGTTCTCTGTGTCCAGTTTAGGATTTAGCGTTAGGGTTCACGTCTTGTTCTCCGTTTATTGTTTTGTTCCGTCTCGTCCCGTTTTGTGAATAAAACATGTATTCTGGTTACGTCGCTGCGCTTTGGTCATTCCCGAGGGAAGAGAATCATGACAGACTGGAACGAACTACAAAAATCGTTGAAACTGGAGACACTTATCTCCCTCACTAGTTTTAAGCATCAGCTGTCAGAGCAGCTCACAGATCACTGCACCTGTACATAGCCCAACCAACTCTCTCATCCCCTACCGTAGTCATTTATTTATCTTGCTCCTTTGCACCCCAGTATTTTTACTTTGCACATTAATCTACTGCACATTTACCATTCCAGTGTTAAATTGCTATACTGTAGTTACTTTGCCACCATGGCCTATTTATTGCCTTATGTTCCTTATCCTACCTCATTTGCACACATTGTATATATATTTGTTTTTTTTTCCTACTGTATTATTGATTGAGTGTTTGTTTACTCCAATGTGTAACTCTGTGTTGTTGTATGTGTTGAACTGCTTTGCTTTAACTTGGCACCAGGTCGCAGTTGTAAATGAGAACTTGTTCTCAACTTGCCTACCTGGTTAAATAAAGGTGAAATAAAAATAATAAAATAAAAAACTCTGTTTAGAATAGATACCTTAGAAATATAGTAGTGAGTGAAAATTGTTCTTTGTAGTCTTCTTCAGAGGGTCTTACCATTTCCTGGTATTGTAGTTTCAAACCATTTTGCCTTATCCAGCTTGCGCAGTATTTCGCTGGTCTTTAGTTTTAATCCATTTCTCAGCCGTGTAGCCACTGCTTCACACTGTCTGGTCTGTAGAGATTCCAATTCCCACCATTTCAAACATGTGAATGATCCTTACGTTCTCTGGTCTAATGTGAATTTCGTTAGCGGTCCTTTATAAACACTTGGGGAAGTTCCTTCATTTGTCATAATGTCTGTGCTCACGTGGGCGTGGTTAATGACTGGGTAAAACTTTACATTTTAGACAATTCTCATTTAGAAGGCTAAAATCACATTTCATCTTCTCACAAATAGTTTCTTATTTAATCATATAAGTTCCACAACATTTAGATGTAAATCTGATAACTAGGACGTATACATTTGTAGTGTTACCGTTATTTAGTTATACCGTCCTTAATGATATCACAAAACAACAACTGATCTGACATAATTGTTCTTTAAGTCCCTCCTGACCAATTGCCACATTCTTTGTGTTGGGAATATTGTCTCAATTTCCAACCTTTTGATGTTACAGTACTGCAAAGTCTCTTTCTGTTGTAACAAAGTGATTTTTAACTTCCATTTCTGCAGAGTGGGAGAGAGGTATTTATGACCGTCATAAAACTAGCCAACTTCCCCCCCTCCCCCCCTTCCTCTCTGATGGGAGAGAGAGAGAGGGGGCTCTCTGATACTCACCCAGGAGGGAAAGTCATGACAGTAGTTATTGTCAGAATTTTTGCTCAGTAGCAGTGCGGTTGTGGTCAGTAGTTGTGGTCAGTAGTTTTGGTCAGTAATTGTGTGGTTCAGTATTTGTGGTCTGTAATTGTGTGGTTCAGTATTTGTGTGGTCAATAGTTATCTGGTTGTGGTCATTAGTTGTGGTCAGATTTTTCAGGGTTGTGGTCAGTAATAGTGTAGTCAGTAGTTCTGTGGTTGTGGTCAATAGTTGTGGTCAGTAGTTGTGTGGTTGTGGTTAGTAGCAGTGGTGTAAAGTACTGAAGTAAAAATACTTTAAAGTACTACTTAAGTCATTTTTTGGGGTATTTGTACTTTACTATTTATATTTATGGCAACTTTTACTTTTACTTCACTACATTCGTGAAGAAAATAATGTACTTTTTACTCCATACATTTGCCCTGACACCCAAAAGTACTTGTTACATTTTGACAGGAAAATGGTCCAATTCACACACTTATCAAGAAATCATACCTGGTCATCCCTACTGCCTCTGACCTGGCGGATTCACTAAACACAAATGCTTATTTTGTAAATTAGGGATTGGAACGCCGACTGCGAGCCAGGCCTAATCGCCCAACATCAGTACCCAACCTCACTAATGCTCGTGGCTGAATGGAAGCAAGTCCCCGCAGTAATGTTCCAACATCTAGTAGAAAGCCTTCCCAGAAGAGTGGAGGCTGTTATAGCAGCAAAGGTGGGACCAACCTCATATTAATGCCCATGATTTTGGAATGAGATGTTGGATGAGCGGGTGTACACATACTTTTGGTCATGTATTGTACAGTATAATGAGAGCAGCTAGATGGCTTCTGTAACAAAGACTAAGTAATTTGTCTGTAGAACTGATGAATGACAGACATGGAGACTACAGCCAGTAGATGAATGACACAGAGTCATGGAGACTCCACAGCCAGCAGATGGAGACAAAGACATGGAGACTCTACAGCCAAAAGAAAAGTTGAATGTTACACATTTATACGCTTTGGCAGAAACATCAGATGTGTGCCCCCATCCTAAAGTATGCTCAGATTAGGAACCACGGAGGGTTATCAAGATAAATCTAACACTCTTACAAAGAAATCCTATATTAATAACTTCAGGTACACCAAAAGACACAACTTCACAAACCCCACTTTATCTATATTACATTTTTAAATGTTGGAATGATAGCTCACAGAAGCCTGATTATTAGCCAATCTATAATAAAAGCCTGATTATTAGCCAATCTATAATAAAAGCCTGATTATTAGCCAATCTATAATAAAAGCCTGGTGTTGCTGCAGAACTCTATATCCTCGTTTCTAAAACAGCTTTATGTTTCTGTTGTTTGAGCTTAACTCTTCCCAACTAGTCAAAACATGACCAAAATGTAGTTACAAGTTGAGACCAAGTACCCTTTGTGGCTTTAGAGGACTCCCTCAGATGAATATGGCTTCATAGACTCTGAAAAATAATATTATTACAGACTTTAGGTTTGCATAATTGGGTCGTACTAGTACCGTCATGTAGTTAAACAACAGGTCATCCTCTAACACAGTGGTCAAGATCACTTTGAGTCAAAATTCAAGCCAATATCTACCGCTCCTATTTTTTTTAACATGACTTAACATTAACCAATTAAAAACAGCACTGTAGCAATGAGGTTTGTGCAGTAGGCTATAGGCCCAATATATTATCACTGCATATTGGCTATGCTTGAATTGCCCTGCAAAAGCATTTTTCTGACAATTAAAAAAAATTCAATATTTGAGGTAGGCTATATGATCACACCAGTAATAGATCAGTTGTTGTATTACTTGTGAGGCACAGCCAGCTGAGTGAGCATAGATTTAAATAATTCAATTAGTATTTTACTGGGCTGATGGTGGCTGAATCTGATGGTCAGTTTAAGTGGAGGGAGAGAACAGCAGACCCAAGTCGCTAATAATAACAATGTAAGCCGATATCGATATTATATTCCTACACATTCATTACTGCTGCTGTGCTGGTTGTAGGAACAACACACATTTTATGGCTAATCAAAGTGTTGATAGTGCTGAGTAAGAATGTTAAATTAGCATCTCTTTGCTGTACTCGTTGACAATCTCTCTCTAGTCATGTTTTGTTGTTGTTGTACTTTTACCCCTTTTCTCCCCTTTTCTCCCAATTTCGTGATATCTTATTGGTAGTTACAGTCTTGTCCCATTGCTGCAACTCCCCTACGGACTTGGGAGAGTTGAAGGTCGAGAGCCGTGCGTCCTCCGAAACATGACCCTGCTAAGCCGCACTGCTTCTTGACACACTGCTCATTTAACCCGGAAGCCAGCCGCACCAATGTGTCGGAGGAAACACCATCTAGCTGGAGCCTCCTCATGGGTCTTCCGGTCACGGCTGGCTGTGACACAGATCGAATCCGGGTCTGTAGTGACGCCTCAAGCACTGCAATGCAGTGTCTTAGACCGCTGCACCACTCGGGAGGCCTCTAGTCATGGTTTTAAACGTTAATTAATCTCCCAGTATCAACTTTGCTGCATCTTTCTTTTATGCCTGCTACATTACTGCAGGCACGGTCATCTGGGCCACCCGATTAACCAGCGGTAGGCCTGAAGTGCACTTTATTCTCTCTCTGGGCCCGCCAGGAAGGCAGAGTTTGTACCTTCAGACACATGAAATGGTTAAAAATGGCAACAGTTGGCCTACCCAGCGCAGGGCAGCTGAATCGGGGGCACCTACCGCCAACAGTGCAAGACTAATACAAAAAACAGGAATGTTAGGCGATCGATGAGTATTTGTGACCACTGCTCTAAAAGAAACTGACCAATGGGACTGGTGGTGTGGATGTATGATGGCTGCAGAGAGAGACGCAGTAAAGGAAAAGTCCCTCTCGCCTCCACACGGTTAACTGAACCTCTTCCAGACTATTTTGTCACAGTTTAACCAGTGTCTTCTTAAATCAAGCTATTTGGTCACAGTTTAACCCGTGTCTTCTTAAATCAAGCTATTTTGTCACAGTTTAACCAGTGTCTTCTTAAATCAAGCTATTTTGTCACAGTTTAACCAGTGTCTTCTTAAATCAGGCTATTTTGTCACAGTTTAACCAGTGTCTTCTTAAATCAAGCTATTTTGTCACAGTTTAACCAGTGTCTTCTTAAATCAAGCTATTTTGTCACAGTTTAACCAGTGTCTTCTTAAATCAAGCTATTTTGTCACAGTTTAACCAGTGTCTTCTTAAATCATGCTATTTTGTCACAGTTTAACCAGTGTCTTCTTAAATCAAGCTATTTTGTCACAGTTTAACCAGTGTCTTCTTAAATCAAGCTATTTTGTCACAGTTTAACCAGTGTCTTCTTAAATCAAGCTATTTTGTCACAGTTTAACCAGTGTCTTCTTAAATCAAGCTATTTTGTCACAGTTTAACCAGTGTCTTCTTAAATCAAGCTATTTTGTCACAGTTTAACCAGTGTCTTCTTAAATCAAGCTATTTTGTCACAGTTTAACCAGTGTCTTCTTAAATCAAGCTATTTTGTCACAGTTTAACCAGTGTCTTCTTAAATCAAGCTATTTGGTCACAGTTTAACCCGTGTCTTCTTAAATCAAGCTATTTGGTCACAGTTTAACCCGTGTCTTCTTAAATCAAGCTATTTGGTCACAGTTTAACCCGTGTCTTCTTAAATCAAGCTATTTTGTCACAGTTTAACCCGTGTCTTCTTAAATCAAGCTATTTTGTCACAGTTTAACCAGTGTCTTCTTAAATCAAGCTATTTTGTCACAGTTTAACCAGTGTCTTCTTAAATCAAGCTATTTTGTCACAGTTTAACCCGTGTCTTCTTAAATCAAGCTATTTTGTCACAGTTTAACCAGTGTCTTCTTAAATCAAGCTATTTTGTCACAGTTTAACCAGTGTCTTCTTAAATCAAGCTATTTTGTCACAGTTTAACCAGTGTCTTCTTAAATCAAGCTATTTTGTCACAGTTTAACCAGTGTCTTCTTAAATCAAGCTATTTTGTCACAGTTTAACCAGTGTCTTCTTAAATCAAGCTATTTTGTCACAGTTTAACCAGTGTCTTCTTAAATCAAGCTATTTTGTCACAGTTTAACCAGTGTCTTCTTAAATCAAGCTATTTTGTCACAGTTTAACCAGTGTCTTCTTAAATCAAGCTATTTGGTCACAGTTTAACCCGTGTCTTCTTAAATCAAGCTATTTGGTCACAGTTTAACCAGTGTCTTCTTAAATCAAGCTATTTTGTCACAGTTTAACCCGTGTCTTCTTAAATCAAGCTATTTGGTCACAGTTTAACCCGTGTCTTCTTAAATCAAGCTATTTTGTCACAGTTTAACCCGTGTCTTCTTAAATCAAGCTATTTTGTCACAGTTTAACCCGTGTCTTCTTAAATCAAGCTATTTTGTCACAGTTTAACCAGTGTCTTCTTAAATCAAGCTATTTTGTCACAGTTTAACCAGTGTCTTCTTAAATCAAGCTATTTTGTCACAGTTTAACCAGTGTCTTCTTAAATCAAGCTATTTTGTCACAGTTTAACCAGTGTCTTCTTAAATCAAGCTATTTTGTCACAGTTTAACCAGTGTCTTCTTAAATCAAGCTATTTTGTCACAGTTTAACCCGTGTCTTCTTAAATCAAGCTATTTTGTCACAGTTTAACCAGTGTCTTCTTAAATCAAGCTATTTTGTCACAGTTTAACCAGTGTCTTCTTAAATCAAGCTATTTTGTCACAGTTTAACCAGTGTCTTCTTAAATCAAGCTATTTTGTCACAGTTTAACCAGTGTCTTCTTAAATCAAGCTATTTTGTCACAGTTTAACCCGTGTCTTCTTAAATCAAGCTATTTTGTCACAGTTTAACCCGTGTCTTCTTAAATCAAGCTATTTTGTCACAGTTTAACCAGTGTCTTCTTAAATCAAGCTATTTTGTCACAGTTTAACCAGTGTCTTCTTAAATCAAGCTATTTTGTCACAGTTTAACCGGTGTCTTCTTAAATCAAGCTATTTTGTCACAGTTTAACCAGTGTCTTCTTAAATCAAGCTATTTTGTCACAGTTTAACCAGTGTCTTCTTAAATCAAGCTATTTTGTCACAGTTTAACCAGTGTCTTCTTAAATCAAGCTATTTTGTCACAGTTTAACCCGTGTCTTCTTAAATCAAGCTATTTTGTCACAGTTTAACCCGTGTCTTCTTAAATCAAGCTATTTTGTCACAGTTTAACCCGTGTCTTCTTAAATCAAGCTATTTTGTCACAGTTTAACCAGTGTCTTCTTAAATCAAGCTATTTTGTCACAGTTTAACCAGTGTCTTCTTAATTCATGCTATTTTGTCACAGTTTAACCAGTGTCTTCTTAATTCATGCTATTTTGTCACAGTTTAACTAGTGTCTTTTTAAATCATGCTATTTTGTCACAGTTTAACCAGTGTCTTCTTAAATCAAGCTATTTTGTCACAGTTTAACCAGTGTCTTCTTAAATCAAGCTATTTGGTCACAGTTTAACCAGTGTCTTCTTAAATCAAGCTATTTGGTCACAGTTTAACCCGTGTCTTCTTAAATCAAGCTATTTGGTCACAGTTTAACCAGTGTCTTCTTAAATCAAGCTATTTTGTCACAGTTTAACCCGTGTCTTCTTAAATCAAGCTATTTTGTCACAGTTTAACCCGTGTCTTCTTAAATCAAGCTATTTTGTCACAGTTTAACCCGTGTCTTCTTAAATCAAGCTATTTTGTCACAGTTTAACCAGTGTCTTCTTAAATCAAGCTATTTTGTCACAGTTTAACCAGTGTCTTCTTAAATCAAGCTATTTTGTCACAGTTTAACCAGTGTCTTCTTAAATCAAGCTATTTTGTCACAGTTTAACCAGTGTCTTCTTAAATCAAGCTATTTTGTCACAGTTTAACCAGTGTCTTCTTAAATCATGCTATTTTGTCACAGTTTAACCAGTGTCTTCTTAAATCAAGCTATTTTGTCACAGTTTAACCAGTGTCTTCTTAAATCAAGCTATTTTGTCACAGTTTAACCCGTGTCTTCTTAAATCAAGCTATTTTGTCACAGTTTAACCAGTGTCTTCTTAAATCAAGCTATTTTGTCACAGTTTAACCAGTGTCTTCTTAAATCAAGCTATTTTGTCACAGTTTAACCAGTGTCTTCTTAAATCAAGCTATTTTGTCACAGTTTAACCCGTGTCTTCTTAAATCAAGCTATTTTGTCACAGTTTAACCAGTGTCTTCTTAAATCAAGCTATTTTGTCACAGTTTAACCAGTGTCTTCTTAAATCAAGCTATTTTGTCACAGTTTAACCAGTGTCTTCTTAAATCAAGCTATTTTGTCACAGTTTAACCAGTGTCTTCTTAAATCAAGCTATTTGGTCACAGTTTAACCAGTGTCTTCTTAAATCAAGCTATTTGGTCACAGTTTAACCCGTGTCTTCTTAAATCAAGCTATTTTGTCACAGTTTAACCCGTGTCTTCTTAAATCAAGCTATTTTGTCACAGTTTAACCCGTGTCTTCTTAAATCAAGCTATTTTGTCACAGTTTAACCCGTGTCTTCTTAAATCAAGCTATTTTGTCACAGTTTAACCAGTGTCTTCTTAAATCAAGCTATTTTGTCACAGTTTAACCAGTGTCTTCTTAAATCAAGCTATTTTGTCACAGTTTAACCAGTGTCTTCTTAAATCAAGCTATTTTGTCACAGTTTAACCAGTGTCTTCTTAAATCAAGCTATTTTGTCACAGTTTAACCAGTGTCTTCTTAAATCAAGCTATTTTGTCACAGTTTAACCAGTGTCTTCTTAAATCAAGCTATTTTGTCACAGTTTAACCAGTGTCTTCTTAAATCAAGCTATTTTGTCACAGTTTAACCAGTGTCTTCTTAAATCAAGCTATTTTGTCACAGTTTAACCAGTGTCTTCTTAAATCAAGCTATTTTGTCACAGTTTAACCAGTGTCTTCTTAAATCAAGCTATTTTGTCACAGTTTAACCAGTGTCTTCTTAAATCAAGCTATTTTGTCACAGTTTAACCAGTGTCTTCTTAAATCAAGCTATTTGGTCACAGTTTAACCCGTGTCTTCTTAAATCAAGCTATTTGGTCACAGTTTAACCCGTGTCTTCTTAAATCAAGCTATTTTGTCACAGTTTAACCCGTGTCTTCTTAAATCAAGCTATTTTGTCACAGTTTAACCCGTGTCTTCTTAAATCAAGCTATTTTGTCACAGTTTAACCAGTGTCTTCTTAAATCAAGCTATTTTGTCACAGTTTAACCAGTGTCTTCTTAAATCAAGCTATTTTGTCACAGTTTAACCCGTGTCTTCTTAAATCAAGCTATTTTGTCACAGTTTAACCAGTGTCTTCTTAAATCAAGCTATTTTGTCACAGTTTAACCAGTGTCTTCTTAAATCAAGCTATTTTGTCACAGTTTAACCAGTGTCTTCTTAAATCAAGCTATTTTGTCACAGTTTAACCAGTGTCTTCTTAAATCAAGCTATTTTGTCACAGTTTAACCCGTGTCTTCTTAAATCAAGCTATTTTGTCACAGTTTAACCAGTGTCTTCTTAAATCAAGCTATTTTGTCACAGTTTAACCAGTGTCTTCTTAAATCAAGCTATTTTGTCACAGTTTAACCAGTGTCTTCTTAAATCAAGCTATTTTGTCACAGTTTAACCAGTGTCTTCTTAAATCAAGCTATTTTGTCACAGTTTAACCAGTGTCTTCTTAAATCAAGCTATTTTGTCACAGTTTAACCAGTGTCTTCTTAAATCAAGCTATTTTGTCACAGTTTAACCAGTGTCTTCTTAAATCAAGCTATTTTGTCACAGTTTAACCAGTGTCTTCTTAAATCAAGCTATTTTGTCACAGTTTAACCAGTGTCTTCTTAAATCAAGCTATTTTGTCACAGTTTAACCAGTGTCTTCTTAAATCAAGCTATTTTGTCACAGTTTAACCAGTGTCTTCTTAAATCAAGCTATTTTGTCACAGTTTAACCAGTGTCTTCTTAAATCAAGCTATTTTGTCACAGTTTAACCCGTGTCTTCTTAAATCAAGCTATTTGGTCACAGTTTAACCCGTGTCTTAAATCAAGCTATTTTGTCACAGTTTAACCCGTGTCTTCTTAAATCAAGCTATTTGGTCACAGTTTAACCCGTGTCTTCTTAAATCAAGCTATTTGGTCACAGTTTAACCAGTGTCTTCTTAAATCAAGCTATTTTGTCACAGTTTAACCCGTGTCTTCTTAAATCAAGCTATTTTGTCACAGTTTAACCCGTGTCTTCTTAAATCAAGCTATTTTGTCACAGTTTAACCAGTGTCTTCTTAAATCAAGCTATTTTGTCACAGTTTAACCAGTGTCTTCTTAAATCAAGCTATTTTGTCACAGTTTAACCAGTGTCTTCTTAAATCAAGCTATTTTGTCACAGTTTAACCAGTGTCTTCTTAAATCAAGCTATTTTGTCACAGTTTAACCAGTGTCTTCTTAAATCAAGCTATTTTGTCACAGTTTAACCAGTGTCTTCTTAAATCAAGCTATTTTGTCACAGTTTAACCAGTGTCTTCTTAAATCAAGCTATTTTGTCACAGTTTAACCAGTGTCTTCTTAAATCAAGCTATTTTGTCACAGTTTAACCAGTGTCTTCTTAAATCAAGCTATTTTGTCACAGTTTAACCAGTGTCTTCTTAAATCAAGCTATTTTGTCACAGTTTAACCAGTGTCTTCTTAAATCAAGCTATTTTGTCACAGTTTAACCAGTGTCTTCTTAAATCAAGCTATTTTGTCACAGTTTAACCAGTGTCTTCTTAAATCAAGCTATTTTGTCACAGTTTAACCCGTGTCTTCTTAAATCAAGCTATTTTGTCACAGTTTAACCCGTGTCTTCTTAAATCAAGCTATTTTGTCACAGTTTAACCAGTGTCTTCTTAAATCAAGCTATTTTGTCACAGTTTAACCAGTGTCTTCTTAAATCAAGCTATTTTGTCACAGTTTAACCAGTGTCTTCTTAAATCAAGCTATTTTGTCACAGTTTAACCAGTGTCTTCTTAAATCAAGCTATTTTGTCACAGTTTAACCAGTGTCTTCTTAAATCAAGCTATTTTGTCACAGTTTAACCCGTGTCTTCTTAAATCAAACTATTTTGTCACAGTTTAACCAGTGTCTTCTTAAATCAAGCTATTTTGTCACAGTTTAACCAGTGTCTTCTTAAATCATGCTATTTTGTCACAGTTTAACCAGTGTCTTCTTAAATCAAGCTATTTTGTCACAGTTTAACTAGTGTCTTCTTAAATCAAGCTATTTTGTCACAGTTTAACCAGTGTCTTCTTAAATCATGCTATTTTGTCACAGTTTAACCAGTGTCTTCTTAAATCAAGCTATTTGGTCACAGTTTAACCAGTGTCTTCTTAAATCAAGCTATTTTGTCACAGTTTAACCCGTGTCTTCTTAAATCAAGCTATTTGGTCACAGTTTAACCAGTGTCTTCTTAAATCAAGCTATTTTGTCACAGTTTAACCCGTGTCTTCTTAAATCAAGCTATTTTGTCACAGTTTAACCCGTGTCTTCTTAAATCAAGCTATTTTGTCACAGTTTAACCAGTGTCTTCTTAAATCAAGCTATTTTGTCACAGTTTAACCAGTGTCTTCTTAAATCAAGCTATTTTGTCACAGTTTAACCAGTGTCTTCTTAAATCAAGCTATTTTGTCACAGTTTAACCAGTGTCTTCTTAAATCAAGCTATTTTGTCACAGTTTAACCAGTGTCTTCTTAAATCAAGCTATTTTGTCACAGTTTAACCAGTGTCTTCTTAAATCAAGCTATTTTGTCACAGTTTAACCCGTGTCTTCTTAAATCAAGCTATTTGGTCACAGTTTAACCCGTGTCTTCTTAAATCAAGCTATTTTGTCACAGTTTAACCAGTGTCTTCTTAAATCAAGCTATTTTGTCACAGTTTAACCAGTGTCTTCTTAAATCAAGCTATTTTGTCACAGTTTAACCCGTGTCTTCTTAAATCAAGCTATTTTGTCACAGTTTAACCAGTGTCTTCTTAAATCAAGCTATTTTGTCACAGTTTAACCAGTGTCTTCTTAAATCAAGCTATTTTGTCACAGTTTAACCAGTGTCTTCTTAAATCAAGCTATTTTGTCACAGTTTAACCAGTGTCTTCTTAAATCAAGCTATTTTGTCACAGTTTAACCAGTGTCTTCTTAAATCAAGCTATTTGGTCACAGTTTAACCCGTGTCTTCTTAAATCAAGCTATTTGGTCACAGTTTAACCCGTGTCTTCTTAAATCAAGCTATTTTGTCACAGTTTAACCAGTGTCTTCTTAAATCAAGCTATTTTGTCACAGTTTAACCCGTGTCTTCTTAAATCAAGCTATTTTGTCACAGTTTAACCCGTGTCTTCTTAAATCAAGCTATTTTGTCACAGTTTAACCCGTGTCTTCTTAAATCAAGCTATTTTGTCACAGTTTAACCAGTGTCTTCTTAAATCAAGCTATTTTGTCACAGTTTAACCAGTGTCTTCTTAAATCAAGCTATTTTGTCACAGTTTAACCAGTGTCTTCTTAAATCAAGCTATTTTGTCACAGTTTAACCAGTGTCTTCTTAAATCAAGCTATTTTGTCACAGTTTAACCAGTGTCTTCTTAAATCAAGCTATTTTGTCACAGTTTAACCAGTGTCTTCTTAAATCAAGCTATTTTGTCACAGTTTAACCAGTGTCTTCTTAAATCAAGCTATTTTGTCACAGTTTAACCAGTGTCTTCTTAAATCAAGCTATTTTGTCACAGTTTAACCAGTGTCTTCTTAAATCAAGCTATTTTGTCACAGTTTAACCAGTGTCTTCTTAAATCAAGCTATTTTGTCACAGTTTAACCAGTGTCTTCTTAAATCAAGCTATTTTGTCACAGTTTAACCAGTGTCTTCTTAAATCAAGCTATTTTGTCACAGTTTAACCAGTGTCTTCTTAAATCAAGCTATTTGGTCACAGTTTAACCAGTGTCTTCTTAAATCAAGCTATTTTGTCACAGTTTAACCCGTGTCTTCTTAAATCAAGCTATTTTGTCACAGTTTAACCCGTGTCTTCTTAAATCAAGCTATTTTGTCACAGTTTAACCAGTGTCTTCTTAAATCAAGCTATTTTGTCACAGTTTAACCCGTGTCTTCTTAAATCAAGCTATTTTGTCACAGTTTAACCAGTGTCTTCTTAAATCAAGCTATTTTGTCACAGTTTAACCAGTGTCTTCTTAAATCAAGCTATTTTGTCACAGTTTAACCAGTGTCTTCTTAAATCAAGCTATTTTGTCACAGTTTAACCAGTGTCTTCTTAAATCAAGCTATTTTGTCACAGTTTAACCAGTGTCTTCTTAAATCAAGCTATTTTGTCACAGTTTAACCAGTGTCTTCTTAAATCAAGCTATTTTGTCACAGTTTAACCAGTGTCTTCTTAAATCAAGCTATTTTGTCACAGTTTAACCAGTGTCTTCTTAAATCAAGCTATTTTGTCACAGTTTAACCAGTGTCTTCTTAAATCAAGCTATTTTGTCACAGTTTAACCAGTGTCTTCTTAAATCAAGCTATTTTGTCACAGTTTAACCAGTGTCTTCTTAAATCAAGCTATTTTGTCACAGTTTAACCAGTGTCTTCTTAAATCAAGCTATTTTGTCACAGTTTAACCAGTGTCTTCTTAAATCAAGCTATTTTGTCACAGTTTAACCAGTGTCTTCTTAAATCAAGCTATTTTGTCACAGTTTAACCAGTGTCTTCTTAAATCAAGCTATTTTGTCACAGTTTAACCAGTGTCTTCTTAAATCAAGCTATTTTGTCACAGTTTAACCCGTGTCTTCTTAAATCAAGCTATTTTGTCACAGTTTAACCCGTGTCTTCTTAAATCAAGCTATTTTGTCACAGTTTAACCAGTGTCTTCTTAAATCAAGCTATTTTGTCACAGTTTAACCAGTGTCTTCTTAAATCAAGCTATTTTGTCACAGTTTAACCAGTGTCTTCTTAAATCAAGCTATTTTGTCACAGTTTAACCAGTGTCTTCTTAAATCAAGCTATTTTGTCACAGTTTAACCAGTGTCTTCTTAAATCAAGCTATTTTGTCACAGTTTAACCAGTGTCTTCTTAAATCAAGCTATTTTGTCACAGTTTAACCAGTGTCTTCTTAAATCAAGCTATTTTGTCACAGTTTAACCAGTGTCTTCTTAAATCAAGCTATTTTGTCACAGTTTAACCAGTGTCTTCTTAAATCAAGCTATTTTGTCACAGTTTAACCAGTGTCTTCTTAAATCAAGCTATTTTGTCACAGTTTAACCAGTGTCTTCTTAAATCAAGCTATTTTGTCACAGTTTAACCAGTGTCTTCTTAAATCAAGCTATTTTGTCACAGTTTAACCCGTGTCTTCTTAAATCAAGCTATTTTGTCACAGTTTAACCCGTGTCTTCTTAAATCAAGCTATTTTGTCACAGTTTAACCAGTGTCTTCTTAAATCAAGCTATTTTGTCACAGTTTAACCAGTGTCTTCTTAAATCAAGCTATTTTGTCACAGTTTAACCAGTGTCTTCTTAAATCAAGCTATTTTGTCACAGTTTAACCAGTGTCTTCTTAAATCAAGCTATTTTGTCACAGTTTAACCAGTGTCTTCTTAAATCAAGCTATTTTGTCACAGTTTAACCAGTGTCTTCTTAAATCAAGCTATTTTGTCACAGTTTAACCAGTGTCTTCTTAAATCAAGCTATTTTGTCACAGTTTAACCAGTGTCTTCTTAAATCAAGCTATTTTGTCACAGTTTAACCAGTGTCTTCTTAAATCAAGCTATTTGGTCACAGTTTAACCAGTGTCTTCTTAAATCAAGCTATTTTGTCACAGTTTAACCAGTGTCTTCTTAAATCAAGCTATTTTGTCACAGTTTAACCAGTGTCTTCTTAAATCAAGCTATTTGGTCACAGTTTAACCAGTGTCTTCTTAAATCAAGCTATTTGGTCACAGTTTAACCAGTGTCTTCTTAAATCAAGCTATTTTGTCACAGTTTAACCCGTGTCTTCTTAAATCAAGCTATTTTGTCACAGTTTAACCAGTGTCTTCTTAAATCAAGCTATTTTGTCACAGTTTAACCAGTGTCTTCTTAAATCAAGCTATTTTGTCACAGTTTAACCAGTGTCTTCTTAAATCAAGCTATTTTGTCACAGTTTAACCAGTGTCTTCTTAAATCAAGCTATTTTGTCACAGTTTAACCAGTGTCTTCTTAAATCAAGCTATTTTGTCACAGTTTAACCAGTGTCTTCTTAAATCAAGCTATTTTGTCACAGTTTAACCAGTGTCTTCTTAAATCAAGCTATTTTGTCACAGTTTAACCAGTGTCTTCTTAAATCAAGCTATTTTGTCACAGTTTAACCAGTGTCTTCTTAAATCAAGCTATTTTGGTCACAGTTTAACCAGTGTCTTCTTAAATCAAGCTATTTTGTCACAGTTTAACCCGTGTCTTCTTAAATCAAGCTATTTTGTCACAGTTTAACCAGTGTCTTCTTAAATCAAGCTATTTTGTCACAGTTTAACCAGTGTCTTCTTAAATCAAGCTATTTTGTCACAGTTTAACCCGTGTCTTCTTAAATCAAGCTATTTTGTCACAGTTTAACCAGTGTCTTCTTAAATCAAGCTATTTTGTCACAGTTTAACCAGTGTCTTCTTAAATCAAGCTATTTTGTCACAGTTTAACCAGTGTCTTCTTAAATCAAGCTATTTTGTCACAGTTTAACCAGTGTCTTCTTAAATCAAGCTATTTTGTCACAGTTTAACCAGTGTCTTCTTAAATCAAGCTATTTTGTCACAGTTTAACCAGTGTCTTCTTAAATCAAGCTATTTTGTCACAGTTTAACCAGTGTCTTCTTAAATCAAGCTATTTTGTCACAGTTTAACCCGTGTCTTCTTAAATCAAGCTATTTTGTCACAGTTTAACCAGTGTCTTCTTAAATCAAGCTATTTTGTCACAGTTTAACCAGTGTCTTCTTAAATCAAGCTATTTTGTCACAGTTTAACCAGTGTCTTCTTAAATCAAGCTATTTTGTCACAGTTTAACCAGTGTCTTCTTAAATCAAGCTATTTTGTCACAGTTTAACCAGTGTCTTCTTAAATCAAGCTATTTTGTCACAGTTTAACCAGTGTCTTCTTAAATCAAGCTATTTTGTCACAGTTTAACCAGTGTCTTCTTAAATCAAGCTATTTTGTCACAGTTTAACCAGTGTCTTCTTAAATCAAGCTATTTTGTCACAGTTTAACCAGTGTCTTCTTAAATCAAGCTATTTTGTCACAGTTTAACCAGTGTCTTCTTAAATCAAGCTATTTTGTCACAGTTTAACCAGTGTCTTCTTAAATCAAGCTATTTTGTCACAGTTTAACCAGTGTCTTCTTAAATCAAGCTATTTTGTCACAGTTTAACCAGTGTCTTCTTAAATCAAGCTATTTTGTCACAGTTTAACCAGTGTCTTCTTAAATCAAGCTATTTTGTCACAGTTTAACCAGTGTCTTCTTAAATCAAGCTATTTTGTCACAGTTTAACCCGTGTCTTCTTAAATCAAGCTATTTTGTCACAGTTTAACCAGTGTCTTCTTAAATCAAGCTATTTTGTCACAGTTTAACCCGTGTCTTCTTAAATCAAGCTATTTTGTCACAGTTTAACCCGTGTCTTCTTAAATCAAGCTATTTTGTCACAGTTTAACCAGTGTCTTCTTAAATCAAGCTATTTTGTCACAGTTTAACCCGTGTCTTCTTAAATCAAGCTATTTTGTCACAGTTTAACCAGTGTCTTCTTAAATCAAGCTATTTTGTCACAGTTTAACCAGTGTCTTCTTAAATCAAGCTATTTTGTCACAGTTTAACCAGTGTCTTCTTAAATCAAGCTATTTTGTCACAGTTTAACCAGTGTCTTCTTAAATCAAGCTATTTTGTCACAGTTTAACCAGTGTCTTCTTAAATCAAGCTATTTTGTCACAGTTTAACCAGTGTCTTCTTAAATCAAGCTATTTTGTCACAGTTTAACCAGTGTCTTCTTAAATCAAGCTATTTTGTCACAGTTTAACCAGTGTCTTCTTAAATCAAGCTATTTTGTCACAGTTTAACCAGTGTCTTCTTAAATCAAGCTATTTTGTCACAGTTTAACCAGTGTCTTCTTAAATCAAGCTATTTTGTCACAGTTTAACCAGTGTCTTCTTAAATCAAGCTATTTTGTCACAGTTTAACCAGTGTCTTCTTAAATCAAGCTATTTTGTCACAGTTTAACCAGTGTCTTCTTAAATCAAGCTATTTTGTCACAGTTTAACCAGTGTCTTCTTAAATCAAGCTATTTTGTCACAGTTTAACCAGTGTCTTCTTAAATCAAGCTATTTTGTCACAGTTTAACCAGTGTCTTCTTAAATCAAGCTATTTTGTCACAGTTTAACCCGTGTCTTCTTAAATCAAGCTATTTTGTCACAGTTTAACCAGTGTCTTCTTAAATCAAGCTATTTTGTCACAGTTTAACCAGTGTCTTCTTAAATCAAGCTATTTTGTCACAGTTTAACCAGTGTCTTCTTAAATCAAGCTATTTTGTCACAGTTTAACCCGTGTCTTCTTAAATCAAGCTATTTTGTCACAGTTTAACCAGTGTCTTCTTAAATCAAGCTATTTTGTCACAGTTTAACCAGTGTCTTCTTAAATCAAGCTATTTTGTCACAGTTTAACCAGTGTCTTCTTAAATCAAGCTATTTTGTCACAGTTTAACCAGTGTCTTCTTAAATCAAGCTATTTTGTCACAGTTTAACCAGTGTCTTCTTAAATCAAGCTATTTTGTCACAGTTTAACCAGTGTCTTCTTAAATCAAGCTATTTTGTCACAGTTTAACCAGTGTCTTCTTAAATCAAGCTATTTTGTCACAGTTTAACCCGTGTCTTCTTAAATCAAGCTATTTTGTCACAGTTTAACCAGTGTCTTCTTAAATCAAGCTATTTTGTCACAGTTTAACCCGTGTCTTCTTAAATCAAGCTATTTTGTCACAGTTTAACCAGTGTCTTCTTAAATCAAGCTATTTTGTCACAGTTTAACCAGTGTCTTCTTAAATCAAGCTATTTTGTCACAGTTTAACCAGTGTCTTCTTAAATCAAGCTATTTTGTCACAGTTTAACCAGTGTCTTCTTAAATCAAGCTATTTTGTCACAGTTTAACCAGTGTCTTCTTAAATCAAGCTATTTTGTCACAGTTTAACCAGTGTCTTCTTAAATCAAGCTATTTTGTCACAGTTTAACCAGTGTCTTCTTAAATCAAGCTATTTTGTCACAGTTTAACCAGTGTCTTCTTAAATCAAGCTATTTTGTCACAGTTTAACCAGTGTCTTCTTAAATCAAGCTATTTTGTCACAGTTTAACCAGTGTCTTCTTAAATCAAGCTATTTTGTCACAGTTTAACCAGTGTCTTCTTAAATCAAGCTATTTTGTCACAGTTTAACCAGTGTCTTCTTAAATCAAGCTATTTTGTCACAGTTTAACCAGTGTCTTCTTAAATCAAGCTATTTTGTCACAGTTTAACCCGTGTCTTCTTAAATCAAGCTATTTTGTCACAGTTTAACCAGTGTCTTCTTAAATCAAGCTATTTTGTCACAGTTTAACCCGTGTCTTCTTAAATCAAGCTATTTTGTCACAGTTTAACCAGTGTCTTCTTAAATCAAGCTATTTTGTCACAGTTTAACCCGTGTCTTCTTAAATCAAGCTATTTTGTCACAGTTTAACCCGTGTCTTCTTAAATCAAGCTATTTTGTCACAGTTTAACCAGTGTCTTCTTAAATCAAGCTATTTTGTCACAGTTTAACCAGTGTCTTCTTAAATCAAGCTATTTTGTCACAGTTTAACCAGTGTCTTCTTAAATCAAGCTATTTTGTCACAGTTTAACCAGTGTCTTCTTAAATCAAGCTATTTTGTCACAGTTTAACCAGTGTCTTCTTAAATCAAGCTATTTTGTCACAGTTTAACCAGTGTCTTCTTAAATCAAGCTATTTTGTCACAGTTTAACCAGTGTCTTCTTAAATCAAGCTATTTTGTCACAGTTTAACCAGTGTCTTCTTAAATCAAGCTATTTTGTCACAGTTTAACCAGTGTCTTCTTAAATCAAGCTATTTTGTCACAGTTTAACCAGTGTCTTCTTAAATCAAGCTATTTTGTCACAGTTTAACCAGTGTCTTCTTAAATCAAGCTATTTTGTCACAGTTTAACCAGTGTCTTCTTAAATCAAGCTATTTTGTCACAGTTTAACCAGTGTCTTCTTAAATCAAGCTATTTTGTCACAGTTTAACCAGTGTCTTCTTAAATCAAGCTATTTTGTCACAGTTTAACCAGTGTCTTCTTAAATCAAGCTATTTTGTCACAGTTTAACCAGTGTCTTCTTAAATCAAGCTATTTTGTCACAGTTTAACCAGTGTCTTCTTAAATCAAGCTATTTTGTCACAGTTTAACCAGTGTCTTCTTAAATCAAGCTATTTTGTCACAGTTTAACCAGTGTCTTCTTAAATCAAGCTATTTTGTCACAGTTTAACCAGTGTCTTCTTAAATCAAGCTATTTTGTCACAGTTTAACCAGTGTCTTCTTAAATCAAGCTATTTTGTCACAGTTTAACCAGTGTCTTCTTAAATCAAGCTATTTTGTCACAGTTTAACCAGTGTCTTCTTAAATCAAGCTATTTTGTCACAGTTTAACCAGTGTCTTCTTAAATCAAGCTATTTTGTCACAGTTTAACCAGTGTCTTCTTAAATCAAGCTATTTTGTCACAGTTTAACCCGTGTCTTCTTAAATCAAGCTATTTTGTCACAGTTTAACCAGTGTCTTCTTAAATCAAGCTATTTTGTCACAGTTTAACCAGTGTCTTCTTAAATCAAGCTATTTTGTCACAGTTTAACCAGTGTCTTCTTAAATCAAGCTATTTTGTCACAGTTTAACCAGTGTCTTCTTAAATCAAGCTATTTTGTCACAGTTTAACCAGTGTCTTCTTAAATCAAGCTATTTTGTCACAGTTTAACCAGTGTCTTCTTAAATCAAGCTATTTTGTCACAGTTTAACCAGTGTCTTCTTAAATCAAGCTATTTTGTCACAGTTTAACCAGTGTCTTCTTAAATCAAGCTATTTTGTCACAGTTTAACCAGTGTCTTCTTAAATCAAGCTATTTTGTCACAGTTTAACCAGTGTCTTCTTAAATCAAGCTATTTTGTCACAGTTTAACCCGTGTCTTCTTAAATCAAGCTATTTTGTCACAGTTTAACCAGTGTCTTCTTAAATCAAGCTATTTTGTCACAGTTTAACCAGTGTCTTCTTAAATCAAGCTATTTTGTCACAGTTTAACCAGTGTCTTCTTAAATCAAGCTATTTTGTCACAGTTTAACCCGTGTCTTCTTAAATCAAGCTATTTTGTCACAGTTTAACCAGTGTCTTCTTAAATCAAGCTATTTTGTCACAGTTTAACCAGTGTCTTCTTAAATCAAGCTATTTTGTCACAGTTTAACCAGTGTCTTCTTAAATCAAGCTATTTTGTCACAGTTTAACCAGTGTCTTCTTAAATCAAGCTATTTTGTCACAGTTTAACCAGTGTCTTCTTAAATCAAGCTATTTTGTCACAGTTTAACCCGTGTCTTCTTAAATCAAGCTATTTTGTCACAGTTTAACCAGTGTCTTCTTAAATCAAGCTATTTTGTCACAGTTTAACCAGTGTCTTCTTAAATCAAGCTATTTTGTCACAGTTTAACCAGTGTCTTCTTAAATCAAGCTATTTTGTCACAGTTTAACCAGTGTCTTCTTAAATCAAGCTATTTTGTCACAGTTTAACCAGTGTCTTCTTAAATCAAGCTATTTTGTCACAGTTTAACCAGTGTCTTCTTAAATCAAGCTATTTTGTCACAGTTTAACCAGTGTCTTCTTAAATCAAGCTATTTTGTCACAGTTTAACCAGTGTCTTCTTAAATCAAGCTATTTTGTCACAGTTTAACCAGTGTCTTCTTAAATCAAGCTATTTTGTCACAGTTTAACCAGTGTCTTCTTAAATCAAGCTATTTTGTCACAGTTTAACCAGTGTCTTCTTAAATCAAGCTATTTTGTCACAGTTTAACCAGTGTCTTCTTAAATCAAGCTATTTTGTCACAGTTTAACCAGTGTCTTCTTAAATCAAGCTATTTTGTCACAGTTTAACCCGTGTCTTCTTAAATCAAGCTATTTTGTCACAGTTTAACCCGTGTCTTCTTAAATCAAGCTATTTTGTCACAGTTTAACCAGTGTCTTCTTAAATCAAGCTATTTTGTCACAGTTTAACCAGTGTCTTCTTAAATCAAGCTATTTTGTCACAGTTTAACCCGTGTCTTCTTAAATCAAGCTATTTTGTCACAGTTTAACCAGTGTCTTCTTAAATCAAGCTATTTTGTCACAGTTTAACCAGTGTCTTCTTAAATCAAGCTATTTTGTCACAGTTTAACCCGTGTCTTCTTAAATCAAGCTATTTTGTCACAGTTTAACCAGTGTCTTCTTAAATCAAGCTATTTTGTCACAGTTTAACCAGTGTCTTCTTAAATCAAGCTATTTTGTCACAGTTTAACCAGTGTCTTCTTAAATCAAGCTATTTTGTCACAGTTTAACCAGTGTCTTCTTAAATCAAGCTATTTTGTCACAGTTTAACCAGTGTCTTCTTAAATCAAGCTATTTTGTCACAGTTTAACCAGTGTCTTCTTAAATCAAGCTATTTTGTCACAGTTTAACCAGTGTCTTCTTAAATCAAGCTATTTTGTCACAGTTTAACCAGTGTCTTCTTAAATCAAGCTATTTTGTCACAGTTTAACCAGTGTCTTCTTAAATCAAGCTATTTTGTCACAGTTTAACCAGTGTCTTCTTAAATCAAGCTATTTTGTCACAGTTTAACCAGTGTCTTCTTAAATCAAGCTATTTTGTCACAGTTTAACCAGTGTCTTCTTAAATCAAGCTATTTTGTCACAGTTTAACCAGTGTCTTCTTAAATCAAGCTATTTTGTCACAGTTTAACCAGTGTCTTCTTAAATCAAGCTATTTTGTCACAGTTTAACCAGTGTCTTCTTAAATCAAGCTATTTTGTCACAGTTTAACCCGTGTCTTCTTAAATCAAGCTATTTTGTCACAGTTTAACCAGTGTCTTCTTAAATCAAGCTATTTTGTCACAGTTTAACCAGTGTCTTCTTAAATCAAGCTATTTTGTCACAGTTTAACCCGTGTCTTCTTAAATCAAGCTATTTTGTCACAGTTTAACCCAGTGTCTTCTTAAATCAAGCTATTTTGTCACAGTTTAACCAGTGTCTTCTTAAATCAAGCTATTTTGTCACAGTTTAACCAGTGTCTTCTTAAATCAAGCTATTTTGTCACAGTTTAACCCGTGTCTTCTTAAATCAAGCTATTTTGTCACAGTTTAACCAGTGTCTTCTTAAATCAAGCTATTTTGTCACAGTTTAACCAGTGTCTTCTTAAATCAAGCTATTTTGTCACAGTTTAACCAGTGTCTTCTTAAATCAAGCTATTTTGTCACAGTTTAACCAGTGTCTTCTTAAATCAAGCTATTTTGTCACAGTTTAACCAGTGTCTTCTTAAATCAAGCTATTTTGTCACAGTTTAACCAGTGTCTTCTTAAATCAAGCTATTTTGTCACAGTTTAACCAGTGTCTTCTTAAATCAAGCTATTTTGTCACAGTTTAACCAGTGTCTTCTTAAATCAAGCTATTTTGTCACAGTTTAACCAGTGTCTTCTTAAATCAAGCTATTTTGTCACAGTTTAACCAGTGTCTTCTTAAATCAAGCTATTTTGTCACAGTTTAACCGGTGTCTTCTTAAATCAAGCTATTTTGTCACAGTTTAACCCGTGTCTTCTTAAATCAAGCTATTTTGTCACAGTTTAACCAGTGTCTTCTTAAATCAAGCTATTTTGTCACAGTTTAACCAGTGTCTTCTTAAATCAAGCTATTTTGTCACAGTTTAACCAGTGTCTTCTTAAATCAAGCTATTTTGTCACAGTTTAACCAGTGTCTTCTTAAATCAAGCTATTTTGTCACAGTTTAACCAGTGTCTTCTTAAATCAAGCTATTTTGTCACAGTTTAACCAGTGTCTTCTTAAATCAAGCTATTTTGTCACAGTTTAACCAGTGTCTTCTTAAATCAAGCTATTTTGTCACAGTTTAACCAGTGTCTTCTTAAATCAAGCTATTTTGTCACAGTTTAACCAGTGTCTTCTTAAATCAAGCTATTTTGTCACAGTTTAACCAGTGTCTTCTTAAATCAAGCTATTTTGTCACAGTTTAACCAGTGTCTTCTTAAATCAAGCTATTTTGTCACAGTTTAACCAGTGTCTTCTTAAATCAAGCTATTTTGTCACAGTTTAACCAGTGTCTTCTTAAATCAAGCTATTTGGTCACAGTTTAACCAGTGTCTTCTTAAATCAAGCTATTTTGTCACAGTTTAACCCGTGTCTTCTTAAATCAAGCTATTTTGTCACAGTTTAACCCGTGTCTTCTTAAATCAAGCTATTTTGTCACAGTTTAACCAGTGTCTTCTTAAATCAAGCTATTTTGTCACAGTTTAACCAGTGTCTTCTTAAATCAAGCTATTTTGTCACAGTTTAACCCGTGTCTTCTTAAATCAAGCTATTTTGTCACAGTTTAACCAGTGTCTTCTTAAATCAAGCTATTTTGTCACAGTTTAACCAGTGTCTTCTTAAATCAAGCTATTTTGTCACAGTTTAACCAGTGTCTTCTTAAATCAAGCTATTTTGTCACAGTTTAACCAGTGTCTTCTTAAATCAAGCTATTTTGTCACAGTTTAACCAGTGTCTTCTTAAATCAAGCTATTTTGTCACAGTTTAACCAGTGTCTTCTTAAATCAAGCTATTTTGTCACAGTTTAACCAGTGTCTTCTTAAATCAAGCTATTTTGTCACAGTTTAACCAGTGTCTTCTTAAATCAAGCTATTTTGTCACAGTTTAACCAGTGTCTTCTTAAATCAAGCTATTTTGTCACAGTTTAACCAGTGTCTTCTTAAATCAAGCTATTTTGTCACAGTTTAACCAGTGTCTTCTTAAATCAAGCTATTTTGTCACAGTTTAACCAGTGTCTTCTTAAATCAAGCTATTTTGTCACAGTTTAACCAGTGTCTTCTTAAATCAAGCTATTTTGTCACAGTTTAACCAGTGTCTTCTTAAATCAAGCTATTTTGTCACAGTTTAACCAGTGTCTTCTTAAATCAAGCTATTTTGTCACAGTTTAACCAGTGTCTTCTTAAATCAAGCTATTTTGTCACAGTTTAACCCGTGTCTTCTTAAATCAAGCTATTTTGTCACAGTTTAACCAGTGTCTTCTTAAATCAAGCTATTTTGTCACAGTTTAACCAGTGTCTTCTTAAATCAAGCTATTTTGTCACAGTTTAACCAGTGTCTTCTTAAATCAAGCTATTTTGTCACAGTTTAACCAGTGTCTTCTTAAATCAAGCTATTTTGTCACAGTTTAACCAGTGTCTTCTTAAATCAAGCTATTTTGTCACAGTTTAACCAGTGTCTTCTTAAATCAAGCTATTTTGTCACAGTTTAACCCGTGTCTTCTTAAATCAAGCTATTTTGTCACAGTTTAACCAGTGTCTTCTTAAATCAAGCTATTTTGTCACAGTTTAACCAGTGTCTTCTTAAATCAAGCTATTTTGTCACAGTTTAACCAGTGTCTTCTTAAATCAAGCTATTTTGTCACAGTTTAACCAGTGTCTTCTTAAATCAAGCTATTTTGTCACAGTTTAACCAGTGTCTTCTTAAATCAAGCTATTTTGTCACAGTTTAACCAGTGTCTTCTTAAATCAAGCTATTTTGTCACAGTTTAACCAGTGTCTTCTTAAATCAAGCTATTTTGTCACAGTTTAACCAGTGTCTTCTTAAATCAAGCTATTTGGTCACAGTTTAACCAGTGTCTTCTTAAATCAAGCTATTTTGTCACAGTTTAACCCGTGTCTTCTTAAATCAAGCTATTTTGTCACAGTTTAACCAGTGTCTTCTTAAATCAAGCTATTTTGTCACAGTTTAACCAGTGTCTTCTTAAATCAAGCTATTTTGTCACAGTTTAACCCGTGTCTTCTTAAATCAAGCTATTTTGTCACAGTTTAACCAGTGTCTTCTTAAATCAAGCTATTTTGTCACAGTTTAACCAGTGTCTTCTTAAATCAAGCTATTTTGTCACAGTTTAACCAGTGTCTTCTTAAATCAAGCTATTTTGTCACAGTTTAACCAGTGTCTTCTTAAATCAAGCTATTTTGTCACAGTTTAACCAGTGTCTTCTTAAATCAAGCTATTTTGTCACAGTTTAACCAGTGTCTTCTTAAATCAAGCTATTTTGTCACAGTTTAACCCGTGTCTTCTTAAATCAAGCTATTTTGTCACAGTTTAACCAGTGTCTTCTTAAATCAAGCTATTTTGTCACAGTTTAACCAGTGTCTTCTTAAATCAAGCTATTTTGTCACAGTTTAACCAGTGTCTTCTTAAATCAAGCTATTTTGTCACAGTTTAACCAGTGTCTTCTTAAATCAAGCTATTTTGTCACAGTTTAACCAGTGTCTTCTTAAATCAAGCTATTTTGTCACAGTTTAACCAGTGTCTTCTTAAATCAAGCTATTTTGTCACAGTTTAACCAGTGTCTTCTTAAATCAAGCTATTTTGTCACAGTTTAACCAGTGTCTTCTTAAATCAAGCTATTTTGTCACAGTTTAACCAGTGTCTTCTTAAATCAAGCTATTTTGTCACAGTTTAACCAGTGTCTTCTTAAATCAAGCTATTTTGTCACAGTTTAACCAGTGTCTTCTTAAATCAAGCTATTTTGTCACAGTTTAACCAGTGTCTTCTTAAATCAAGCTATTTTGTCACAGTTTAACCAGTGTCTTCTTAAATCAAGCTATTTTGTCACAGTTTAACCAGTGTCTTCTTAAATCAAGCTATTTTGTCACAGTTTAACCAGTGTCTTCTTAAATCAAGCTATTTTGTCACAGTTTAACCAGTGTCTTCTTAAATCAAGCTATTTGGTCACAGTTTAACCAGTGTCTTCTTAAATCAAGCTATTTTGTCACAGTTTAACCCGTGTCTTCTTAAATCAAGCTATTTTGTCACAGTTTAACCAGTGTCTTCTTAAATCAAGCTATTTTGTCACAGTTTAACCAGTGTCTTCTTAAATCAAGCTATTTTGTCACAGTTTAACCAGTGTCTTCTTAAATCAAGCTATTTTGTCACAGTTTAACCAGTGTCTTCTTAAATCAAGCTATTTTGTCACAGTTTAACCAGTGTCTTCTTAAATCAAGCTATTTTGTCACAGTTTAACCAGTGTCTTCTTAAATCAAGCTATTTTGTCACAGTTTAACCAGTGTCTTCTTAAATCAAGCTATTTTGTCACAGTTTAACCAGTGTCTTCTTAAATCAAGCTATTTTGTCACAGTTTAACCAGTGTCTTCTTAAATCAAGCTATTTTGTCACAGTTTAACCAGTGTCTTCTTAAATCAAGCTATTTTGTCACAGTTTAACCAGTGTCTTCTTAAATCAAGCTATTTTGTCACAGTTTAACCAGTGTCTTCTTAAATCAAGCTATTTTGTCACAGTTTAACCAGTGTCTTCTTAAATCAAGCTATTTTGTCACAGTTTAACCAGTGTCTTCTTAAATCAAGCTATTTTGTCACAGTTTAACCAGTGTCTTCTTAAATCAAGCTATTTTGTCACAGTTTAACCAGTGTCTTCTTAAATCAAGCTATTTTGTCACAGTTTAACCAGTGTCTTCTTAAATCAAGCTATTTTGTCACAGTTTAACCAGTGTCTTCTTAAATCAAGCTATTTTGTCACAGTTTAACCAGTGTCTTCTTAAATCAAGCTATTTTGTCACAGTTTAACCAGTGTCTTCTTAAATCAAGCTATTTTGTCACAGTTTAACCAGTGTCTTCTTAAATCAAGCTATTTTGTCACAGTTTAACCAGTGTCTTCTTAAATCAAGCTATTTTGTCACAGTTTAACCAGTGTCTTCTTAAATCAAGCTATTTTGTCACAGTTTAACCAGTGTCTTCTTAAATCAAGCTATTTTGTCACAGTTTAACCAGTGTCTTCTTAAATCAAGCTATTTTGTCACAGTTTAACCCGTGTCTTCTTAAATCAAGCTATTTTGTCACAGTTTAACCCGTGTCTTCTTAAATCAAGCTATTTTGTCACAGTTTAACCAGTGTCTTCTTAAATCAAGCTATTTTGTCACAGTTTAACCCGTGTCTTCTTAAATCAAGCTATTTTGTCACAGTTTAACCAGTGTCTTCTTAAATCAAGCTATTTTGTCACAGTTTAACCAGTGTCTTCTTAAATCAAGCTATTTTGTCACAGTTTAACCAGTGTCTTCTTAAATCAAGCTATTTTGTCACAGTTTAACCAGTGTCTTCTTAAATCAAGCTATTTTGTCACAGTTTAACCAGTGTCTTCTTAAATCAAGCTATTTTGTCACAGTTTAACCAGTGTCTTCTTAAATCAAGCTATTTTGTCACAGTTTAACCAGTGTCTTCTTAAATCAAGCTATTTTGTCACAGTTTAACCAGTGTCTTCTTAAATCAAGCTATTTTGTCACAGTTTAACCAGTGTCTTCTTAAATCAAGCTATTTTGTCACAGTTTAACCAGTGTCTTCTTAAATCAAGCTATTTTGTCACAGTTTAACCAGTGTCTTCTTAAATCAAGCTATTTTGTCACAGTTTAACCAGTGTCTTCTTAAATCAAGCTATTTTGTCACAGTTTAACCAGTGTCTTCTTAAATCAAGCTATTTTGTCACAGTTTAACCAGTGTCTTCTTAAATCAAGCTATTTTGTCACAGTTTAACCAGTGTCTTCTTAAATCAAGCTATTTTGTCACAGTTTAACCAGTGTCTTCTTAAATCAAGCTATTTTGTCACAGTTTAACCAGTGTCTTCTTAAATCAAGCTATTTTGTCACAGTTTAACCAGTGTCTTCTTAAATCAAGCTATTTTGTCACAGTTTAACCAGTGTCTTCTTAAATCAAGCTATTTTGTCACAGTTTAACCAGTGTCTTCTTAAATCAAGCTATTTTGTCACAGTTTAACCAGTGTCTTCTTAAATCAAGCTATTTTGTCACAGTTTAACCAGTGTCTTCTTAAATCAAGCTATTTTGTCACAGTTTAACCAGTGTCTTCTTAAATCAAGCTATTTTGTCACAGTTTAACCAGTGTCTTCTTAAATCAAGCTATTTTGTCACAGTTTAACCAGTGTCTTCTTAAATCAAGCTATTTTGTCACAGTTTAACCAGTGTCTTCTTAAATCAAGCTATTTTGTCACAGTTTAACCAGTGTCTTCTTAAATCAAGCTATTTTGTCACAGTTTAACCAGTGTCTTCTTAAATCAAGCTATTTTGTCACAGTTTAACCAGTGTCTTCTTAAATCAAGCTATTTTGTCACAGTTTAACCCGTGTCTTCTTAAATCAAGCTATTTTGTCACAGTTTAACCAGTGTCTTCTTAAATCAAGCTATTTTGTCACAGTTTAACCAGTGTCTTCTTAAATCAAGCTATTTTGTCACAGTTTAACCAGTGTCTTCTTAAATCAAGCTATTTTGTCACAGTTTAACCAGTGTCTTCTTAAATCAAGCTATTTTGTCACAGTTTAACCAGTGTCTTCTTAAATCAAGCTATTTTGTCACAGTTTAACCAGTGTCTTCTTAAATCAAGCTATTTTGTCACAGTTTAACCAGTGTCTTCTTAAATCAAGCTATTTTGTCACAGTTTAACCAGTGTCTTCTTAAATCAAGCTATTTTGTCACAGTTTAACCTCAGTGTCTTCTTAAATCAAGCTATTTTGTCACAGTTTAACCAGTGTCTTCTTAAATCAAGCTATTTTGTCACAGTTTAACCAGTGTCTTCTTAAATCAAGCTATTTTGTCACAGTTTAACCAGTGTCTTCTTAAATCAAGCTATTTTGTCACAGTTTAACCAGTGTCTTCTTAAATCAAGCTATTTTGTCACAGTTTAACCAGTGTCTTCTTAAATCAAGCTATTTTGTCACAGTTTAACCAGTGTCTTCTTAAATCAAGCTATTTTGTCACAAGTTTAACCAGTGTCTTCTTAAATCAAGCTATTTTGTCACAGTTTAACCAGTGTCTTCTTAAATCAAGCTATTTTGTCACAGTTTAACCAGTGTCTTCTTAAATCAAGCTATTTTGTCACAGTTTAACCAGTGTCTTCTTAAATCAAGCTATTTTGTCACAGTTTAACCAGTGTCTTCTTAAATCAAGCTATTTTGTCACAGTTTAACCAGTGTCTTCTTAAATCAAGCTATTTTGTCACAGTTTAACCAGTGTCTTCTTAAATCAAGCTATTTTGTCACAGTTTAACCAGTGTCTTCTTAAATCAAGCTATTTTGTCACAGTTTAACCAGTGTCTTCTTAAATCAAGCTATTTTGTCACAGTTTAACCAGTGTCTTCTTAAATCAAGCTATTTTGTCACAGTTTAACCTGTCTTCTTAAATCACAGCTATATTGTCACAGTTTAACCAGTGTTTCTTCCAAATCAATATGTTTGTCACAGTTTAACCAGTGTCTTCTTAAATCAAGCTATTTTGTCACAGTTTAACCAGTGTCTTCTTAAATCAAGCTATTTTGTCACAGTTTAACCCGTGTCTTCTTAAATCAAGCTATTTTGTCACAGTTTAACCAGTGTCTTCTTAAATCAAGCTATTTTGTCACAGTTTAACCAGTGTCTTCTTAAATCAAGCTATTTTGTCACAGTTTAACCAGTGTCTTCTTAAATCAAGCTATTTTGTCACAGTTTAACCAGTGTCTTCTTAAATCAAGCTATTTTGTCACAGTTTAACCAGTGTCTTCTTAAATCAAGCTATTTTGTCACAGTTTAACCAGTGTCTTCTTAAATCAAGCTATTTTGTCACAGTTTAACCAGTGTCTTCTTAAATCAAGCTATTTTGTCACAGTTTAACCAGTGTCTTCTTAAATCAAGCTATTTTGTCACAGTTTAACCAGTGTCTTCTTAAATCAAGCTATTTTGTCACAGTTTAACCAGTGTCTTCTTAAATCAAGCTATTTTGTCACAGTTTAACCAGTGTCTTCTTAAATCAAGCTATTTTGTCACAGTTTAACCAGTGTCTTCTTAAATCAAGCTATTTTGTCACAGTTTAACCAGTGTCTTCTTAAATCAAGCTATTTTGTCACAGTTTAACCAGTGTCTTCTTAAATCAAGCTATTTTGTCACAGTTTAACCAGTGTCTTCTTAAATCAAGCTATTTTGTCACAGTTTAACCAGTGTCTTCTTAAATCAAGCTATTTTGTCACAGTTTAACCAGTGTCTTCTTAAATCAAGCTATTTTGTCACAGTTTAACCAGTGTCTTCTTAAATCAAGCTATTTTGTCACAGTTTAACCAGTGTCTTCTTAAATCAAGCTATTTTGTCACAGTTTAACCAGTGTCTTCTTAAATCAAGCTATTTTGTCACAGTTTAACCAGTGTCTTCTTAAATCAAGCTATTTTGTCACAGTTTAACCAGTGTCTTCTTAAATCAAGCTATTTTGTCACAGTTTAACCAGTGTCTTCTTAAATCAAGCTATTTTGTCACAGTTTAACCAGTGTCTTCTTAAATCAAGCTATTTTGTCACAGTTTAACCAGTGTCTTCTTAAATCAAGCTATTTTGTCACAGTTTAACCAGTGTCTTCTTAAATCAAGCTATTTTGTCACAGTTTAACCAGTGTCTTCTTAAATCAAGCTATTTTGTCACAGTTTAACCAGTGTCTTCTTAAATCAAGCTATTTTGTCACAGTTTAACCAGTGTCTTCTTAAATCAAGCTATTTTGTCACAGTTTAACCAGTGTCTTCTTAAATCAAGCTATTTTGTCACAGTTTAACCAGTGTCTTCTTAAATCAAGCTATTTTGTCACAGTTTAACCAGTGTCTTCTTAAATCAAGCTATTTTGTCACAGTTTAACCAGTGTCTTCTTAAATCAAGCTATTTTGTCACAGTTTAACCAGTGTCTTCTTAAATCAAGCTATTTTGTCACAGTTTAACCAGTGTCTTCTTAAATCAAGCTATTTTGTCACAGTTTAACCAGTGTCTTCTTAAATCAAGCTATTTTGTCACAGTTTAACCAGTGTCTTCTTAAATCAAGCTATTTTGTCACAGTTTAACCAGTGTCTTCTTAAATCAAGCTATTTTGTCACAGTTTAACCAGTGTCTTCTTAAATCAAGCTATTTTGTCACAGTTTAACCAGTGTCTTCTTAAATCAAGCTATTTTGTCACAGTTTAACCCGTGTCTTCTTAAATCAAGCTATTTTGTCACAGTTTAACCAGTGTCTTCTTAAATCAAGCTATTTTGTCACAGTTTAACCAGTGTCTTCTTAAATCAAGCTATTTTGTCACAGTTTAACCAGTGTCTTCTTAAATCAAGCTATTTTGTCACAGTTTAACCAGTGTCTTCTTAAATCAAGCTATTTTGTCACAGTTTAACCAGTGTCTTCTTAAATCAAGCTATTTTGTCACAGTTTAACCAGTGTCTTCTTAAATCAAGCTATTTTGTCACAGTTTAACCCGTGTCTTCTTAAATCAAGCTATTTTGTCACAGTTTAACCAGTGTCTTCTTAAATCAAGCTATTTTGTCACAGTTTAACCAGTGTCTTCTTAAATCAAGCTATTTGGTCACAGTTTAACCCGTGTCTTCTTAAATCAAGCTATTTTGTCACAGTTTAACCCGTGTCTTCTTAAATCAAGCTATTTTGTCACAGTTTAACCAGTGTCTTCTTAAATCAAGCTATTTTGTCACAGTTTAACCAGTGTCTTCTTAAATCAAGCTATTTTGTCACAGTTTAACCAGTGTCTTCTTAAATCAAGCTATTTTGTCACAGTTTAACCAGTGTCTTCTTAAATCAAGCTATTTTGTCACAGTTTAACCAGTGTCTTCTTAAATCAAGCTATTTTGTCACAGTTTAACCAGTGTCTTCTTAAATCAAGCTATTTTGTCACAGTTTAACCAGTGTCTTCTTAAATCAAGCTATTTTGTCACAGTTTAACCAGTGTCTTCTTAAATCAAGCTATTTTGTCACAGTTTAACCAGTGTCTTCTTAAATCAAGCTATTTTGTCACAGTTTAACCAGTGTCTTCTTAAATCAAGCTATTTTGTCACAGTTTAACCAGTGTCTTCTTAAATCAAGCTATTTTGTCACAGTTTAACCCGTGTCTTCTTAAATCAAGCTATTTTGTCACAGTTTAACCAGTGTCTTCTTAAATCAAGCTATTTTGTCACAGTTTAACCAGTGTCTTCTTAAATCAAGCTATTTGGTCACAGTTTAACCCGTGTCTTCTTAAATCAAGCTATTTTGTCACAGTTTAACCAGTGTCTTCTTAAATCAAGCTATTTTGTCACAGTTTAACCAGTGTCTTCTTAAATCAAGCTATTTTGTCACAGTTTAACCAGTGTCTTCTTAAATCAAGCTATTTTGTCACAGTTTAACCCGTGTCTTCTTAAATCAAGCTATTTTGTCACAGTTTAACCAGTGTCTTCTTAAATCAAGCTATTTTGTCACAGTTTAACCAGTGTCTTCTTAAATCAAGCTATTTTGTCACAGTTTAACCAGTGTCTTCTTAAATCAAGCTATTTTGTCACAGTTTAACCAGTGTCTTCTTAAATCAAGCTATT
Organism: Brachymystax lenok tsinlingensis; assembly: GCA_030435695.1. Lineage (NCBI taxonomy): Eukaryota > Metazoa > Chordata > Actinopteri > Salmoniformes > Salmonidae > Brachymystax > Brachymystax lenok. The sequence goes on from CM059793.1 coordinate 304,887, forward strand.
TTGTCACAGTTTAACCAGTGTCTTCTTAAATCAAGCTATTTTGTCACAGTTTAACCCGTGTCTTCTTAAATCAAGCTATTTTGTCACAGTTTAACCAGTGTCTTCTTAAATCAAGCTATTTTGTCACAGTTTAACCAGTGTCTTCTTAAATCAAGCTATTTTGTCACAGTTTAACCAGTGTCTTCTTAAATCAAGCTATTTTGTCACAGTTTAACCAGTGTCTTCTTAAATCAAGCTATTTTGTCACAGTTTAACCAGTGTCTTCTTAAATCAAGCTATTTTGTCACAGTTTAACCAGTGTCTTCTTAAATCAAGCTATTTTGTCACAGTTTAACCAGTGTCTTCTTAAATCAAGCTATTTTGTCACAGTTTAACCAGTGTCTTCTTAAATCAAGCTATTTTGTCACAGTTTAACCAGTGTCTTCTTAAATCAAGCTATTTTGTCACAGTTTAACCCGTGTCTTCTTAAATCAAGCTATTTTGTCACAGTTTAACCAGTGTCTTCTTAAATCAAGCTATTTTGTCACAGTTTAACCAGTGTCTTCTTAAATCAAGCTATTTTGTCACAGTTTAACCAGTGTCTTCTTAAATCAAGCTATTTTGTCACAGTTTAACCAGTGTCTTCTTAAATCAAGCTATTTTGTCACAGTTTAACCAGTGTCTTCTTAAATCAAGCTATTTTGTCACAGTTTAACCAGTGTCTTCTTAAATCAAGCTATTTTGTCACAGTTTAACCAGTGTCTTCTTAAATCAAGCTATTTTGTCACAGTTTAACCAGTGTCTTCTTAAATCAAGCTATTTTGTCACAGTTTAACCCGTGTCTTCTTAAATCAAGCTATTTTGTCACAGTTTAACCCGTGTCTTCTTAAATCAAGCTATTTTGTCACAGTTTAACCAGTGTCTTCTTAAATCAAGCTATTTTGTCACAGTTTAACCAGTGTCTTCTTAAATCAAGCTATTTTGTCACAGTTTAACCAGTGTCTTCTTAAATCAAGCTATTTTGTCACAGTTTAACCAGTGTCTTCTTAAATCAAGCTATTTTGTCACAGTTTAACCAGTGTCTTCTTAAATCAAGCTATTTTGTCACAGTTTAACCAGTGTCTTCTTAAATCAAGCTATTTTGTCACAGTTTAACCAGTGTCTTCTTAAATCAAGCTATTTGGTCACAGTTTAACCAGTGTCTTCTTAAATCAAGCTATTTTGTCACAGTTTAACCAGTGTCTTCTTAAATCAAGCTATTTTGTCACAGTTTAACCAGTGTCTTCTTAAATCAAGCTATTTTGTCACAGTTTAACCAGTGTCTTCTTAAATCAAGCTATTTTGTCACAGTTTAACCAGTGTCTTCTTAAATCAAGCTATTTTGTCACAGTTTAACCAGTGTCTTCTTAAATCAAGCTATTTTGTCACAGTTTAACCAGTGTCTTCTTAAATCAAGCTATTTTGTCACAGTTTAACCAGTGTCTTCTTAAATCAAGCTATTTTGTCACAGTTTAACCAGTGTCTTCTTAAATCAAGCTATTTTGTCACAGTTTAACCAGTGTCTTCTTAAATCAAGCTATTTTGTCACAGTTTAACCAGTGTCTTCTTAAATCAAGCTATTTTGTCACAGTTTAACCAGTGTCTTCTTAAATCAAGCTATTTTGTCACAGTTTAACCCGTGTCTTCTTAAATCAAGCTATTTTGTCACAGTTTAACCAGTGTCTTCTTAAATCAAGCTATTTTGTCACAGTTTAACCAGTGTCTTCTTAAATCAAGCTATTTTGTCACAGTTTAACCAGTGTCTTCTTAAATCAAGCTATTTTGTCACAGTTTAACCAGTGTCTTCTTAAATCAAGCTATTTTGTCACAGTTTAACCAGTGTCTTCTTAAATCAAGCTATTTTGTCACAGTTTAACCAGTGTCTTCTTAAATCAAGCTATTTGGTCACAGTTTAACCAGTGTCTTCTTAAATCAAGCTATTTTGTCACAGTTTAACCAGTGTCTTCTTAAATCAAGCTATTTGGTCACAGTTTAACCAGTGTCTTCTTAAATCAAGCTATTTTGTCACAGTTTAACCCGTGTCTTCTTAAATCAAGCTATTTTGTCACAGTTTAACCAGTGTCTTCTTAAATCAAGCTATTTTGTCACAGTTTAACCAGTGTCTTCTTAAATCAAGCTATTTTGTCACAGTTTAACCAGTGTCTTCTTAAATCAAGCTATTTTGTCACAGTTTAACCAGTGTCTTCTTAAATCAAGCTATTTTGTCACAGTTTAACCAGTGTCTTCTTAAATCAAGCTATTTTGTCACAGTTTAACCAGTGTCTTCTTAAATCAAGCTATTTTGTCACAGTTTAACCAGTGTCTTCTTAAATCATGCTATTTTGTCACAGTTTAACCAGTGTCTTCTTAAATCAAGCTATTTTGTCACAGTTTAACCAGTGTCTTCTTAAATCAAGCTATTTGGTCACAGTTTAACCCGTGTCTTCTTAAATCAAGCTATTTTGTCACAGTTTAACCAGTGTCTTCTTAAATCAAGCTATTTTGTCACAGTTTAACCAGTGTCTTCTTAAATCAAGCTATTTTGTCACAGTTTAACCAGTGTCTTCTTAAATCAAGCTATTTTGTCACAGTTTAACCAGTGTCTTCTTAAATCAAGCTATTTTGTCACAGTTTAACCAGTGTCTTCTTAAATCAAGCTATTTTGTCACAGTTTAACCAGTGTCTTCTTAAATCAAGCTATTTTGTCACAGTTTAACCAGTGTCTTCTTAAATCAAGCTATTTTGTCACAGTTTAACCAGTGTCTTCTTAAATCAAGCTATTTTGTCACAGTTTAACCAGTGTCTTCTTAAATCAAGCTATTTTGTCACAGTTTAACCAGTGTCTTCTTAAATCAAGCTATTTTGTCACAGTTTAACCAGTGTCTTCTTAAATCAAGCTATTTTGTCACAGTTTAACCAGTGTCTTCTTAAATCAAGCTATTTTGTCACAGTTTAACCAGTGTCTTCTTAAATCAAGCTATTTTGTCACAGTTTAACCAGTGTCTTCTTAAATCAAGCTATTTTGTCACAGTTTAACCAGTGTCTTCTTAAATCAAGCTATTTTGTCACAGTTTAACCAGTGTCTTCTTAAATCAAGCTATTTTGTCACAGTTTAACCAGTGTCTTCTTAAATCAAGCTATTTTGTCACAGTTTAACCAGTGTCTTCTTAAATCAAGCTATTTTGTCACAGTTTAACCAGTGTCTTCTTAAATCAAGCTATTTTGTCACAGTTTAACCAGTGTCTTCTTAAATCAAGCTATTTTGTCACAGTTTAACCAGTGTCTTCTTAAATCAAGCTATTTTGTCACAGTTTAACCAGTGTCTTCTTAAATCAAGCTATTTTGTCACAGTTTAACCAGTGTCTTCTTAAATCAAGCTATTTTGTCACAGTTTAACCAGTGTCTTCTTAAATCAAGCTATTTTGTCACAGTTTAACCAGTGTCTTCTTAAATCAAGCTATTTTGTCACAGTTTAACCAGTGTCTTCTTAAATCAAGCTATTTTGTCACAGTTTAACCAGTGTCTTCTTAAATCAAGCTATTTTGTCACAGTTTAACCAGTGTCTTCTTAAATCAAGCTATTTTGTCACAGTTTAACCAGTGTCTTCTTAAATCAAGCTATTTTGTCACAGTTTAACCAGTGTCTTCTTAAATCAAGCTATTTTGTCACAGTTTAACCAGTGTCTTCTTAAATCAAGCTATTTTGTCACAGTTTAACCAGTGTCTTCTTAAATCAAGCTATTTTGTCACAGTTTAACCAGTGTCTTCTTAAATCAAGCTATTTTGTCACAGTTTAACCAGTGTCTTCTTAAATCAAGCTATTTTGTCACAGTTTAACCAGTGTCTTCTTAAATCAAGCTATTTTGTCACAGTTTAACCAGTGTCTTCTTAAATCAAGCTATTTTGTCACAGTTTAACCAGTGTCTTCTTAAATCAAGCTATTTTGTCACAGTTTAACCAGTGTCTTCTTAAATCAAGCTATTTTGTCACAGTTTAACCAGTGTCTTCTTAAATCAAGCTATTTTGTCACAGTTTAACCAGTGTCTTCTTAAATCAAGCTATTTTGTCACAGTTTAACCAGTGTCTTCTTAAATCAAGCTATTTTGTCACAGTTTAACCCGTGTCTTCTTAAATCAAGCTATTTTGTCACAGTTTAACCGGTGTCTTCTTAAATCAAGCTATTTTGTCACAGTTTAACCTTTGTCTTCTGAAATCAAGCTATTTTGTCACAGTTTAACCAGTGTCTTCTTAAATCAAGCTATTTTGTCACAGTTTAACCAGTGTCTTCTTAAATCAAGCTATTTTGTCACAGTTTAACCAGTGTCTTCTTAAATCAAGCTATTTTGTCACAGTTTAACCCAGTGTCTTCTTAAATCAAGCTATTTTGTCACAGTTTAACCCGTGTCTTCTTAAATCAAGCTATTTTGTCACAGTTTAACCAGTGTCTTCTTAAATCAAGCTATTTTGTCACAGTTTAACCAGTGTCTTCTTAAATCAAGCTATTTTGTCACAGTTTAACCAGTGTCTTCTTAAATCAAGCTATTTTGTCACAGTTTAACCAGTGTCTTCTTAAATCAAGCTATTTTGTCACAGTTTAACCAGTGTCTTCTTAAATCAAGCTATTTTGTCACAGTTTAACCAGTGTCTTCTTAAATCAAGCTATTTTGTCACAGTTTAACCAGTGTCTTCTTAAATCAAGCTATTTTGTCACAGTTTAACCAGTGTCTTCTTAAATCAAGCTATTTTGTCACAGTTTAACCAGTGTCTTCTTAAATCAAGCTATTTTGTCACAGTTTAACCAGTGTCTTCTTAAATCAAGCTATTTTGTCACAGTTTAACCAGTGTCTTCTTAAATCAAGCTATTTTGTCACAGTTTAACCCGTGTCTTCTTAAATCAAGCTATTTTGTCACAGTTTAACCAGTGTCTTCTTAAATCAAGCTATTTTGTCACAGTTTAACCAGTGTCTTCTTAAATCAAGCTATTTTGTCACAGTTTAACCCGTGTCTTCTTAAATCAAGCTATTTTGTCACAGTTTAACCAGTGTCTTCTTAAATCAAGCTATTTTGTCACAGTTTAACCAGTGTCTTCTTAAATCATGCTATTTTGTCACAGTTTAACCAGTGTCTTCTTAAATCAAGCTATTTTGTCACAGTTTAACCAGTGTCTTCTTAAATCAAGCTATTTTGTCACAGTTTAACCAGTGTCTTCTTAAATCAAGCTATTTTGTCACAGTTTAACCAGTGTCTTCTTAAATCAAGCTATTTGGTCACAGTTTAACCAGTGTCTTCTTAAATCAAGCTATTTGGTCACAGTTTAACCCGTGTCTTCTTAAATCAAGCTATTTTGTCACAGTTTAACCAGTGTCTTCTTAAATCAAGCTATTTTGTCACAGTTTAACCAGTGTCTTCTTAAATCAAGCTATTTTGTCACAGTTTAACCAGTGTCTTCTTAAATCAAGCTATTTTGTCACAGTTTAACCAGTGTCTTCTTAAATCAAGCTATTTTGGTCACAGTTTAACCAGTGTCTTCTTAAATCAAGCTATTTGGTCACAGTTTAACCAGTGTCTTCTTAAATCAAGCTATTTTGTCACAGTTTAACCCGTGTCTTCTTAAATCAAGCTATTTGGTCACAGTTTAACCCGTGTCTTCTTAAATCAAGCTATTTTGTCACAGTTTAACCAGTGTCTTCTTAAATCAAGCTATTTTGTCACAGTTTAACCAGTGTCTTCTTAAATCAAGCTATTTTGTCACAGTTTAACCAGTGTCTTCTTAAATCAAGCTATTTTGTCACAGTTTAACCCGTGTCTTCTTAAATCAAGCTATTTTGTCACAGTTTAACCAGTGTCTTCTTAAATCAAGCTATTTTGTCACAGTTTAACCCGTGTCTTCTTAAATCAAGCTATTTTGTCACAGTTTAACCCGTGTCTTCTTAAATCAAGCTATTTTGTCACAGTTTAACCCGTGTCTTCTTAAATCAAGCTATTTTGTCACAGTTTAACCAGTGTCTTCTTAAATCAAGCTATTTTGTCACAGTTTAACCAGTGTCTTCTTAAATCATGCTATTTTGTCACAGTTTAACCAGTGTCTTCTTAAATCATGCTATTTTGTCACAGTTTAACCAGTGTCTTCTTAAATCATGCTATTTTGTCACAGTTTAACCAGTGTCTTCTTAAATCAAGCTATTTTGTCACAGTTTAACCAGTGTCTTCTTAAATCAAGCTATTTTGTCACAGTTTAACCAGTGTCTTCTTAAATCAAGCTATTTGGTCACAGTTTAACCAGTGTCTTCTTAAATCAAGCTATTTTGTCACAGTTTAACCCGTGTCTTCTTAAATCAAGCTATTTTGTCACAGTTTAACCAGTGTCTTCTTAAATCAAGCTATTTTGTCACAGTTTAACCCAGTGTCTTCTTAAATCAAGCTATTTTGTCACAGTTTAACCAGTGTCTTCTTAAATCAAGCTATTTTGTCACAGTTTAACCAGTGTCTTCTTAAATCAAGCTATTTGGTCACAGTTTAACCCGTGTCTTCTTAAATCAAGCTATTTTGTCACAGTTTAACCAGTGTCTTCTTAAATCAAGCTATTTTGTCACAGTTTAACCCGTGTCTTCTTAAATCAAGCTATTTGGTCACAGTTTAACCCGTGTCTTCTTAAATCAAGCTATTTTGTCACAGTTTAACCAGTGTCTTCTTAAATCAAGCTATTTTGTCACAGTTTAACCAGTGTCTTCTTAAATCAAGCTATTTTGTCACAGTTTAACCAGTGTCTTCTTAAATCAAGCTATTTTGTCACAGTTTAACCAGTGTCTTCTTAAATCAAGCTATTTTGTCACAGTTTAACCAGTGTCTTCTTAAATCAAGCTATTTTGTCACAGTTTAACCAGTGTCTTCTTAAATCAAGCTATTTTGTCACAGTTTAACCAGTGTCTTCTTAAATCAAGCTATTTTGTCACAGTTTAACCAGTGTCTTCTTAAATCAAGCTATTTTGTCACAGTTTAACCCGTGTCTTCTTAAATCAAGCTATTTTGTCACAGTTTAACCCGTGTCTTCTTAAATCAAGCTATTTTGTCACAGTTTAACCG
>CM059793.1:312086-688572 GCA_030435695.1 Brachymystax lenok tsinlingensis
TGTCACAGTTTAACCAGTGTCTTCTTAAATCAAGCTATTTTGTCACAGTTTAACCAGTGTCTTCTTAAATCAAGCTATTTTGTCACAGTTTAACCAGTGTCTTCTTAAATCAAGCTATTTTGTCACAGTTTAACCAGTGTCTTCTTAAATCAAGCTATTTTGTCACAGTTTAACCAGTGTCTTCTTAAATCAAGCTATTTTGTCACAGTTTAACCAGTGTCTTCTTAAATCAAGCTATTTTGTCACAGTTTAACCAGTGTCTTTCTTAAATCAAGCTATTTTGTCACAGTTTAACCAGTGTCTTCTTAAATCAAGCTATTTTGTCACAGTTTAACCAGTGTCTTCTTAAATCAAGCTATTTTGTCACAGTTTAACCAGTGTCTTCTTAAATCAAGCTATTTTGTCACAGTTTAACCAGTGTCTTCTTAAATCAAGCTATTTTGTCACAGTTTAACCTGTCTTCTTAAATCAAGCTTATTTTGTCACAGTTTAACCAGTGTCTTCTTAAATCAAGCTTATTTTGTCACAGTTTAACCAGTGTCTTCTTAAATCAAGCTATTTTGTCACAGTTTAACCAGTGTCTTCTTAAATCAAGCTATTTTTGTCACAGTTTAACCAGTGTCTTCTTAAATCAAGCTATTTTGTCACAGTTTAACCAGTGTCTTCTTAAATCAAGCTATTTTGTCACAGTTTTAACCAGTGTCTTCTTAAATCAAGCTATTTTGTCACAGTTTAACCAGTGTCTTCTTAAATCAAGCTATTTTGTCACAGTTTAACCAGTGTCTTCTTAAATCAAGCTATTTTGTCACAGTTTAACCAGTGTCTTCTTAAATCAAGCTATTTTGTCACAGTTTAACCAGTGTCTTCTTAAATCAAGCTATTTTGTCACAGTTTAACCAGTGTCTTCTTAAATCAAGCTATTTTGTCACAGTTTAACCGTGTCTTCTTAAATCAAGCTATTTTGTCACAGTTTAACCAGTGTCTTCTTAAATCAAGCTATTTTGTCACAGTTTAACCAGTGTCTTCTTAAATCAAGCTATTTTGTCACAGTTTAACCAGTGTCTTCTTAAATCAAGCTATTTTGTCACAGTTTAACCAGTGTCTTCTAAATCAAGCTATTTTGTCACAGTTTAACCAGTGTCTTCTTAAATCAAGCTATTTTGTCACAGTTTAACCAGTGTCTTCTTAAATCAAGCTATTTTGTCACAGTTTAACCAGTGTCTTTAAATCAAGCTATTTTGTCACAGTTTAACCAGTGTCTTCTTAAATCAAGCTATTTTGTCACAGTTTAACCAGTGTCTTCTTAAATCAAGCTATTTTGTCACAGTTTAACCAGTGTCTTCTTAAATCAAGCTATTTTGTCACAGTTTAACCAGTGTCTTCTTAAATCAAGCTATTTTGTCACAGTTTAACCAGTGTCTTCTTAAATCATGCTATTTTGTCACAGTTTAACCAGTGTCTTCTTAAATCAAGCTATTTGGTCACAGTTTAACCAGTGTCTTCTTAAATCAAGCTATTTTGTCACAGTTTAACCCGTGTGTCTTCTTAAATCAAGCTATTTTGTCACAGTTTAACCAGTGTCTTCTTAAATCAAGCTATTTTGTCACAGTTTAACCAGTGTCTTCTTAAATCAAGCTATTTTGTCACAGTTTAACCAGTGTCTTCTTAAATCAAGCTATTTTGTCACAGTTTAACCAGTGTCTTCTTAAATCAAGCTATTTTGTCACAGTTTAACCAGTGTCTTCTTAAATCAAGCTATTTTGTCACAGTTTAACCAGTGTCTTCTTAAATCAAGCTATTTTGTCACAGTTTAACCAGTGTCTTCTTAAATCAAGCTATTTTGTCACAGTTTAACCAGTGTCTTCTTAAATCAAGCTATTTTGTCACAGTTTAACCAGTGTCTTCTTAAATCAAGCTATTTTGTCACAGTTTAACCAGTGTCTTCTTTAAATCAAGCTATTTTGTCACAGTTTAACCAGTGTCTTCTTAAATCAAGCTTATTTTGTCACAGTTTAACCAGTGTCTTCTTAAATCAAGCTATTTTGTCACAGTTTAACCAGTGTCTTCTTAAATCAAGCTATTTTGTCACAGTTTAACCAGTGTCTTCTTAAATCAAGCTATTTTGTCACAGTTTAACCAGTGTCTTCTTAAATCAAGCTATTTTGTCACAGTTTAACCAGTGTCTTCTTAAATCAAGCTATTTTGTCACAGTTTAACCAGTGTCTTCTTAAATCAAGCTATTTTGTCACAGTTTAACCAGTGTCTTCTTAAATCAAGCTATTTTGTCACAGTTTAACCAGTGTCTTCTTAAATCAAGCTATTTTGTCACAGTTTAACCAGTGTCTTCTTAAATCAGTTTATTTTGTCACAGTTTAACCAGTGTCTTCTTAAATCAAGCTATTTTGTCACAGTTTAACCAGTGTCTTCTTAAATCAAGCTTATTTTGTCACAGTTTAACCAGTGTCTTCTTAAATCAAGCTTATTTTGTCACAGTTTAACCAGTGTCTTCTTAAATCAAGCTATTTTGTCACAGTTTAACCAGTGTCTTCTTAAATCAAGCTATTTTGTCACAGTTTAACCAGTGTCTTCTTAAATCAAGCTATTTTGTCACAGTTTAACCAGTGTCTTCTTAAATCAAGTTTATTTTGTCACAGTTTAACCAGTGTCTTCTTAAATCAAGCTATTTTGTCACAGTTTAACCAGTGTCTTCTTAAATCAAGCTATTTTGTCACAGTTTAACCAGTGTCTTCTTAAATCAAGCTATTTTGTCACAGTTTAACCAGTGTCTTCTTAAATCAAGCTATTTTGTCACAGTTTAACCAGTGTCTTCTTAAATCAAGCTATTTTGTCACAGTTTAACCAGTGTCTTCTTAAATCAAGCTATTTTGTCACAGTTTAACCAGTGTCTTCTTAAATCAAGCTATTTTGTCACAGTTTAACCAGTGTCTTCTTAAATCAAGCTATTTTGTCACAGTTTAACCAGTGTCTTCTTAAATCAAGCTATTTTGTCACAGTTTAACCAGTGTCTTCTTAAATCAAGCTTATTTTGTCACAGTTTAACCAGTGTCTTCTTAAATCAAGCTATTTTGTCACAGTTTAACCAGTGTCTTCTTAAATCAAGCTATTTTGTCACAGTTTAACCAGTGTCTTCTTAAATCAAGCTATTTTGTCACAGTTTAACCAGTGTCTTCTTAAATCAAGCTATTTTGTCACAGTTTAACCAGTGTCTTCTTAAATCAAGCTATTTTGTCACAGTTTAACCAGTGTCTTCTTAAATCAAGCTATTTTGTCACAGTTTAACCAGTGTCTTCTTAAATCAAGCTATTTTGTCACAGTTTAACCAGTGTCTTCTTAAATCAAGCTATTTTGTCACAGTTTAACCAGTGTCTTCTTAAATCAAGCTATTTTGTCACAGTTTAACCAGTGTCTTCTTAAATCAAGCTATTTTGTCACAGTTTAACCAGTGTCTTCTTAAATCAAGCTATTTTGTCACAGTTTAACCAGTGTCTTCTTAAATCAAGCTATTTTGTCACAGTTTAACCAGTGTCTTCTTAAATCAAGCTATTTTGTCACAGTTTAACCAGTGTCTTCTTAAATCAAGCTATTTTGTCACAGTTTAACCAGTGTCTTCTTAAATCAAGCTATTTTGTCACAGTTTAACCAGTGTCTTCTTAAATCAAGCTATTTTGTCACAGTTTAACCAGTGTCTTCTTAAATCAAGCTATTTTGTCACAGTTTAACCAGTGTCTTCTTAAATCAAGCTATTTTGTCACAGTTTAACCAGTGTCTTCTTAAATCAAGCTATTTTGTCACAGTTTAACCAGTGTCTTCTTAAATCAAGCTATTTTGTCACAGTTTAACCTGTGTCTTCTTAAATCAAGTTATTTTGTCACAGTTTAACCAGTGTCTTCTTAAATCAAGCTATTTTGTCACAGTTTAACCAGTGTCTTCTTAAATCAAGCTATTTTGTCACAGTTTAACCAGTGTCTTCTTAAATCAAGCTTATTTTGTCACAGTTTAACCAGTGTCTTCTTAAATCAAGCTATTTTGTCACAGTTTAACCAGTGTCTTCTTAAATCAAGCTATTTTGTCACAGTTTAACCAGTGTCTTCTTAAATCAAGCTATTTTGTCACAGTTTAACCAGTGTCTTCTTAAATCAAGCTATTTTGTCACAGTTTAACCAGTGTCTTCTTAAATCAAGCTATTTTGTCACAGTTTAACCAGTGTCTTCTTAAATCAAGCTATTTTGTCACAGTTTAACCAGTGTCTTCTTAAATCAAGCTATTTTGTCACAGTTTAACCAGTGTCTTCTTAAATCAAGCTATTTTGTCACAGTTTAACCAGTGTCTTCTTAAATCAAGCTATTTTGTCACAGTTTAACCAGTGTCTTCTTAAATCAAGCTATTTTGTCACAGTTTAACCAGTGTCTTCTTAAATCAAGCTATTTTGTCACAGTTTAACCAGTGTCTTCTTAAATCAAGCTATTTTGTCACAGTTTAACCAGTGTCTTCTTAAATCAAGCTTATTTTGTCACAGTTTAACCAGTGTCTTCTTAAATCAAGCTATTTTGTCACAGTTTAACCAGTGTCTTCTTAAATCAAGCTATTTTGTCACAGTTTAACCAGTGTCTTCTTAAATCAAGCTATTTTGTCACAGTTTAACCAGTGTCTTCTTAAATCAAGCTATTTTGTCACAGTTTAACCAGTGTCTTCTTAAATCAAGCTATTTTGTCACAGTTTAACCAGTGTCTTCTTAAATCAAGCTATTTTGTCACAGTTTAACCAGTGTCTTCTTAAATCAAGCTATTTTGTCACAGTTTAACCAGTGTCTTCTTAAATCAAGCTATTTTGTCACAGTTTAACCAGTGTCTTCTTAAATCAAGCTATTTTGTCACAGTTTAACCAGTGTCTTCTTAAATCAAGCTATTTTGTCACAGTTTAACCAGTGTCTTCTTAAATCAAGCTATTTTGTCACAGTTTAACCAGTGTCTTCTTAAATCAAGCTATTTTGTCACAGTTTAACCAGTGTCTTCTTAAATCAAGCTATTTTGTCACAGTTTAACCAGTGTCTTCTTAAATCAAGTTTATTTTGTCACAGTTTAACCAGTGTCTTCTTAAATCAAGCTATTTTGTCACAGTTTAACCAGTGTCTTCTTAAATCAAGCTATTTTGTCACAGTTTAACCAGTGTCTTCTTAAATCAAGCTATTTTGTCACAGTTTAACCAGTGTCTTCTTAAATCAAGCTATTTTGTCACAGTTTAACCAGTGTCTTCTTAAATCAAGCCATTTTGTCACAGTTTAACCAGTGTCTTCTTAAATCAAGCTATTTTGTCACAGTTTAACCAGTGTCTTCTTAAATCAAGCTATTTTGTCACAGTTTAACCAGTGTCTTCTTAAATCAAGCTATTTTGTCACAGTTTAACCAGTGTCTTCTTAAATCAAGCTATTTTGTCACAGTTTAACCAGTGTCTTCTTAAATCAAGCTATTTTGTCACAGTTTAACCAGTGTCTTCTTAAATCAAGCTATTTTGTCACAGTTTAACCAGTGTCTTCTTAAATCAAGCTATTTTGTCACAGTTTAACCAGTGTCTTCTTAAATCAAGCTATTTTGTCACAGTTTAACCAGTGTCTTCTTAAATCAAGCTATTTTGTCACAGTTTAACCAGTGTCTTCTTAAATCAAGCTATTTTGTCACAGTTTAACCAGTGTCTTCTTAAATCAAGCTATTTTGTCACAGTTTAACCAGTGTCTTCTTAAATCAAGCTATTTTGTCACAGTTTAACCAGTGTCTTCTTAAATCAAGCTATTTTGTCACAGTTTAACCAGTGTCTTCTTAAATCAAGCTATTTTGTCACAGTTTAACCAGTGTCTTCTTAAATCAAGCTATTTTGTCACAGTTTAACCAGTGTCTTCTTAAATCAAGCTATTTTGTCACAGTTTAACCAGTGTCTTCTTAAATCAAGCTATTTTGTCACAGTTTAACCAGTGTCTTCTTAAATCAAGCTATTTTGTCACAGTTTAACCAGTGTCTTCTTAAATCAAGCTATTTTGTCACAGTTTAACCAGTGTCTTCTTAAATCAAGCTATTTTGTCACAGTTTAACCAGTGTCTTCTTAAATCAAGCTATTTTGTCACAGTTTAACCAGTGTCTTCTTAAATCAAGCTATTTTGTCACAGTTTAACCAGTGTCTTCTTAAATCAAGCTATTTTGTCACAGTTTAACCAGTGTCTTCTTAAATCAAGCTATTTTGTCACAGTTTAACCAGTGTCTTCTTAAATCAAGCTATTTTGTCACAGTTTAACCAGTGTCTTCTTAAATCAAGCTATTTTGTCACAGTTTAACCAGTGTCTTCTTAAATCAAGCTATTTTGTCACAGTTTAACCAGTGTCTTCTTAAATCAAGCTATTTTGTCACAGTTTAACCAGTGTCTTCTTAAATCAAGCTATTTTGTCACAGTTTAACCAGTGTCTTCTTAAATCAAGCTATTTTGTCACAGTTTAACCAGTGTCTTCTTAAATCAAGCTATTTTGTCACAGTTTAACCAGTGTCTTCTTAAATCAAGCTATTTTGTCACAGTTTAACCAGTGTCTTCTTAAATCAAGCTATTTTGTCACAGTTTAACCAGTGTCTTCTTAAATCAAGCTATTTTGTCACAGTTTAACCAGTGTCTTCTTAAATCAAGCTATTTTGTCACAGTTTAACCAGTGTCTTCTTAAATCAAGCTATTTTGTCACAGTTTAACCAGTGTCTTCTTAAATCAAGCTATTTTGTCACAGTTTAACCAGTGTCTTCTTAAATCAAGCTATTTTGTCACAGTTTAACCAGTGTCTTCTTAAATCAAGCTATTTTGTCACAGTTTAACCAGTGTCTTCTTAAATCAAGCTATTTTGTCACAGTTTAACCAGTGTCTTCTTAAATCAAGCTATTTTGTCACAGTTTAACCAGTGTCTTCTTAAATCAAGCTATTTTGTCACAGTTTAACCAGTGTCTTCTTAAATCAAGCTATTTTGTCACAGTTTAACCAGTGTCTTCTTAAATCAAGCTTATTTTGTCACAGTTTAACCAGTGTCTTCTTAAATCAAGCTATTTTGTCACAGTTTAACCAGTGTCTTCTTAAATCAAGCCATTTTGTCACAGTTTAACCAGTGTCTTCTTAAATCAAGCTATTTTGTCACAGTTTAACCAGTGTCTTCTTAAATCAAGCTATTTTGTCACAGTTTAACCAGTGTCTTCTTAAATCAAGCTATTTTGTCACAGTTTAACCAGTGTCTTCTTAAATCAAGCTATTTTGTCACAGTTTAACCAGTGTCTTCTTAAATCAAGCTATTTTGTCACAGTTTAACCAGTGTCTTCTTAAATCAAGCTATTTTGTCACAGTTTAACCAGTGTCTTCTTAAATCAAGCTATTTTGTCACAGTTTAACCAGTGTCTTCTTAAATCAAGCTATTTTGTCACAGTTTAACCAGTGTCTTCTTAAATCAAGCTATTTTGTCACAGTTTAACCAGTGTCTTCTTAAATCAAGCTATTTTGTCACAGTTTAACCAGTGTCTTCTTAAATCAAGCTATTTTGTCACAGTTTAACCAGTGTCTTCTTAAATCAAGCTATTTTGTCACAGTTTAACCAGTGTCTTCTTAAATCAAGCTATTTTGTCACAGTTTAACCAGTGTCTTCTTAAATCAAGCTTATTTTGTCACAGTTTAACCAGTGTCTTCTTAAATCAAGCTATTTTGTCACAGTTTAACCAGTGTCTTCTTAAATCAAGCTTATTTTGTCACAGTTTAACCAGTGTCTTCTTAAATCAAGCTATTTTGTCACAGTTTAACCAGTGTCTTCTTAAATCAAGCTATTTTGTCACAGTTTAACCAGTGTCTTCTTAAATCAAGCTATTTTGTCACAGTTTAACCAGTGTCTTCTTAAATCAAGCTATTTTGTCACAGTTTAACCAGTGTCTTCTTAAATCAAGCTATTTTGTCACAGTTTAACCAGTGTCTTCTTAAATCAAGCTATTTTGTCACAGTTTAACCAGTGTCTTCTTAAATCAAGCTATTTTGTCACAGTTTAACCAGTGTCTTCTTAAATCAAGCTATTTTGTCACAGTTTAACCAGTGTCTTCTTAAATCAAGCTATTTTGTCACAGTTTAACCAGTGTCTTCTTAAATCAAGCTATTTTGTCACAGTTTAACCAGTGTCTTCTTAAATCAAGCTATTTTGTCACAGTTTAACCAGTGTCTTCTTAAATCAAGCTATTTTGTCACAGTTTAACCAGTGTCTTCTTAAATCAAGCTATTTTGTCACAGTTTAACCAGTGTCTTCTTAAATCAAGCTATTTTGTCACAGTTTAACCAGTGTCTTCTTAAATCAAGCTATTTTGTCACAGTTTAACCAGTGTCTTCTTAAATCAAGCTATTTTGTCACAGTTTAACCAGTGTCTTCTTAAATCAAGCTATTTTGTCACAGTTTAACCAGTGTCTTCTTAAATCAAGCTATTTTGTCACAGTTTAACCAGTGTCTTCTTAAATCAAGCTTATTTTGTCACAGTTTAACCAGTGTCTTCTTAAATCAAGCTATTTTGTCACAGTTTAACCAGTGTCTTCTTAAATCAAGCTATTTTGTCACAGTTTAACCAGTGTCTTCTTAAATCAAGCTATTTTGTCACAGTTTAACCAGTGTCTTCTTAAATCAAGCTATTTTGTCACAGTTTAACCAGTGTCTTCTTAAATCAAGCTATTTTGTCACAGTTTAACCAGTGTCTTCTTAAATCAAGCTATTTTGTCACAGTTTAACCAGTGTCTTCTTAAATCAAGCTATTTTGTCACAGTTTAACCAGTGTCTTCTTAAATCAAGCTATTTGGTCACAGTTTAACCAGTGTCTTCTTAAATCAAGCTATTTTGTCACAGTTTAACCAGTGTCTTCTTAAATCAAGCTATTTTGTCACAGTTTAACCAGTGTCTTCTTAAATCAAGCTATTTTGTCACAGTTTAACCAGTGTCTTCTTAAATCAAGCTATTTTGTCACAGTTTAACCAGTGTCTTCTTAAATCAAGCTATTTTGTCACAGTTTAACCAGTGTCTTCTTAAATCAAGCTATTTTGTCACAGTTTAACCAGTGTCTTCTTAAATCAAGCTATTTTGTCACAGTTTAACCAGTGTCTTCTTAAATCAAGCTATTTTGTCACAGTTTAACCAGTGTCTTCTTAAATCAAGCTATTTTGTCACAGTTTAACCAGTGTCTTCTTAAATCAAGCTATTTTGTCACAGTTTAACCAGTGTCTTCTTAAATCAAGCTATTTTGTCACAGTTTAACCAGTGTCTTCTTAAATCAAGCTATTTTGTCACAGTTTAACCAGTGTCTTCTTAAATCAAGCTATTTTGTCACAGTTTAACCAGTGTCTTCTTAAATCAAGCTTATTTTGTCACAGTTTAACCAGTGTCTTCTTAAATCAAGCTATTTTGTCACAGTTTAACCAGTGTCTTCTTAAATCAAGCTATTTTGTCACAGTTTAACCAGTGTCTTCTTAAATCAAGCTATTTTGTCACAGTTTAACCAGTGTCTTCTTAAATCAAGCTATTTTGTCACAGTTTAACCAGTGTCTTCTTAAATCAAGCTATTTTGTCACAGTTTAACCAGTGTCTTCTTAAATCAAGCTATTTTGTCACAGTTTAACCAGTGTCTTCTTAAATCAAGCTATTTTGTCACAGTTTAACCAGTGTCTTCTTAAATCAAGCTATTTTGTCACAGTTTAACCAGTGTCTTCTTAAATCAAGCTATTTTGTCACAGTTTAACCAGTGTCTTCTTAAATCAAGCTATTTTGTCACAGTTTAACCAGTGTCTTCTTAAATCAAGCTATTTTGTCACAGTTTAACCAGTGTCTTCTTAAATCAAGCTATTTTGTCACAGTTTAACCAGTGTCTTCTTAAATCAAGCTATTTTGTCACAGTTTAACCAGTGTCTTCTTAAATCAAGCTATTTTGTCACAGTTTAACCAGTGTCTTCTTAAATCAAGCTATTTTGTCACAGTTTAACCAGTGTCTTCTTAAATCAAGTTTATTTTGTCACAGTTTAACCAGTGTCTTCTTAAATCAAGCTATTTTGTCACAGTTTAACCAGTGTCTTCTTAAATCAAGCTATTTTGTCACAGTTTAACCAGTGTCTTCTTAAATCAAGCTATTTTGTCACAGTTTAACCAGTGTCTTCTTAAATCAAGTTTATTTTGTCACAGTTTAACCAGTGTCTTCTTAAATCAAGCTATTTTGTCACAGTTTAACCAGTGTCTTCTTAAATCAAGCTATTTTGTCACAGTTTAACCAGTGTCTTCTTAAATCAAGCTATTTTGTCACAGTTTAACCAGTGTCTTCTTAAATCAAGCTATTTTGTCACAGTTTAACCAGTGTCTTCTTAAATCAAGTTTATTTTGTCACAGTTTAACCAGTGTCTTCTTAAATCAAGCTATTTTGTCACAGTTTAACCAGTGTCTTCTTAAATCAAGCTATTTTGTCACAGTTTAACCAGTGTCTTCTTAAATCAAGCTATTTTGTCACAGTTTAACCAGTGTCTTCTTAAATCAAGCTATTTTGTCACAGTTTAACCAGTGTCTTCTTAAATCAAGCTATTTTGTCACAGTTTAACCAGTGTCTTCTTAAATCAAGCTATTTTGTCACAGTTTAACCCAGTGTCTTCTTAAATCAAGCTATTTTGTCACAGTTTAACCAGTGTCTTCTTAAATCAAGCTATTTTGTCACAGTTTAACCAGTGTCTTCTTAATTCATGCTATTTTGTCACAGTTTAACCAGTGTCTTCTTAAATCAAGCTATTTTGTCACAGTTTAACCAGTGTCTTCTTAAATCAAGCTATTTTGTCACAGTTTAACCAGTGTCTTCTTAAATCAAGCTATTTTGTCACAGTTTAACCAGTGTCTTCTTAAATCAAGCTATTTTGTCACAGTTTAACCAGTGTCTTCTTAAATCAAGCTATTTTGTCACAGTTTAACCAGTGTCTTCTTAAATCAAGCTATTTTGTCACAGTTTAACCAGTGTCTTCTTAAATCAAGCTATTTTGTCACAGTTTAACCAGTGTCTTCTTAAATCAAGCTATTTTGTCACAGTTTAACCAGTGTCTTCTTAAATCAAGCTATTTTGTCACAGTTTAACCAGTGTCTTCTTAAATCAAGCTATTTTGTCACAGTTTAACCAGTGTCTTCTTAAATCAAGCTATTTTGTCACAGTTTAACCAGTGTCTTCTTAAATCAAGTTTATTTTGTCACAGTTTAACCAGTGTCTTCTTAAATCAAGCTATTTTGTCACAGTTTAACCAGTGTCTTCTTAAATCAAGCTATTTTGTCACAGTTTAACCAGTGTCTTCTTAAATCAAGCTATTTTGTCACAGTTTAACCAGTGTCTTCTTAAATCAAGCTATTTTGTCACAGTTTAACCAGTGTCTTCTTAAATCAAGCTATTTTGTCACAGTTTAACCAGTGTCTTCTTAAATCAAGCTTATTTTGTCACAGTTTAACCAGTGTCTTCTTAAATCAAGCTATTTTGTCACAGTTTAACCAGTGTCTTCTTAAATCAAGCTATTTTGTCACAGTTTAACCAGTGTCTTCTTAAATCAAGCTATTTTGTCACAGTTTAACCAGTGTCTTCTTAAATCAAGCTATTTTGTCACAGTTTAACCAGTGTCTTCTTAAATCAAGCTATTTTGTCACAGTTTAACCAGTGTCTTCTTAAATCAAGCTATTTTGTCACAGTTTAACCAGTGTCTTCTTAAATCAAGCTATTTTGTCACAGTTTAACCAGTGTCTTCTTAAATCAAGCTATTTTGTCACAGTTTAACCAGTGTCTTCTTAAATCAAGCTATTTTGTCACAGTTTAACCAGTGTCTTCTTAAATCAAGCTATTTTGTCACAGTTTAACCAGTGTCTTCTTAAATCAAGCTATTTTGTCACAGTTTAACCAGTGTCTTCTTAAATCAAGCTATTTTGTCACAGTTTAACCAGTGTCTTCTTAAATCAAGCTATTTTGTCACAGTTTAACCAGTGTCTTCTTAAATCAAGCTATTTTGTCACAGTTTAACCAGTGTCTTCTTAAATCAAGCTATTTTGTCACAGTTTAACCAGTGTCTTCTTAAATCAAGCTATTTTGTCACAGTTTAACCAGTGTCTTCTTAAATCAAGCTATTTTGTCACAGTTTAACCAGTGTCTTCTTAAATCAAGCTATTTTGTCACAGTTTAACCAGTGTCTTCTTAAATCAAGCTATTTTGTCACAGTTTAACCAGTGTCTTCTTAAATCAAGCTATTTTGTCACAGTTTAACCAGTGTCTTCTTAAATCAAGCTATTTTGTCACAGTTTAACCAGTGTCTTCTTAAATCAAGCTATTTTGTCACAGTTTAACCAGTGTCTTCTTAAATCAAGCTATTTTGTCACAGTTTAACCAGTGTCTTCTTAAATCAAGCTATTTTGTCACAGTTTAACCAGTGTCTTCTTAAATCAAGCTATTTTGTCACAGTTTAACCAGTGTCTTCTTAAATCAAGCTATTTTGTCACAGTTTAACCAGTGTCTTCTTAAATCAAGCTATTTTGTCACAGTTTAACCAGTGTCTTCTTAAATCAAGCTATTTTGTCACAGTTTAACCAGTGTCTTCTTAAATCAAGCTATTTTGTCACAGTTTAACCAGTGTCTTCTTAAATCAAGCTATTTTGTCACAGTTTAACCAGTGTCTTCTTAAATCAAGCTATTTTGTCACAGTTTAACCAGTGTCTTCTTAAATCAAGCTATTTTGTCACAGTTTAACCAGTGTCTTCTTAAATCAAGCTATTTTGTCACAGTTTAACCAGTGTCTTCTTAAATCAAGCTATTTTGTCACAGTTTAACCAGTGTCTTCTTAAATCAAGCTATTTTGTCACAGTTTAACCAGTGTCTTCTTAAATCAAGCTATTTTGTCACAGTTTAACCAGTGTCTTCTTAAATCAAGCTATTTTGTCACAGTTTAACCAGTGTCTTCTTAAATCAAGCTATTTTGTCACAGTTTAACCAGTGTCTTCTTAAATCAAGCTATTTTGTCACAGTTTAACCAGTGTCTTCTTAAATCAAGCTATTTTGTCACAGTTTAACCAGTGTCTTCTTAAATCAAGCTATTTTGTCACAGTTTAACCAGTGTCTTCTTAAATCAAGCTATTTTGTCACAGTTTAACCAGTGTCTTCTTAAATCAAGCTATTTTGTCACAGTTTAACCAGTGTCTTCTTAAATCAAGCTATTTTGTCACAGTTTAACCAGTGTCTTCTTAAATCAAGTTATTTTGTCACAGTTTAACCAGTGTCTTCTTAAATCAAGCTATTTTGTCACAGTTTAACCAGTGTCTTCTTAAATCAAGCTATTTTGTCACAGTTTAACCAGTGTCTTCTTAAATCAAGCTATTTTGTCACAGTTTAACCAGTGTCTTCTTAAATCAAGCTATTTTGTCACAGTTTAACCAGTGTCTTCTTTAAATCAAGCTATTTTGTCACAGTTTAACCAGTGTCTTCTTAAATCAAGCTATTTTGTCACAGTTTAACCAGTGTCTTCTTAAATCAAGCTATTTTGTCACAGTTTAACCAGTGTCTTCTTAAATCAAGCTATTTTGTCACAGTTTAACCAGTGTCTTCTTAAATCAAGCTATTTTGTCACAGTTTAACCAGTGTCTTCTTTAAATCAAGCTATTTTGTCACAGTTTAACCAGTGTCTTCTTAAATCAAGCTATTTTGTCACAGTTTAACCAGTGTCTTCTTAAATCAAGCTATTTTGTCACAGTTTAACCAGTGTCTTCTTAAATCAAGCTATTTTGTCACAGTTTAACCAGTGTCTTCTTAAATCAAGCTATTTTGTCACAGTTTAACCAGTGTCTTCTTAAATCAAGCTATTTTGTCACAGTTTAACCAGTGTCTTCTTAAATCAAGCTATTTTGTCACAGTTTAACCAGTGTCTTCTTAAATCAAGCTATTTTGTCACAGTTTAACCAGTGTCTTCTTAAATCAAGCTATTTTGTCACAGTTTAACCAGTGTCTTCTTAAATCAAGCTATTTTGTCACAGTTTAACCAGTGTCTTCTTAAATCAAGCTATTTTGTCACAGTTTAACCAGTGTCTTCTTAAATCAAGCTATTTTGTCACAGTTTAACCAGTGTCTTCTTAAATCAAGCTATTTTGTCACAGTTTAACCAGTGTCTTCTTAAATCAAGCTATTTTGTCACAGTTTAACCAGTGTCTTCTTAAATCAAGCTATTTTGTCACAGTTTAACCAGTGTCTTCTTAAATCAAGCTATTTTGTCACAGTTTAACCAGTGTCTTCTTAAATCAAGCTATTTTGTCACAGTTTAACCAGTGTCTTCTTAAATCAAGCTTATTTTGTCACAGTTTAACCAGTGTCTTCTTAAATCAAGCTATTTTGTCACAGTTTAACCAGTGTCTTCTTAAATCAAGCTATTTTGTCACAGTTTAACCAGTGTCTTCTTAAATCAAGCTATTTTGTCACAGTTTAACCAGTGTCTTCTTAAATCAAGCTATTTTGTCACAGTTTAACCAGTGTCTTCTTAAATCAAGCTATTTTGTCACAGTTTAACCAGTGTCTTCTTAAATCAAGCTATTTTGTCACAGTTTAACCAGTGTCTTCTTAAATCAAGCTATTTTGTCACAGTTTAACCAGTGTCTTCTTAAATCAAGCTATTTTGTCACAGTTTAACCAGTGTCTTCTTAAATCAAGCTATTTTGTCACAGTTTAACCAGTGTCTTCTTAAATCAAGCTATTTTGTCACAGTTTAACCAGTGTCTTCTTAAATCAAGCTATTTTGTCACAGTTTAACCAGTGTCTTCTTAAATCAAGCTATTTTGTCACAGTTTAACCAGTGTCTTCTTAAATCAAGCTATTTTGTCACAGTTTAACCAGTGTCTTCTTAAATCAAGCTATTTTGTCACAGTTTAACCAGTGTCTTCTTAAATCAAGCTATTTTGTCACAGTTTAACCAGTGTCTTCTTAAATCAAGCTATTTTGTCACAGTTTAACCAGTGTCTTCTTAAATCAAGCTATTTTGTCACAGTTTAACCAGTGTCTTCTTAAATCAAGCTATTTTGTCACAGTTTAACCAGTGTCTTCTTAAATCAAGCTATTTTGTCACAGTTTAACCAGTGTCTTCTTAAATCAAGCTATTTTGTCACAGTTTAACCAGTGTCTTCTTAAATCAAGCTTATTTTGTCACAGTTTAACCAGTGTCTTCTTAAATCAAGCTATTTTGTCACAGTTTAACCAGTGTCTTCTTAAATCAAGCTATTTTGTCACAGTTTAACCAGTGTCTTCTTAAATCAAGCTATTTTGTCACAGTTTAACCAGTGTCTTCTTAAATCAAGCTATTTTGTCACAGTTTAACCAGTGTCTTCTTAAATCAAGCTATTTTGTCACAGTTTAACCAGTGTCTTCTTAAATCAAGCTATTTTGTCACAGTTTAACCAGTGTCTTCTTAAATCAAGCTATTTTGTCACAGTTTAACCAGTGTCTTCTTAAATCAAGCTATTTTGTCACAGTTTAACCAGTGTCTTCTTAAATCAAGCTATTTTGTCACAGTTTAACCAGTGTCTTCTTAAATCAAGCTATTTTGTCACAGTTTAACCAGTGTCTTCTTAAATCAAGCTATTTTGTCACAGTTTAACCAGTGTCTTCTTAAATCAAGCTATTTTGTCACAGTTTAACCAGTGTCTTCTTAAATCAAGCTATTTTGTCACAGTTTAACCAGTGTCTTCTTAAATCAAGCTATTTTGTCACAGTTTAACCAGTGTCTTCTTAAATCAAGCTATTTTGTCACAGTTTAACCAGTGTCTTCTTAAATCAAGCTATTTTGTCACAGTTTAACCAGTGTCTTCTTAAATCAAGCTATTTTGTCACAGTTTAACCAGTGTCTTCTTAAATCAAGCTTATTTTGTCACAGTTTAACCAGTGTCTTCTTAAATCAAGCTATTTTGTCACAGTTTAACCAGTGTCTTCTTAAATCAAGCTATTTTGTCACAGTTTAACCAGTGTCTTCTTAAATCAAGCTATTTTGTCACAGTTTAACCAGTGTCTTCTTAAATCAAGCTATTTTGTCACAGTTTAACCAGTGTCTTCTTAAATCAAGCTATTTTGTCACAGTTTAACCAGTGTCTTCTTAAATCAAGCTATTTTGTCACAGTTTAACCAGTGTCTTCTTAAATCAAGTTTATTTTGTCACAGTTTAACCAGTGTCTTCTTAAATCAAGCTATTTTGTCACAGTTTAACCAGTGTCTTCTTAAATCAAGCTATTTTGTCACAGTTTAACCAGTGTCTTCTTAAATCAAGCTATTTTGTCACAGTTTAACCAGTGTCTTCTTAAATCAAGCTATTTTGTCACAGTTTAACCAGTGTCTTCTTAAATCAAGCTATTTTGTCACAGTTTAACCAGTGTCTTCTTAAATCAAGCTATTTTGTCACAGTTTAACCAGTGTCTTCTTAAATCAAGCTATTTTGTCACAGTTTAACCAGTGTCTTCTTAAATCAAGCTATTTTGTCACAGTTTAACCAGTGTCTTCTTAAATCAAGCTATTTTGTCACAGTTTAACCAGTGTCTTCTTAAATCAAGCTATTTTGTCACAGTTTAACCAGTGTCTTCTTAAATCAAGCTATTTTGTCACAGTTTAACCAGTGTCTTCTTAAATCAAGCTATTTTGTCACAGTTTAACCAGTGTCTTCTTAAATCAAGCTATTTTGTCACAGTTTAACCAGTGTCTTCTTAAATCAAGCTATTTTGTCACAGTTTAACCAGTGTCTTCTTAAATCAAGCTATTTTGTCACAGTTTAACCAGTGTCTTCTTAAATCAAGCTATTTTGTCACAGTTTAACCAGTGTCTTCTTAAATCAAGCTATTTTGTCACAGTTTAACCAGTGTCTTCTAAATCAAGCTATTTTGTCACAGTTTAACCAGTGTCTTCTTAAATCAAGCTATTTTGTCACAGTTTAACCAGTGTCTTCTTAAATCAAGCTATTTTGTCACAGTTTAACCAGTGTCTTCTTAAATCAAGCTATTTTGTCACAGTTTAACCAGTGTCTTCTTAAATCAAGCTATTTTGTCACAGTTTAACCAGTGTCTTCTTAAATCAAGCTATTTTGTCACAGTTTAACCAGTGTCTTCTTAAATCAAGCTATTTTGTCACAGTTTAACCAGTGTCTTCTTAAATCAAGCTATTTTGTCACAGTTTAACCAGTGTCTTCTTAAATCAAGCTTATTTTGTCACAGTTTAACCAGTGTCTTCTTAAATCAAGCTATTTTGTCACAGTTTAACCAGTGTCTTCTTAAATCAAGCTATTTTGTCACAGTTTAACCAGTGTCTTCTTAAATCAAGCTATTTTGTCACAGTTTAACCAGTGTCTTCTTAAATCAAGCTATTTTGTCACAGTTTAACCAGTGTCTTCTTAAATCAAGCTATTTTGTCACAGTTTAACCAGTGTCTTCTTAAATCAAGCTATTTTGTCACAGTTTAACCAGTGTCTTCTTAAATCAAGCTATTTTGTCACAGTTTAACCAGTGTCTTCTTAAATCAAGCTATTTTGTCACAGTTTAACCAGTGTCTTCTTAAATCAAGCTATTTTGTCACAGTTTAACCAGTGTCTTCTTAAATCAAGCTATTTTGTCACAGTTTAACCAGTGTCTTCTTAAATCAAGCTATTTTGTCACAGTTTAACCAGTGTCTTCTTAAATCAAGCTATTTTGTCACAGTTTAACCAGTGTCTTCTTAAATCAAGCTATTTTGTCACAGTTTAACCAGTGTCTTCTTAAATCAAGCTATTTTGTCACAGTTTAACCAGTGTCTTCTTAAATCAAGCTATTTTGTCACAGTTTAACCAGTGTCTTCTTAAATCAAGCTATTTTGTCACAGTTTCTCAAGCTATTTTGTCACAGTTTAACCAGTGTCTTCTTAAATCAAGCTATTTTGTCACAGTTTAACCAGTGTCTTCTTAAATCAAGCTATTTTGTCACAGTTTAACCAGTGTCTTCTTAAATCAAGCTATTTTGTCACAGTTTAACCAGTGTCTTCTTAAATCAAGCTATTTTGTCACAGTTTAACCAGTGTCTTCTTAAATCAAGCTATTTTGTCACAGTTTAACCAGTGTCTTCTTAAATCAAGCTATTTTGTCACAGTTTAACCAGTGTCTTCTTTAAATCAAGCTATTTTGTCACAGTTTAACCAGTGTCTTCTTAAATCAAGCTATTTTGTCACAGTTTAACCAGTGTCTTCTTAAATCAAGCTATTTTGTCACAGTTTAACCAGTGTCTTCTTAAATCAAGCTATTTTGTCACAGTTTAACCAGTGTCTTCTTAAATCAAGTTATTTTGTCACAGTTTAACCAGTGTCTTCTTAAATCAAGCTATTTTGTCACAGTTTAACCAGTGTCTTCTTAAATCAAGCTATTTTGTCACAGTTTAACCAGTGTCTTCTTAAATCAAGCTATTTTGTCACAGTTTAACCAGTGTCTTCTTAAATCAAGCTATTTTGTCACAGTTTAACCAGTGTCTTCTTAAATCAAGCTATTTTGTCACAGTTTAACCAGTGTCTTCTTAAATCAAGCTATTTTGTCACAGTTTAACCAGTGTCTTCTTAAATCAAGCTATTTTGTCACAGTTTAACCAGTGTCTTCTTAAATCAAGCTATTTTGTCACAGTTTAACCAGTGTCTTCTTAAATCAAGCTATTTTGTCACAGTTTAACCAGTGTCTTCTTAAATCAAGCTATTTTGTCACAGTTTAACCAGTGTCTTCTTAAATCAAGCTATTTTGTCACAGTTTAACCAGTGTCTTCTTAAATCAAGCTATTTTGTCACAGTTTAACCAGTGTCTTCTTAAATCAAGCTATTTTGTCACAGTTTAACCAGTGTCTTCTTAAATCAAGCTATTTTGTCACAGTTTAACCAGTGTCTTCTTAAATCAAGCTATTTTGTCACAGTTTAACCAGTGTCTTCTTAAATCAAGCTATTTTGTCACAGTTTAACCAGTGTCTTCTTAAATCAAGCTATTTTGTCACAGTTTAACCAGTGTCTTCTTAAATCAAGCTATTTTGTCACAGTTTAACCAGTGTCTTCTTAAATCAAGCTATTTTGTCACAGTTTAACCAGTGTCTTCTTAAATCAAGCTATTTTGTCACAGTTTAACCAGTGTCTTCTTAAATCAAGCTATTTTGTCACAGTTTAACCAGTGTCTTCTTAAATCAAGCTATTTTGTCACAGTTTAACCAGTGTCTTCTTAAATCAAGCTATTTTGTCACAGTTTAACCAGTGTCTTCTTAAATCAAGCTATTTTGTCACAGTTTAACCAGTGTCTTCTTAAATCAAGCTATTTTGTCACAGTTTAACCAGTGTCTTCTTAAATCAAGCTATTTTGTCACAGTTTAACCAGTGTCTTCTTAAATCAAGCTATTTTGTCACAGTTTAACCAGTGTCTTCTTAAATCAAGCTATTTTGTCACAGTTTAACCAGTGTCTTCTTAAATCAAGCTATTTTGTCACAGTTTAACCAGTGTCTTCTTAAATCAAGCTATTTTGTCACAGTTTAACCAGTGTCTTCTTAAATCAAGCTATTTTGTCACAGTTTAACCAGTGTCTTCTTAAATCAAGCTATTTTGTCACAGTTTAACCAGTGTCTTCTTAAATCAAGTTTATTTTGTCACAGTTTAACCAGTGTCTTCTTAAATCAAGCTATTTTGTCACAGTTTAACCAGTGTCTTCTTAAATCAAGCTATTTTGTCACAGTTTAACCAGTGTCTTCTTAAATCAAGCTATTTTGTCACAGTTTAACCAGTGTCTTCTTAAATCAAGCTATTTTGTCACAGTTTAACCAGTGTCTTCTTAAATCAAGCTATTTTGTCACAGTTTAACCAGTGTCTTCTTAAATCAAGCTATTTTGTCACAGTTTAACCAGTGTCTTCTTAAATCAAGCTATTTTGTCACAGTTTAACCAGTGTCTTCTTAAATCAAGCTATTTTGTCACAGTTTAACCAGTGTCTTCTTAAATCAAGCTATTTTGTCACAGTTTAACCAGTGTCTTCTTAAATCAAGCTATTTTGTCACAGTTTAACCAGTGTCTTCTTAAATCAAGCTATTTTGTCACAGTTTAACCAGTGTCTTCTTAAATCAAGCTATTTTGTCACAGTTTAACCAGTGTCTTCTTAAATCAAGCTATTTTGTCACAGTTTAACCAGTGTCTTCTTAAATCAAGTTTATTTTGTCACAGTTTAACCAGTGTCTTCTTAAATCAAGCTATTTTGTCACAGTTTAACCAGTGTCTTCTTAAATCAAGCTATTTTGTCACAGTTTAACCAGTGTCTTCTTAAATCAAGCTATTTTGTCACAGTTTAACCAGTGTCTTCTTAAATCAAGCTATTTTGTCACAGTTTAACCAGTGTCTTCTTAAATCAAGCTATTTTGTCACAGTTTAACCAGTGTCTTCTTAAATCAAGCTATTTTGTCACAGTTTAACCAGTGTCTTCTTAAATCAAGCTATTTTGTCACAGTTTAACCAGTGTCTTCTTAAATCAAGCTATTTTGTCACAGTTTAACCAGTGTCTTCTTAAATCAAGCTATTTTGTCACAGTTTAACCAGTGTCTTCTTAAATCAAGCTATTTTGTCACAGTTTAACCAGTGTCTTCTTAAATCAAGCTATTTTGTCACAGTTTAACCAGTGTCTTCTTAAATCAAGCTATTTTGTCACAGTTTAACCAGTGTCTTCTTAAATCAAGCTATTTTGTCACAGTTTAACCAGTGTCTTCTTAAATCAAGCTATTTTGTCACAGTTTAACCAGTGTCTTCTTAAATCAAGCTATTTTGTCACAGTTTAACCAGTGTCTTCTTAAATCAAGCTATTTTGTCACAGTTTAACCAGTGTCTTCTTAAATCAAGCTATTTTGTCACAGTTTAACCAGTGTCTTCTTAAATCAAGCTATTTTGTCACAGTTTAACCAGTGTCTTCTTAAATCAAGCTATTTTGTCACAGTTTAACCAGTGTCTTCTTAAATCAAGCTATTTTGTCACAGTTTAACCAGTGTCTTCTTAAATCAAGCTATTTTGTCACAGTTTAACCAGTGTCTTCTTAAATCAAGCTATTTTGTCACAGTTTAACCAGTGTCTTCTTAAATCAAGCTATTTTGTCACAGTTTAACCAGTGTCTTCTTAAATCAAGCTATTTTGTCACAGTTTAACCAGTGTCTTCTTAAATCAAGCTATTTTGTCACAGTTTAACCAGTGTCTTCTTAAATCAAGCTATTTTGTCACAGTTTAACCAGTGTCTTCTTAAATCAAGCTATTTTGTCACAGTTTAACCAGTGTCTTCTTAAATCAAGCTATTTTGTCACAGTTTAACCAGTGTCTTCTTAAATCAAGCTATTTTGTCACAGTTTAACCAGTGTCTTCTTAAATCAAGCTATTTTGTCACAGTTTAACCAGTGTCTTCTTAAATCAAGCTATTTTGTCACAGTTTAACCAGTGTCTTCTTAAATCAAGCTATTTTGTCACAGTTTAACCAGTGTCTTCTTAAATCAAGCTATTTTGTCACAGTTTAACCAGTGTCTTCTTAAATCAAGCTATTTTGTCACAGTTTAACCAGTGTCTTCTTAAATCAAGCTATTTTGTCACAGTTTAACCAGTGTCTTCTTAAATCAAGCTATTTTGTCACAGTTTAACCAGTGTCTTCTTAAATCAAGCTATTTTGTCACAGTTTAACCAGTGTCTTCTTAAATCAAGCTATTTTGTCACAGTTTAACCAGTGTCTTCTTAAATCAAGCTATTTTGTCACAGTTTAACCAGTGTCTTCTTAAATCAAGCTATTTTGTCACAGTTTAACCAGTGTCTTCTTAAATCAAGCTATTTTGTCACAGTTTAACCAGTGTCTTCTTAAATCAAGCTATTTTGTCACAGTTTAACCAGTGTCTTCTTAAATCAAGCTATTTTGTCACAGTTTAACCAGTGTCTTCTTAAATCAAGCTATTTTGTCACAGTTTAACCAGTGTCTTCTTAAATCAAGTTTATTTTGTCACAGTTTAACCAGTGTCTTCTTAAATCAAGCTATTTTGTCACAGTTTAACCAGTGTCTTCTTAAATCAAGCTATTTTGTCACAGTTTAACCAGTGTCTTCTTAAATCAAGCTATTTTGTCACAGTTTAACCAGTGTCTTCTTAAATCAAGCTTATTTTGTCACAGTTTAACCAGTGTCTTCTTAAATCAAGCTATTTTGTCACAGTTTAACCAGTGTCTTCTTAAATCAAGCTATTTTGTCACAGTTTAACCAGTGTCTTCTTAAATCAAGCTATTTTGTCACAGTTTAACCAGTGTCTTCTTAAATCAAGCTATTTTGTCACAGTTTAACCAGTGTCTTCTTAAATCAAGCTATTTTGTCACAGTTTAACCAGTGTCTTCTTAAATCAAGCTATTTTGTCACAGTTTAACCAGTGTCTTCTTAAATCAAGCTATTTTGTCACAGTTTAACCAGTGTCTTCTTAAATCAAGCTATTTTGTCACAGTTTAACCAGTGTCTTCTTAAATCAAGCTATTTTGTCACAGTTTAACCAGTGTCTTCTTAAATCAAGCTATTTTGTCACAGTTTAACCAGTGTCTTCTTAAATCAAGCTATTTTGTCACAGTTTAACCAGTGTCTTCTTAAATCAAGCTATTTTGTCACAGTTTAACCAGTGTCTTCTTAAATCAAGCTATTTTGTCACAGTTTAACCAGTGTCTTCTTAAATCAAGCTATTTTGTCACAGTTTAACCAGTGTCTTCTTAAATCAAGCTATTTTGTCACAGTTTAACCAGTGTCTTCTTAAATCAAGCTATTTTGTCACAGTTTAACCAGTGTCTTCTTAAATCAAGCTATTTTGTCACAGTTTAACCAGTGTCTTCTTAAATCAAGCTATTTTGTCACAGTTTAACCAGTGTCTTCTTAAATCAAGCTATTTTGTCACAGTTTAACCAGTGTCTTCTTAAATCAAGCTATTTTGTCACAGTTTAACCAGTGTCTTCTTAAATCAAGCTATTTTGTCACAGTTTAACCAGTGTCTTCTTAAATCAAGCTATTTTGTCACAGTTTAACCAGTGTCTTCTTAAATCAAGCTATTTTGTCACAGTTTAACCAGTGTCTTCTTAAATCAAGCTATTTTGTCACAGTTTAACCAGTGTCTTCTTAAATCAAGCTATTTTGTCACAGTTTAACCAGTGTCTTCTTAAATCAAGCTATTTTGTCACAGTTTAACCAGTGTCTTCTTAAATCAAGCTATTTTGTCACAGTTTAACCAGTGTCTTCTTAAATCAAGCTATTTTGTCACAGTTTAACCAGTGTCTTCTTAAATCAAGCTATTTTGTCACAGTTTAACCAGTGTCTTCTTAAATCAAGCTATTTTGTCACAGTTTAACCAGTGTCTTCTTAAATCAAGCTATTTTGTCACAGTTTAACCAGTGTCTTCTTAAATCAAGCTATTTTGTCACAGTTTAACCAGTGTCTTCTTTAAATCAAGCTATTTTGTCACAGTTTAACCAGTGTCTTCTTAAATCAAGCTATTTTGTCACAGTTTAACCAGTGTCTTCTTAAATCAAGTTTATTTTGTCACAGTTTAACCAGTGTCTTCTTAAATCAAGCTATTTTGTCACAGTTTAACCAGTGTCTTCTTAAATCAAGCTATTTTGTCACAGTTTAACCAGTGTCTTCTTAAATCAAGCTATTTTGTCACAGTTTAACCAGTGTCTTCTTAAATCAAGCTATTTTGTCACAGTTTAACCAGTGTCTTCTTAAATCAAGCTATTTTGTCACAGTTTAACCAGTGTCTTCTTAAATCAAGCTATTTTGTCACAGTTTAACCAGTGTCTTCTTAAATCAAGCTATTTTGTCACAGTTTAACCAGTGTCTTCTTAAATCAAGCTATTTTGTCACAGTTTAACCAGTGTCTTCTTAAATCAAGCTATTTTGTCACAGTTTAACCAGTGTCTTCTTAAATCAAGCTATTTTGTCACAGTTTAACCAGTGTCTTCTTAAATCAAGCTATTTTGTCACAGTTTAACCAGTGTCTTCTTAAATCAAGCTATTTTGTCACAGTTTAACCAGTGTCTTCTTAAATCAAGCTTATTTTGTCACAGTTTAACCAGTGTCTTCTTAAATCAAGCTATTTTGTCACAGTTTAACCAGTGTCTTCTTAAATCAAGCTTATTTTGTCACAGTTTAACCAGTGTCTTCTTAAATCAAGCTATTTTGTCACAGTTTAACCAGTGTCTTCTTAAATCAAGCTATTTTGTCACAGTTTAACCAGTGTCTTCTTAAATCAAGCTATTTTGTCACAGTTTAACCAGTGTCTTCTTAAATCAAGCTATTTTGTCACAGTTTAACCAGTGTCTTCTTAAATCAAGCTATTTTGTCACAGTTTAACCAGTGTCTTCTTAAATCAAGCTATTTTGTCACAGTTTAACCAGTGTCTTCTTAAATCAAGCTATTTTGTCACAGTTTAACCAGTGTCTTCTTAAATCAAGCTATTTTGTCACAGTTTAACCAGTGTCTTCTTAAATCAAGCTATTTTGTCACAGTTTAACCAGTGTCTTCTTAAATCAAGCTATTTTGTCACAGTTTAACCAGTGTCTTCTTAAATCAAGCTATTTTGTCACAGTTTAACCAGTGTCTTCTTAAATCAAGCTATTTTGTCACAGTTTAACCAGTGTCTTCTTAAATCAAGCTATTTTGTCACAGTTTAACCAGTGTCTTCTTAAATCAAGCTTATTTTGTCACAGTTTAACCAGTGTCTTCTTAAATCAAGCTATTTTGTCACAGTTTAACCAGTGTCTTCTTAAATCAAGCTATTTTGTCACAGTTTAACCAGTGTCTTCTTAAATCAAGCTATTTTGTCACAGTTTAACCAGTGTCTTCTTAAATCAAGCTATTTTGTCACAGTTTAACCAGTGTCTTCTTAAATCAAGCTTATTTTGTCACAGTTTAACCAGTGTCTTCTTAAATCAAGCTATTTTGTCACAGTTTAACCAGTGTCTTCTTAAATCAAGCTATTTTGTCACAGTTTAACCAGTGTCTTCTTAAATCAAGCTATTTTGTCACAGTTTAACCAGTGTCTTCTTAAATCAAGCTATTTTGTCACAGTTTAACCAGTGTCTTCTTAAATCAAGCTATTTTGTCACAGTTTAACCAGTGTCTTCTTAAATCAAGCTATTTTGTCACAGTTTAACCAGTGTCTTCTTAAATCAAGCTATTTTGTCACAGTTTAACCAGTGTCTTCTTAAATCAAGCTATTTTGTCACAGTTTAACCAGTGTCTTCTTAAATCAAGCTATTTTGTCACAGTTTAACCAGTGTCTTCTTAAATCAAGCTATTTTGTCACAGTTTAACCAGTGTCTTCTTAAATCAAGCTATTTTGTCACAGTTTAACCAGTGTCTTCTTAAATCAAGCTATTTTGTCACAGTTTAACCAGTGTCTTCTTAAATCAAGCTATTTTGTCACAGTTTAACCAGTGTCTTCTTAAATCAAGCTATTTTGTCACAGTTTAACCAGTGTCTTCTTAAATCAAGCTATTTTGTCACAGTTTAACCAGTGTCTTCTTAAATCAAGCTATTTTGTCACAGTTTAACCAGTGTCTTCTTAAATCAAGCTATTTTGTCACAGTTTAACCAGTGTCTTCTTAAATCAAGCTATTTTGTCACAGTTTAACCAGTGTCTTCTTAAATCAAGCTATTTTGTCACAGTTTAACCAGTGTCTTCTTAAATCAAGCTATTTTGTCACAGTTTAACCAGTGTCTTCTTAAATCAAGCTATTTTGTCACAGTTTAACCAGTGTCTTCTTAAATCAAGCTATTTTGTCACAGTTTAACCAGTGTCTTCTTAAATCAAGCTATTTTGTCACAGTTTAACCTGTGTCTTCTTAAATCAAGCTATTTTGTCACAGTTTAACCAGTGTCTTCTTAAATCAAGCTATTTTGTCACAGTTTAACCAGTGTCTTCTTAAATCATGCTATTTTGTCACAGTTTAACCAGTGTCTTCTTAAATCAAGCTATTTTGTCACAGTTTAACCAGTGTCTTCTTAAATCAAGCTATTTTGTCACAGTTTAACCAGTGTCTTCTTAAATCAAGCTATTTTGTCACAGTTTAACCAGTGTCTTCTTAAATCAAGCTATTTTGTCACAGTTTAACCAGTGTCTTCTTAAATCAAGCTATTTTGTCACAGTTTAACCAGTGTCTTCTTAAATCAAGCTATTTTGTCACAGTTTAACCAGTGTCTTCTTAAATCAAGCTATTTTGTCACAGTTTAACCAGTGTCTTCTTAAATCAAGCTATTTTGTCACAGTTTAACCAGTGTCTTCTTAAATCAAGCTATTTTGTCACAGTTTAACCAGTGTCTTCTTAAATCAAGCTATTTTGTCACAGTTTAACCAGTGTCTTCTTAAATCAAGCTATTTTGTCACAGTTTAACCAGTGTCTTCTTAAATCAAGCTATTTTGTCACAGTTTAACCAGTGTCTTCTTAAATCAAGCTATTTTGTCACAGTTTAACCAGTGTCTTCTTAAATCAAGCTATTTTGTCACAGTTTAACCAGTGTCTTCTTAAATCAAGCTATTTTGTCACAGTTTAACCAGTGTCTTCTTAAATCAAGCTATTTTGTCACAGTTTAACCAGTGTCTTCTTAAATCAAGCTATTTTGTCACAGTTTAACCAGTGTCTTCTTAAATCAAGCTATTTTGTCACAGTTTAACCAGTGTCTTCTTAAATCAAGCTATTTTGTCACAGTTTAACCAGTGTCTTCTTAAATCAAGCTATTTTGTCACAGTTTAACCAGTGTCTTCTTAAATCAAGCTATTTTGTCACAGTTTAACCAGTGTCTTCTTAAATCAAGCTATTTTGTCACAGTTTAACCAGTGTCTTCTTAAATCAAGCTATTTTGTCACAGTTTAACCAGTGTCTTCTTAAATCAAGCTATTTTGTCACAGTTTAACCAGTGTCTTCTTAAATCAAGCTATTTTGTCACAGTTTAACCAGTGTCTTCTTAAATCAAGCTATTTTGTCACAGTTTAACCAGTGTCTTCTTAAATCAAGCTATTTTGTCACAGTTTAACCAGTGTCTTCTTAAATCAAGCTATTTTGTCACAGTTTAACCAGTGTCTTCTTAAATCAAGCTATTTTGTCACAGTTTAACCAGTGTCTTCTTAAATCAAGCTATTTTGTCACAGTTTAACCAGTGTCTTCTTAAATCAAGCTATTTTGTCACAGTTTAACCAGTGTCTTCTTAAATCAAGCTATTTTGTCACAGTTTAACCAGTGTCTTCTTAAATCAAGCTATTTTGTCACAGTTTAACCAGTGTCTTCTTAAATCAAGCTATTTTGTCACAGTTTAACCAGTGTCTTCTTAAATCAAGCTATTTTGTCACAGTTTAACCAGTGTCTTCTTAAATCAAGCTATTTTGTCACAGTTTAACCAGTGTCTTCTTAAATCAAGCTATTTTGTCACAGTTTAACCAGTGTCTTCTTAAATCAAGCTATTTTGTCACAGTTTAACCAGTGTCTTCTTAAATCAAGCTATTTTGTCACAGTTTAACCAGTGTCTTCTTAAATCAAGCTATTTTGTCACAGTTTAACCAGTGTCTTCTTAAATCAAGCTATTTTGTCACAGTTTAACCAGTGTCTTCTTAAATCAAGCTATTTTGTCACAGTTTAACCAGTGTCTTCTTAAATCAAGCTATTTTGTCACAGTTTAACCAGTGTCTTCTTAAATCAAGCTATTTTGTCACAGTTTAACCAGTGTCTTCTTAAATCAAGCTATTTTGTCACAGTTTAACCAGTGTCTTCTTAAATCAAGCTATTTTGTCACAGTTTAACCAGTGTCTTCTTAAATCAAGCTATTTTGTCACAGTTTAACCAGTGTCTTCTTAAATCAAGCTATTTTGTCACAGTTTAACCAGTGTCTTCTTAAATCAAGCTATTTTGTCACAGTTTAACCAGTGTCTTCTTAAATCAAGCTATTTTGTCACAGTTTAACCAGTGTCTTCTTAAATCAAGCTATTTTGTCACAGTTTAACCAGTGTCTTCTTAAATCAAGCTATTTTGTCACAGTTTAACCAGTGTCTTCTTAAATCAAGCTATTTTGTCACAGTTTAACCAGTGTCTTCTTAAATCAAGCTATTTTGTCACAGTTTAACCAGTGTCTTCTTAAATCAAGCTATTTTGTCACAGTTTAACCAGTGTCTTCTTAAATCAAGCTATTTTGTCACAGTTTAACCAGTGTCTTCTTAAATCAAGCTATTTTGTCACAGTTTAACCAGTGTCTTCTTAAATCAAGCTATTTTGTCACAGTTTAACCAGTGTCTTCTTAAATCAAGCTTATTTTGTCACAGTTTAACCAGTGTCTTCTTAAATCAAGCTATTTTGTCACAGTTTAACCAGTGTCTTCTTAAATCAAGCTATTTTGTCACAGTTTAACCAGTGTCTTCTTAAATCAAGCTTATTTTGTCACAGTTTAACCAGTGTCTTCTTAAATCAAGCTATTTTGTCACAGTTTAACCAGTGTCTTCTTAAATCAAGCTATTTTGTCACAGTTTAACCAGTGTCTTCTTAAATCAAGCTATTTTGTCACAGTTTAACCAGTGTCTTCTTAAATCAAGCTATTTTGTCACAGTTTAACCAGTGTCTTCTTAAATCAAGCTATTTTGTCACAGTTTAACCAGTGTCTTCTTAAATCAAGCTATTTTGTCACAGTTTAACCAGTGTCTTCTTAAATCAAGCTATTTTGTCACAGTTTAACCAGTGTCTTCTTAAATCAAGCTATTTTGTCACAGTTTAACCAGTGTCTTCTTAAATCAAGCTATTTTGTCACAGTTTAACCAGTGTCTTCTTAAATCAAGCTATTTTGTCACAGTTTAACCAGTGTCTTCTTAAATCAAGCTATTTTGTCACAGTTTAACCAGTGTCTTCTTAAATCAAGCTATTTTGTCACAGTTTAACCAGTGTCTTCTTAAATCAAGCTATTTTGTCACAGTTTAACCAGTGTCTTCTTAAATCAAGCTATTTTGTCACAGTTTAACCAGTGTCTTCTTAAATCAAGTTATTTTGTCACAGTTTAACCAGTGTCTTCTTAAATCAAGCTATTTTGTCACAGTTTAACCAGTGTCTTCTTAAATCAAGCTATTTTGTCACAGTTTAACCAGTGTCTTCTTAAATCAAGCTATTTTGTCACAGTTTAACCAGTGTCTTCTTAAATCAAGCTATTTTGTCACAGTTTAACCAGTGTCTTCTTAAATCAAGCTATTTTGTCACAGTTTAACCAGTGTCTTCTTAAATCAAGCTATTTTGTCACAGTTTAACCAGTGTCTTCTTAAATCAAGCTATTTTGTCACAGTTTAACCAGTGTCTTCTTAAATCAAGCTATTTTGTCACAGTTTAACCAGTGTCTTCTTAAATCAAGCTATTTTGTCACAGTTTAACCAGTGTCTTCTTAAATCAAGCTATTTTGTCACAGTTTAACCAGTGTCTTCTTAAATCAAGCTATTTTGTCACAGTTTAACCAGTGTCTTCTTAAATCAAGCTATTTTGGTCACAGTTTAACCAGTGTCTTCTTAAATCAAGCTATTTTGTCACAGTTTAACCAGTGTCTTCTTAAATCAAGCTATTTTGTCACAGTTTAACCAGTGTCTTCTTAAATCAAGCTTATTTTGTCACAGTTTAACCAGTGTCTTCTTAAATCAAGCTATTTTGTCACAGTTTAACCAGTGTCTTCTTAAATCAAGCTATTTTGTCACAGTTTAACCAGTGTCTTCTTAAATCAAGCTATTTTGTCACAGTTTAACCAGTGTCTTCTTAAATCAAGCTATTTTGTCACAGTTTAACCAGTGTCTTCTTAAATCAAGCTATTTTGTCACAGTTTAACCAGTGTCTTCTTAAATCAAGCTATTTTGTCACAGTTTAACCAGTGTCTTCTTAAATCAAGCTATTTTGTCACAGTTTAACCAGTGTCTTCTTAAATCAAGCTATTTTGTCACAGTTTAACCAGTGTCTTCTTAAATCAAGCTATTTTGTCACAGTTTAACCAGTGTCTTCTTAAATCAAGCTATTTTGTCACAGTTTAACCAGTGTCTTCTTAAATCAAGCTATTTTGTCACAGTTTAACCAGTGTCTTCTTAAATCAAGCTATTTTGTCACAGTTTAACCAGTGTCTTCTTAAATCAAGCTATTTTGTCACAGTTTAACCAGTGTCTTCTTAAATCAAGCTATTTTGTCACAGTTTAACCAGTGTCTTCTTAAATCAAGCTATTTTGTCACAGTTTAACCAGTGTCTTCTTAAATCAAGCTATTTTGTCACAGTTTAACCAGTGTCTTCTTAAATCAAGCTATTTTGTCACAGTTTAACCAGTGTCTTCTTAAATCAAGCTATTTTGTCACAGTTTAACCAGTGTCTTCTTAAATCAAGCTATTTTGTCACAGTTTAACCAGTGTCTTCTTAAATCAAGCTATTTTGTCACAGTTTAACCAGTGTCTTCTTAAATCAAGCTATTTTGTCACAGTTTAACCAGTGTCTTCTTAAATCAAGCTATTTGGTCACAGTTTAACCAGTGTCTTCTTAAATCAAGCTATTTGGTCACAGTTTAACCAGTGTCTTCTTAAATCAAGCTATTTTGTCACAGTTTAACCAGTGTCTTCTTAAATCATGCTATTTTGTCACAGTTTAACCAGTGTCTTCTTAAATCAAGCTATTTTGTCACAGTTTAACCAGTGTCTTCTTAAATCAAGCTATTTTGTCACAGTTTAACCAGTGTCTTCTTAAATCAAGCTATTTTGTCACAGTTTAACCAGTGTCTTCTTAAATCAAGCTATTTTGTCACAGTTTAACCAGTGTCTTCTTAAATCAAGCTATTTTGTCACAGTTTAACCAGTGTCTTCTTAAATCAAGCTATTTTGTCACAGTTTAACCAGTGTCTTCTTAAATCAAGCTATTTTGTCACAGTTTAACCAGTGTCTTCTTAAATCAAGCTATTTTGTCACAGTTTAACCAGTGTCTTCTTAAATCAAGCTATTTTGTCACAGTTTAACCAGTGTCTTCTTAAATCAAGCTATTTTGTCACAGTTTAACCAGTGTCTTCTTAAATCAAGCTATTTTGTCACAGTTTAACCAGTGTCTTCTTAAATCAAGCTATTTTGTCACAGTTTAACCAGTGTCTTCTTAAATCAAGCTATTTTGTCACAGTTTAACCAGTGTCTTCTTAAATCAAGCTATTTTGTCACAGTTTAACCAGTGTCTTCTTAAATCAAGCTATTTTGTCACAGTTTAACCAGTGTCTTCTTAAATCAAGCTATTTTGTCACAGTTTAACCAGTGTCTTCTTAAATCAAGCTATTTTGTCACAGTTTAACCAGTGTCTTCTTAAATCAAGCTATTTTGTCACAGTTTAACCAGTGTCTTCTTAAATCAAGCTATTTTGTCACAGTTTAACCAGTGTCTTCTTAAATCAAGCTATTTTGTCACAGTTTAACCAGTGTCTTCTTAAATCAAGCTATTTTGTCACAGTTTAACCAGTGTCTTCTTAAATCAAGCTATTTTGTCACAGTTTAACCAGTGTCTTCTTAAATCAAGCTATTTTGTCACAGTTTAACCAGTGTCTTCTTAAATCAAGCTATTTTGTCACAGTTTAACCAGTGTCTTCTTAAATCAAGCTATTTTGTCACAGTTTAACCAGTGTCTTCTTAAATCAAGCTATTTTGTCACAGTTTAACCAGTGTCTTCTTAAATCAAGCTATTTTGTCACAGTTTAACCAGTGTCTTCTTAAATCAAGCTATTTTGTCACAGTTTAACCAGTGTCTTCTTAAATCAAGCTATTTTGTCACAGTTTAACCAGTGTCTTCTTAAATCAAGCTATTTTGTCACAGTTTAACCAGTGTCTTCTTAAATCAAGCTATTTTGTCACAGTTTAACCAGTGTCTTCTTAAATCAAGCTATTTTGTC
This sequence comes from Brachymystax lenok tsinlingensis, assembly GCA_030435695.1. Taxonomy (NCBI): domain Eukaryota; kingdom Metazoa; phylum Chordata; class Actinopteri; order Salmoniformes; family Salmonidae; genus Brachymystax; species Brachymystax lenok. The sequence continues at coordinate 344,076 of CM059793.1, forward strand.
ACAGTTTAACCAGTGTCTTCTTAAATCAAGCTATTTTGTCACAGTTTAACCAGTGTCTTCTTAAATCAAGCTTATTTTGTCACAGTTTAACCAGTGTCTTCTTAAATCAAGCTATTTTGTCACAGTTTAACCAGTGTCTTCTTAAATCAAGCTATTTTGTCACAGTTTAACCAGTGTCTTCTTAAATCAAGCTATTTTGTCACAGTTTAACCAGTGTCTTCTTAAATCAAGCTATTTTGTCACAGTTTAACCAGTGTCTTCTTAAATCAAGCTATTTTGTCACAGTTTAACCAGTGTCTTCTTAAATCAAGATATTTTGTCACAGTTTAACCAGTGTCTTCTTAAATCAAGCTATTTTGTCACAGTTTAACCAGTGTCTTCTTAAATCAAGCTATTTTGTCACAGTTTAACCAGTGTCTTCTTAAATCAAGCTATTTTGTCACAGTTTAACCAGTGTCTTCTTAAATCAAGCTATTTTGTCACAGTTTAACCAGTGTCTTCTTAAATCAAGCTATTTTGTCACAGTTTAACCAGTGTCTTCTTAAATCAAGCTATTTTGTCACAGTTTAACCAGTGTCTTCTTAAATCAAGCTATTTGGTCACAGTTTAACCAGTGTCTTCTTAAATCAAGCTATTTTGTCACAGTTTAACCAGTGTCTTCTTAAATCAAGCTATTTTGTCACAGTTTAACCAGTGTCTTCTTAAATCAAGCTATTTTGTCACAGTTTAACCAGTGTCTTCTTAAATCAAGCTATTTTGTCACAGTTTAACCAGTGTCTTCTTAAATCAAGCTATTTTGTCACAGTTTAACCAGTGTCTTCTTAAATCAAGCTATTTTGTCACAGTTTAACCAGTGTCTTCTTAAATCAAGCTATTTTGTCACAGTTTAACCAGTGTCTTCTTAAATCAAGCTATTTTGTCACAGTTTAACCAGTGTCTTCTTAAATCAAGCTATTTTGTCACAGTTTAACCAGTGTCTTCTTAAATCAAGCTATTTGGTCACAGTTTAACCAGTGTCTTCTTAAATCATGCTATTTTGTCACAGTTTAACCAGTGTCTTCTTAAATCAAGCTATTTTGTCACAGTTTAACCAGTGTCTTCTTAAATCAAGCTATTTTGTCACAGTTTAACCAGTGTCTTCTTAAATCAAGCTATTTGGTCACAGTTTAACCAGTGTCTTCTTAAATCAAGCTATTTTGTCACAGTTTAACCAGTGTCTTCTTAAATCAAGCTATTTTGTCACAGTTTAACCAGTGTCTTCTTAAATCAAGCTATTTTGTCACAGTTTAACCAGTGTCTTCTTAAATCAAGCTATTTTGTCACAGTTTAACCAGTGTCTTCTTAAATCAAGCTATTTTGGTCACAGTTTAACCAGTGTCTTCTTAAATCAAGCTATTTTGTCACAGTTTAACCAGTGTCTTCTTAAATCAAGCTATTTTGTCACAGTTTAACCAGTGTCTTCTTAAATCAAGCTATTTTGTCACAGTTTAACCAGTGTCTTCTTAAATCAAGCTATTTTGTCACAGTTTAACCAGTGTCTTCTTAAATCAAGCTATTTTGTCACAGTTTAACCAGTGTCTTCTTAAATCAAGCTATTTTGTCACAGTTTAACCAGTGTCTTCTTAAATCAAGATATTTTGTCACAGTTTAACCAGTGTCTTCTTAAATCAAGCTATTTTGTCACAGTTTAACCAGTGTCTTCTTAAATCAAGCTATTTTGTCACAGTTTAACCAGTGTCTTCTTAAATCAAGCTATTTTGTCACAGTTTAACCAGTGTCTTCTTAAATCAAGCTATTTTGTCACAGTTTAACCAGTGTCTTCTTAAATCAAGCTATTTTGTCACAGTTTAACCAGTGTCTTCTTAAATCAAGCTATTTTGTCACAGTTTAACCAGTGTCTTCTTAAATCAAGCTATTTTGTCACAGTTTAACCAGTGTCTTCTTAAATCAAGCTATTTTGTCACAGTTTAACCAGTGTCTTCTTAAATCAAGCTTATTTTGTCACAGTTTAACCAGTGTCTTCTTAAATCAAGCTATTTTGTCACAGTTTAACCAGTGTCTTCTTAAATCAAGCTATTTTGTCACAGTTTAACCAGTGTCTTCTTAAATCAAGCTATTTTGTCACAGTTTAACCAGTGTCTTCTTAAATCAAGCTATTTTGTCACAGTTTAACCAGTGTCTTCTTAAATCAAGCTATTTGGTCACAGTTTAACCAGTGTCTTCTTAAATCAAGCTATTTTGTCACAGTTTAACCAGTGTCTTCTTAAATCAAGCTATTTGGTCACAGTTTAACCAGTGTCTTCTTAAATCAAGCTATTTTGTCACAGTTTAACCAGTGTCTTCTTAAATCAAGCTATTTGGTCACAGTTTAACCCGTGTCTTCTTAAATCAAGCTATTTTGTCACAGTTTAACCAGTGTCTTCTTAAATCAAGCTATTTTGTCACAGTTTAACCAGTGTCTTCTTAAATCAAGCTATTTTGTCACAGTTTAACCAGTGTCTTCTTAAATCAAGCTATTTTGTCACAGTTTAACCAGTGTCTTCTTAAATCAAGCTATTTTGTCACAGTTTAACCAGTGTCTTCTTAAATCAAGCTATTTTGTCACAGTTTAACCAGTGTCTTCTTAAATCAAGCTATTTTGTCACAGTTTAACCAGTGTCTTCTTAAATCATGCTATTTTGTCACAGTTTAACCAGTGTCTTCTTAAATCAAGCTATTTTGTCACAGTTTAACCAGTGTCTTCTTAAATCAAGCTATTTTGTCACAGTTTAACCAGTGTCTTCTTAAATCAAGCTATTTTGTCACAGTTTAACCAGTGTCTTCTTAAATCAAGCTATTTGGTCACAGTTTAACCAGTGTCTTCTTAAATCAAGCTATTTTGTCACAGTTTAACCAGTGTCTTCTTAAATCAAGCTATTTTGTCACAGTTTAACCAGTGTCTTCTTAAATCAAGCTATTTTGTCACAGTTTAACCAGTGTCTTCTTAAATCAAGCTATTTTGTCACAGTTTAACCAGTGTCTTCTTAAATCATGCTATTTTGTCACAGTTTAACCAGTGTCTTCTTAAATCAAGCTATTTTGTCACAGTTTAACCAGTGTCTTCTTAAATCAAGCTATTTTGTCACAGTTTAACCAGTGTCTTCTTAAATCAAGCTATTTTGTCACAGTTTAACCAGTGTCTTCTTAAATCAAGCTATTTTGTCACAGTTTAACCAGTGTCTTCTTAAATCAAGCTATTTTGTCAGTTTGACCCCTGTCTTCTTAAATCAAGCTATTTTGTCACAGTTTAACCAGTGTCTTCTTAAATCAAGCTATTTTGTCACAGTTTAACCAGTGTCTTCTTAAATCATGCTATTTTGTCACAGTTTAACCAGTGTCTTCTTAAATCAAGCTATTTTGTCACAGTTTAACCAGTGTCTTCTTAAATCAAGCTATTTGGTCACAGTTTATCCCGTGTCTTCTTAAATCAAGCTATTTTGTCACAGTTTAACCAGTGTCTTCTTAAATCAAGCTATTTTGTCACAGTTTAACCCGTGTCTTCTTAAATCAAGCTATTTTGTCACAGTTTAACCAGTGTCTTCTTAAATCAAGCTATTTTGTCACAGTTTAACCAGTGTCTTCTTAAATCAAGCTATTTTGTCACAGTTTAACCAGTGTCTTCTTAAATGAAGCTATTTTGTCACAGTTTAACCCGTGTCTTCTTAAATCAAGCTATTTTGTCACAGTTTAACCAGTGTCTTCTTAAATCAAGCTATTTTGTCACAGTTTAACCAGTGTCTTCTTAAATCAAGCTATTTTGTCACAGTTTAACCAGTGTCTTCTTAAATCAAGCTATTTTGTCACAGTTTAACCAGTGTCTTCTTAAATCATGCTATTTTGTCACAGTTTAACCAGTGTCTTCTTAAATCAAGCTATTTGGTCACAGTTTAACCAGTGTCTTCTTAAATCAAGCTATTTTGTCACAGTTTAACCAGTGTCTTCTTAAATCAAGCTATTTTGTCACAGTTTAACCCGTGTCTTCTTAAATCAAGCTATTTTGTCACAGTTTAACCAGTGTCTTCTTAAATCAAGCTATTTTGTCACAGTTTAACCAGTGTCTTCTTAAATCAAGCTATTTTGTCACAGTTTAACCAGTGTCTTCTTAAATCAAGCTATTTTGTCACAGTTTAACCAGTGTCTTCTTAAATCAAGCTATTTTGTCACAGTTTAACCAGTGTCTTCTTAAATCAAGCTATTTTGTCACAGTTTAACCAGTGTCTTCTTAAATCAAGCTATTTTGTCACAGTTTAACCAGTGTCTTCTTAAATCAAGCTATTTTGTCACAGTTTAACCAGTGTCTTCTTAAATCAAGCTATTTTGTCACAGTTTAACCAGTGTCTTCTTAAATCAAGCTATTTTGTCACAGTTTAACCAGTGTCTTCTTAAATCAAGCTATTTTGTCACAGTTTAACCAGTGTCTTCTTAAATCAAGCTATTTTGTCACAGTTTAACCAGTGTCTTCTTAAATCAAGCTATATTGTCACAGTTTAACCAGTGTCTTATTAAATCAAGCTATTTTGTCACAGTTTAACCAGTGTCTTCTTAAATCAAGCTATTTTGTCACAGTTTAACCAGTGTCTTCTTAAATGAAGCTATTTTGTCACAGTTTAACCAGTGTCTTCTTAAATGAAGCTATTTTGTCACAGTTTAACCAGTGTCTTCTTAAATCATGCTATTTTGTCACAGTTTAACCAGTGTCTTCTTAAATCAAGCTATTTTGTCACAGTTTAACCAGTGTCTTCTTAAATCAAGCTATTTTGTCACAGTTTAACCAGTGTCTTCTTAAATCAAGCTATTTTGTCACAGTTTAACCAGTGTCTTCTTAAATCAAGCTATTTTGTCACAGTTTAACCAGTGTCTTCTTAAATCAAGCTATTTTGTCACAGTTTAACCAGTGTCTTCTTAAATCAAGCTATTTTGTCACAGTTTAACCAGTGTCTTCTTAAATCAAGCTATTTTGTCACAGTTTAACCAGTGTCTTCTTAAATCAAGCTATTTTGTCACAGTTTAACCAGTGTCTTCTTAAATCAAGCTGTTTGGTCACAGTTTAACCAGTGTCTTCTTAAATCAAGCTATTTTGTCACAGTTTAACCAGTGTCTTCTTAAATCAAGCTATTTTGGTCACAGTTTAACCAGTGTCTTCTTAAATCAAGCTATTTTGTCACAGTTTAACCAGTGTCTTCTTAAATCAAGCTATTTGGTCACAGTTTAACCCGTGTCTTCTTAAATCAAGCTATTTTGTCACAGTTTAACCAGTGTCTTCTTAAATCAAGCTATTTTGTCACAGTTTAACCAGTGTCTTCTTAAATCAAGCTATTTTGTCACAGTTTAACCAGTGTCTTCTTAAATCAAGCTATTTTGTCACAGTTTAACCAGTGTCTTCTTAAATCATGCTATTTTGTCACAGTTTAACCAGTGTCTTCTTAAATCAAGCTATTTTGTCACAGTTTAACCAGTGTCTTCTTAAATCAAGCTATTTTGTCACAGTTTAACCAGTGTCTTCTTAAATCAAGCTATTTTGTCACAGTTTAACCAGTGTCTTCTTAAATCAAGCTATTTTGTCACAGTTTAACCAGTGTCTTCTTAAATCAAGCTATTTTGTCAGTTTGACCTTTCATCTTAAATCAAGCTATTTTGTCACAGTTTAACCAGTGTCTTCTTAAATCAAGCTTATTTTGTCACAGTTTAACCAGTGTCTTCTTAAATCATGCTATTTTGTCACAGTTTAACCAGTGTCTTCTTAAATCAAGCTATTTTGTCACAGTTTAACCAGTGTCTTCTTAAATCAAGCTATTTGGTCACAGTTTATCCCGTGTCTTCTTAAATCAAGCTATTTTGTCACAGTTTAACCAGTGTCTTCTTAAATCAAGCTATTTTGTCACAGTTTAACCCGTGTCTTCTTAAATCAAGCTATTTTGTCACAGTTTAACCAGTGTCTTCTTAAATCAAGCTATTTTGTCACAGTTTAACCAGTGTCTTCTTAAATGAAGCTATTTTGTCACAGTTTAACCAGTGTCTTCTTAAATGAAGCTATTTTGTCACAGTTTAACCCGTGTCTTCTTAAATCAAGCTATTTTGTCACAGTTTAACCAGTGTCTTCTTAAATCAAGCTATTTTGTCACAGTTTAACCAGTGTCTTCTTAAATCAAGCTATTTTGTCACAGTTTAACCAGTGTCTTCTTAAATCAAGCTATTTGGTCACAGTTTAACCAGTGTCTTCTTAAATCAAGCTCTTTGTCACAGTTTAACCCGTGTCTTCTTAAATCAAGCTATTTGGTCACAGTTTAACCCATGTCTTAAATCAAGCTATTTTGTCACAGTTTAACCAGTGTCTTCTTAAATCAAGCTATTTTGTCACAGTTTAACCAGTGTCTTCTTAAATCAAGCTATTTTGTCACAGTTTAACCAGTGTCTTCTTAAATCAAGCTATTTTGTCACAGTTTAACCAGTGTCTTCTTAAATCAAGCTATTTGGTCACAGTTTAACCCGTGTCTTCTTAAATCAAGATATTTTGTCACAGTTTAAACAGTGTCTTCTTAAATCAAGCTATTTTGTCACAGTTTAACCTGTGTCTTCTTAAATCAAGCTATTTTGTCACAGTTTAACCAGTGTCTTCTTAAATCAAGCTATTTTGTCACAGTTTAACCAGTGTCTTCTTAAATCAAGCTATTTTGTCACAGTTTAACCAGTGTCTTCTTAAATCAAGCTATTTGGTCACAGTTTAACCAGTGTCTTCTTAAATCAAGCTATTTTGTCACAGTTTAACCAGTGTCTTCTTAAATCAAGCTATTTGGTCACAGTTTAACCCGTGTCTTCTTAAATCAAGCTATTTTGTCACAGTTTAACCAGTGTCTTCTTAAATCAAGCTATTTTGTCACAGTTTAACCCGTGTCTTCTTAAATCAAGCTATTTTGTCACAGTTTAACCAGTGTCTTCTTAAATCAAGCTATTTTGTCACAGTTTAACCAGTGTCTTCTTAAATCAAGCTATTTTGTCACAGTTTAACCAGTGTCTTCTTAAATCAAGCTATTTTGTCACAGTTTAACCAGTGTCTTCTTAAATCAAGCTATTTTGTCACAGTTTAACCAGTGTCTTCTTAAATCAAGCTATTTTGTCACAGTTTAACCAGTGTCTTCTTAAATCATGCTATTTTGTCACAGTTTAACCAGTGTCTTCTTAAATCATGCTATTTTGTCACAGTTTAACCAGTGTCTTCTTAAATCAAGCTATTTTGTCACAGTTTAACCAGTGTCTTCTTAAATCAAGCTATTTGGTCACAGTTTAACCAGTGTCTTCTTAAATGAAGCTATTTTGTCACAGTTTAACCAGTGTCTTCTTAAATGAAGCTATTTTGTCACAGTTTAACCAGTGTCTTCTTAAATCAAGCTATATTGTCAGTTTAACCAGTGTCTTCTTAAATCAAGCTATATTGTCACAGTTTAACCAGTGTCTTATTAAATCAAGCTATTTTGTCACAGTTTAACCCGTGTCTTCTTAAATCAAGCTATTTTGTCACAGTTTAACCAGTGTCTTCTTAAATGAAGCTATTTTGTCACAGTTTAACCAGTGTCTTCTTAAATGAAGCTATTTTGTCACAGTTTAACCCGTGTCTTCTTAAATCAAGCTATTTTGTCACAGTTTAACCAGTGTCTTCTTAAATCAAGCTATTTTGTCACAGTTTAACCAGTGTCTTCTTAAATCAAGCTATTTTGTCACAGTTTAACCAGTGTCTTCTTAAATTAAGCTATTTGGTCACAGTTTAACCAGTGTCTTCTTAAATCAAGCTCTTTTGTCACAGTTTAACCCGTGTCTTCTTAAATCAAGCTATTTGGTCACAGTTTAACCCATGTCTTAAATCAAGCTATTTTGTCACAGTTTAACCAGTGTCTTCTTAAATCAAGCTATTTTGTCACAGTTTAACCAGTGTCTTCTTAAATCAAGCTATTTTGTCACAGTTTAACCAGTGTCTTCTTAAATCAAGCTATTTTGTCACAGTTTAACCAGTGTCTTCTTAAATCAAGCTATTTTGTCACAGTTTAACCAGTGTCTTCTTAAATCAAGATATTTTGTCACAGTTTAACCAGTGTCTTCTTAAATCAAGCTATTTTGTCACAGTTTAACCAGTGTCTTCTTAAATCAAGCTATTTTGTCACAGTTTAACCAGTGTCTTCTTAAATCAAGCTATTTTGTCACAGTTTAACCAGTGTCTTCTTAAATCAAGCTATTTTGTCACAGTTTAACCAGTGTCTTCTTAAATCAAGCTATTTTGTCACAGTTTAACCAGTGTCTTCTTAAATCAAGCTATTTGGTCACAGTTTAACCAGTGTCTTCTTAAATCAAGCTATTTTGTCACAGTTTAACCAGTGTCTTCTTAAATCAAGCTATTTTGTCACAGTTTAACCCGTGTCTTCTTAAATCAAGCTATTTTGTCACAGTTTAACCAGTGTCTTCTTAAATCAAGCTATTTTGTCACAGTTTAACCAGTGTCTTCTTAAATCAAGCTATTTTGTCACAGTTTAACCAGTGTCTTCTTAAATCAAGATATTTTGTCACAGTTTAACCAGTGTCTTCTTATATCAAGCTATTTTGTCACAGTTTAACCAGTGTCTTCTTAAATCAAGCTATTTTGTCATAGTTTAACCAGTGTCTTCTTAAATCAAGCTATTTTGTCACAGTTTAACCCGTGTCTTCTTAAATCAAGCTATTTTGTCACAGTTTAACCAGTGTCTTCTTAAATCAAGCTATTTTGTCACAGTTTAACCAGTGTCTTCTTAAATCAAGCTTATTTTGTCACAGTTTAACCAGTGTCTTCTTAAATCAAGCTATTTTGTCACAGTTTAACCAGTGTCTTCTTAAATCAAGCTATTTTGTCACAGTTTAACCAGTGTCTTCTTAAATCAAGCTATTTTGTCACAGTTTAACCAGTGTCTTCTTAAATCAAGCTATTTTGTCACAGTTTAACCAGTGTCTTCTTAAATCAAGCTATTTTGTCACAGTTTAACCAGTGTCTTCTTAAATCATGCTATTTTGTCACAGTTTAACCAGTGTCTTCTTAAATCAAGCTATTTTGTCACAGTTTAACCAGTGTCTTCTTAAATCAAGCTATTTTGTCACAGTTTAACCAGTGTCTTCTTAAATCAAGCTATTTGGTCACAGTTTAACCAGTGTCTTCTTAAATCAAGCTATTTGGTCACAGTTTAACCAGTGTCTTCTTAAATCAAGCTATTTGGTCACAGTTTAACCGTGTCTTCTTAAATCAAGCTATTTTGTCACAGTTTAACCAGTGTATTCTTAAATCAAGCTATTTTGTCACAGTTTAACCAGTGTCTTCTTAAATCAAGCTATTTGGTCACAGTTTAACCTGTGTCTTCTTAAATCAAGCTATTTTGTCACAGTTTAACCAGTGTCTTCTTAAATCAAGCTATTTGGTCACAGTTTAACCCGTGTCTTCTTAAATCAAGCTATTTTGTCACAGTTTAACCAGTGTCTTCTTAAATCAAGCTATTTTGTCACAGTTTAACCTGTGTCTTCTTAAATCAAGCTATTTTGTCACAGTTTAACCAGTGTCTTCTTAAATCAAGCTATTTTGTCACAGTTTAACCAGTGTCTTCTTAAATCAAGCTATTTTGTCACAGTTTAACCAGTGTCTTCTTAAATCAAGCTATTTTGTCACAGTTTAACCAGTGTCTTCTTAAATCAAGCTATTTTGTCACAGTTTAACCAGTGTCTTCTTAAATCAAGCTATTTTGTCACAGTTTAACCAGTGTCTTCTTAAATCATGCTATTTTGTCACAGTTTAAGCAGTGTCTTCTAAAATCATGCTATTTTGTCACAGTTTAACCAGTGTCTTCTTAAATCAAGCTATTTTGTCACAGTTTAACCAGTGTCTTCTTAAATCAAGCTATTTGGTCACAGTTTAACCAGTGTCTTCTTAAATGAAGCTATTTTGTCACAGTTTAACCAGTGTCTTCTTAAATGAAGCTATTTTGTCACAGTTTAACCAGTGTCTTCTTAAATCAAGCTATATTGTCAGTTTAACCAGTGTCTTCTTAAATCAAGCTATATTGTCACAGTTTAACCAGTGTCTTATTAAATCAAGCTATTTTGTCACAGTTTAACCCGTGTCTTCTTAAATCAAGCTATTTTGTCACAGTTTAACCCGTGTCTTCTTAAATCAAGCTATTTTGTCAGTTTGACCCCTGTCTTCTTAAATCAAGCTATTTTGTCACAGTTTAACCAGCGTCTTCTTAAATCAAGCTATTTTGTTACAGTTTAACCAGCGTCTTCTTAAATCAAGCTATTTTGTCACAGTTTAACCAGCGTCTTCTTAAATCAAGCTATTTTGTCACAGTTTAACCCATGTCTTCTTAAATCATGCTATTTTGTCACAGTTTAACCAGTGTCTTCTTAAATCAAGCTATTTTGTCACAGTTTAACCAGTGTCTTCTTAAATCATGCTATTTTGTCACAGTTTAACCAGTGTCTTCTTAAATCAAGCTATTTTGTCACAGTTTAACCAGTGTCTTCTTAAATCAAGCTATTTTGTCACAGTTTAACCAGTGTCTTCTTAAATCAAGCTATTTTGTCACAGTTTAACCAGTGTCTTCTTAAATCAAGCTATTTTGTCACAGTTTAACCCGTGTCTTCTTAAATGAAGCTATTTTGTCACAGTTTAACCCGTGTCTTCTTAAATCAAGCTATTTTGTCACAGTTTAACCCGTGTCATCTTAAATCAAGCTATTTTGTCACAGTTTAACCCGTGTCTTCTTAAATCAAGCTATTTTGTCACAGTTTAACCCGTGTCTTCTTAAATCAAGCTATTTTGTCACAGTTTAACCAGTGTCTTCTTAAATCAAGCTATTTTGTCACAGTTTAACCAGTGTCTTCTTAAATCATGCTATTTTGTCACAGTTTAACCCGTGTCTTCTTAAATCAAGCTATTTTGTCACAGTTTAACCCGTGTCTTCTTAAATCAAGCTATTTTGTCACAGTTTAACCCGTGTCTTCTTAAATCAAGCTATTTTGTCACAGTTTAACCCGTGTCTTCTTAAATCAAGCTATTTTGTCACAGTTTAACCTGTGTCTTCTTAAATCAAGCTATTTTGTCACAGTTTAACCAGTGTCTTCTTAAATCAAGCTATTTTGTCACAGTTTAACCAGTGTCTTCTTAAATCAAGCTATTTTGTCACAGTTTAACCAGTGTCTTCTTAAATCAAGCTATTTTGTCACAGTTTAACCAGTGTCTTCTTAAATCAAGCTATTTTGTCACAGTTTAACCAGTGTCTTCTTAAATCAAGCTATTTTGTCACAGTTTAACCAGTGTCTTCTTAAATCAAGCTATTTTCTCACAGTTTAACCAGTGTCTTCTGAAATCAAGCTATTTTGTCACAGTTTAACCAGTGTCTTCTTAAATCAAGCTATTTTGTCACAGTTTAACCAGTGTCTTCTTAAATCATGCTATTTTGTCACAGTTTAACCCATGTCTTCTTAAATCAAGCTATTTTGTCACAGTTTAACCAGTGTCTTCTTAAATCAACCTATTTTGTCACAGTTTAACCAGTGTCTTCTTAAATCATGCTATTTTGTCACAGTTTAACCCGTGTCTTCTTAAATCAAGCTATTTTGTCACAGTTTAACCAGTGTCTTCTTAAATCAAGCTATTTTGTCACAGTTTAACCAGTGTCTTCTTAAATGAAGCTATTTGGTCACAGTTTAAGCAGTGTCTTCTTAAATCAAGCTATTTTGTCACAGTTTAACCAGTGTCTTCTTAAATCAAGCTATTTTGTCACAGTTTAACCAGTGTCTTCTTAAATCATGCTATTTTGTCACAGTTTAACCAGTGTCTTCTTAAATCAAGCTATTTTGTCACAGTTTAACCAGTGTCTTCTTAAATCAAGCTATTTTGTCACAGTTTAACCAGTGTCTTCTGAAATCAAGCTATTTTGTCACAGTTTAACCAGTGTCTTCTTAAATCAAGCTATTTTGTCACAGTTTAACCAGTGTCTTCTTAAATCAAGCTATTTTGTCACAGTTTAACCAGTGTCTTCTGAAATCAAGCTATTTTGTCACAGTTTAACCAGTGTCTTCTTAAATCAAGCTATCTTGTCACAGTTTAACCAGTGTCTTCTTAAATCATGCTATTTTGTCACAGTTTAACCAGTGTCTTCTTAAATCAAGCTATTTTGTCACAGTTTAACCAGTGTCTTCTTAAATCAAGCTATTTTGTCACAGTTTAACCAGTGTCTTCTTAAATCATGCTATTTTGTCACAGTTTAACCTGTGTCTTCTTAAATCAAGCTATTTTGTCACAGTTTAACCAGTGTCTTCTTAAATCAAGCTATTTTGTCACAGTTTAACCAGTGTCTTCTTAAATCAAGCTATTTTGTCACAGTTTAACCAGTGTCTTCTTAAATGAAGCTATTTGGTCACAGTTTAACCAGTGTCTTCTTAAATCAAGCTATTTTGTCACAGTTTAACCAGTGTCTTCTTAAATCAAGCTATTTTGTCACAGTTTAACCAGTGTCTTCTTAAATCAAGCTATTTTGTCACAGTTTAACCAGTGTCTTCTTAAATCATGCTATTTTGTCACAGTTTAACCAGTGTCTTCTTAAATCAAGCTATTTTGTCACAGTTTAACCAGTGTCTTCTTAAATCAAGCTATTTTGTCACAGTTTAACCAGTGTCTTCTTAAATCAAGCTATTTGGTCACAGTTTAACCAGTGTCTTCTTAAATCAAGCTATTTTGTCACAGTTTAACCAGTGTCTTCTTAAATCATGCTATTTTATCACAGTTTAACCAGTGTCTTCTTAAATCAAGCTATTTTGTCACAGTTTAACCAGTGTCTTCTTAAATCAAGCTATTTTGTCACAGTTTAACCAGTGTCTTCTTAAATCAAGCTATTTGGTCACAGTTTAACCCGTGTCTTCTTAAATCAAGCTATTTGGTCACAGTTTAACCCGTGTCTTCTTAAATCAAGCTATTTTGTCACAGTTTAACCAGTGTCTTCTTAAATCAAGCTATTTTGTCACAGTTTAAACAGTGTCTTCTTAAATCAAGCTATTTTGTCACAGTTTAACCAGTGTCTTCTTAAATCAAGCTATTTTGTCACAGTTTAACCAGTGTCTTCTTAAATCAAGCTATTTTGTCACAGTTTAACCAGTGTCTTCTTAAATCAAGCTATTTTGTCACAGTTTAACCAGTGTCTTCTTAAATCAAGCTATTTTGTCACAGTTTAACCCATGTCTTTGAAACACAGGACAAAAGAAATCGCCCCTTGGACTTAAATGACTGTACCCCTATGATTACCCTTACCCCCATCCCTTTGCCTTCCTTTACCCCCTGCCCCCAACCACCTGTTATGACCCATTGCGCCCCATGGTATTTTGACCCAAGGACTTATGACAACATGGGGGACTCACCCCTGGAAGCTGAATCATCTGAACAGACAACCTCAACTGACTGGGGTGATGACTGGTCCTACTGGGTGGACCCACAACAAGAAATCACCCAGTCCACAGACATAACAACCCTGGCTGACGCATCAGCTGAGGCCTTCCTCACAGACACCCTGCCAGAACAGGAAGCAGCCGATGCAAGCGCACCGCCACCGCAGAATGACACAGAAGAGGACGTGCTTCAAAACCTCCTCCTCTCATTGAATTTGTGAATGACTCATGCTTATGTAATGACGTAGTTATACTTTGTATATGTTTAACTGCGATGTTGATGTTTAACTACGTAGCTATAGTAGAGCTACGACTTTGATATTTTAACTACGTAGCTGTAATAATACAATTTTACATGATGGTTGACTGGAGCTTATGCTATATATACCGACCTAAAAACTAGAGTCGGGGTTGAAGTTGGTTGGTTAAGATTTGGCCTCTAACCTCTGGGTGAAAGACTTATCTTACTACAACATTGAAGTAAACCTCTGTTCACCAGTCAGAGACTACAACCTATGGCAATATTTACTTACTCTAGCATCCACAAATAGGAACGAGATAAGCTGTTACTACGGTACATCTTACCTCTCCTTGGACTCTAGAAAGTACATATGTTGGGCCGGGTTTTCTGAGCTGAGACAGTGAAGGGATCTTCAGTCAACCACTTGCTGAGTTTGGCCATTGCTTGTTTAACTGGAGGTGACCCATTTGGATACGCCTGATACATAATCTGTGTGAGTACATCTATTTGCTAAACTACCATTAAGAAACTGTTAAGTTGATTGTGAACTATATGCTGCCTGCTTGTATGACCTGATTGCCATATAAAACCAATAAAAGGAGTTGGGCCTGAAACCCCTCCAACCAAACTACGGGTTAGAGTGAAACTAACTTAAGATATACTTACTTATAGCACCTCAGGGTGACTAGCCGACGGGCCTATAATTGCAAACGCCCTATAAAGGATAAGGTAGAGTGGTAACATAGTAAGGTAAATATATAGGTTATATACCTAGGTTAATCTAGTTGGCTCAAGTAAAACCTCACCAGATTTAAAGGACACTGGAGTAGACTTTGAGAGACCGCTCCCAGCGAGGTGACCAGTCCCTGAGGACAAGCACAAGAATTTGACTATCCCTATAGTTAAATCACTCCAGAAGGTAAAAGCCTGGGATACCCCCATAAGACGTCCCAGCAGGGTAACACGGGCTGCCCTGACCTACCCATAAGGTAGGCCTGAAGTTTCCTGCAGACTAACCACCTGCTCCTCAAAATTGAAGGTACCGGATAAAGGCGACGGGATATATACTCCTGAGGGGAAACGAGCCATCCTACCGGGTTAGGCGACCTACCTAGCTAGCCCACCGGGACCGTACCGTGACATTTGGCGCCCAACGTGGGGCACTCGACACCTTGCGGGGGTAATAATTACTCTCAGACGAACCCAGTGTCCTGAGGTAAATCTTGACCTAAATTATCCAAATAAATAGGTAACGGGCGACCATTATACTTTAGTACAGAGTTAGTATTTAACAGTGGAATACTGACCAGTCCTAGTGACCGGACAGGAAAAACGTTACGAGAAAACCTCGAGAGCTAGAGATAATATAGCCTAGGAAATTCCCTCACCAGGATAAAACTATAATGAATAGTATTCCTGAATTACGGTCTCGCACAGACGAGTACCTTCAGCAATTACGGCTGCAAGATGCTCAAGGGCGGGATGACGTAAAAAAATAGATGGGGCTTGCCCACTACTAGATACCTCCTGGTAGCCACAGGACTGCCATGGAGCTCGTTTAGTAAACCAGAGAAGGAGGCTCTAAAAGGCCTCATGGGACAAACAGGAAAGCAAACGTTTTGGACAGAGAAAAAGCCATGGAAAGCCATGAAACTAGGCCCTGACCATATACAAGTAAGAACGATGGGGACCTGGGCAGTGGTAAAAGTACTACCTGCTCCAGATGATGACCTGCTTGAACAAAGCATGAGGGTCATGCGAGTGGCGCACCAACTAGTTCCCCTATATAGGACAGGGTTGTCCCTAAAAGAAATAAAAGATCAGGGGACAGCCGTAGGATTAGAAACATCTAACATATGGACACCAAGTCAACTAAACGAAAAATTGGACAGACATGAAAGGGAAGAGGAAGAGGATAACCCCAGGCCTGGCAGGCCTGAATCAGCCATGTCTGACCAAACAGTCTGGGGAGCGGGAGACGGGCCCACGGCTCCTCAAGCCGTAATGGCACCCTTCCAACCCCTGACAACCCCGGCACGGCCAGTGCCGCCGGGGCCCAGAATACCACCATCACAGCTAGTACGAGAGCTACAGGCTAGCGTAAGGAAGAAAAAACAAAAGGCTAGGTTTGAAGCAGACAGCAGTGATGAGGAAGAGTCAGAGTTAGGACAAGGAGACTCTGATGACCCTGGAGAGGGACCACCTGCACGAATCTCCGGAGAAGGAGAGCAGGGACCTCTTTACCCAGACCTGTCTGGGTTTAGAGACCCATATGACCCTCCCAGGATAATAAATGATAGGCCGGATGACCCGGAACCATTAAGGAGAGCCACTCCTCACCCCGGTAGAATCGAAGGAGCGGAGTACATGGCCTCCCCTAACCCCACTAGAGCAGATGACCCCTGGGCGATAGGGACAGGGGAGGGGGCCTTTGCCCCCATAGGGACAGCCTCCGCGGAAGGAGATGAGCTCCTCCCCGGACTGAACCCTCCACCAACACCAACGCCTGTCAGGCCACGACCAAGGCCAAACCAAGGGGTAGGTGGAGGCAGAGAACCACCAGTACCTAGCCCCAGGCGTCCAAACCCAGACGCTGGGCAGCCTGGGCAATGGGAAAAACCAAATAGGGTGGTGTTCAGGCAGGACCTCAACAATGGTTTGAGAATCACCATCGTTGAAGGAAATGTCCTGAATGAACCTACCAATGCACTGGTAAATGCAGCCAACCCCAGGCGAAGGCATGGGGGGGGTTTAGCCTTGGCAATAGCTGAAAGGATGACCAAGGCCTGGAATCAGGCCGAAAGGCAACAAGGAAATGACTTCCCCATACCAGTGGGAGAAGTGGCACAGGGTCCAGTAGACTGGATTAGACCAGAGTGGGAACACGCTAGGTGTATCCTACATGCAGTCGGTCCAGACGGAAATGAGACCGGCATGAGAGAGACCACATTCCAGCGACTACTGGAGCTGGCTTGTGATAATGTGTGCCTCTACCTCCCTCCAGAGGAGGTAGTAACAACAGCATGCCTCTCCAGCGGCATATTTGCTGGAAATTACGGGGAACGTCCTCCGCTTCGTAAAAACTATGTGCCAGAGGGCCGTAGCATGGGACGAAAGGCAGAGCACGTACAAAGCTCTGGAATTAAAAATAGTTGTGCCACATGGTACCAACATTCTCACCAGTAACCTAGGAGATTGGACGAACCCTCCAGAGACTGTTGCTTCACGGGGGTTCAGGCCGGCCAAAGGGGCAGTAAGAATACCCCCCCAGGAGCACCCATGATGCTCAAGCCGAGGAACAAGCCGACAACCCAGACTATGGCCCCTATTTTGGGACCACCACATACCCAGTGGGAGGACCCTGGAGCAGACCAGGTTCGCCCGTGGGACGGGAATCCTATACGGTTCCCAAGAAAACCATACCCAAAAGGGTAAAAAAGAGACTGTCTCACAGTCCCTCCTCAGGAGAAATAGTAAACAACCCCAACCTGTCACATCCAGCCAAGTGGACTCAGCTCCAGGCGGCTGTAGACGGGCATAGGAACCTTCTGAATTATCTGTTAGATGATCCAGAGGAAGTCCCTCTAGACAGGAGGAGGCCAGGCAGATCTCCCGTACGGGGGATGGCACCTCAAAGGCTGTTCCCAAGAGGGGACACAGAAGCCTCAGGGGGAACAGTCAACAGGGGGCCCCGTACTCCAGGTACAGGGCTGAGGAGGGGAGTTTCCCCTGGGAGAAGAGACCACTCAAGGGAAAGTCAGAGGAGGAGTGGACCGCTCCTAAGGGGAGTGAGTGAGACCGAGTCCAGTGATGAGGAGGAGGAAGGGTCAGAGGAACCTGAAAGCCCTCCAGAGAGACCCCTCACCAGCAAAGAGCTGATGATGGAGCTCAAGCTCCTCCGGGATTTACTCCCGGACAAGAAAGACGATGAGGATATCTATGACTATGCCCTAGGCATGGACCATAGGCTAGAAGGCCTAGTAGAATGCTCTGAACAAGCCAAGGTTACCTTCCTGAATAAACAGGCAGGAGTCCAGGTCAGAGGATCATGGAGAGAGGTGCTGCGCACCCTGGGGAATCCCAAAAATGCCCGAAGGGCGGCCAGGAAAAGGCTGGATAATGAAAGAGAGGCAGGGATTCCCTGGAAAGTGGTGTTCAGCCACCTGGAAGACAAACTAGGGACTGAAGAAGCCCTAGAGTGCATCTTTGACCGTGCCACCACGGAAGATGACAGCTGCACTGGGTTAATTGAGTTACTCAGTGTAGACATGGAAAGGGGCATGTGGGACTGGCAATGGGCCCAGATAACCCAAAGAGAGAATAGGAGCAGGGAGCAAAAGAAAAAGAGGGCCAAAACGGCCCATGTGGCCAGGGTAGAGCCAGTGGTCCAGGACCACCTAAAACCCGGACGTAGGGATCAGGACAAACCAGCCCCAGCCACTAGGGCAGGGCCTTCACGACCCTATCAGGGAAAACCCAACCAGCGTCCGGCTTGGCGAAAACCTGACACGGCCCCACCTAACCAGGGCAGTCAGAGCACAAAACCCCCTCCTAGAAAACCACTCCCAGGGGCACCACCATACTTGACCTCTGAAGAGTACTCAAAATTGACTCCGGACCAGAAAAATGACCGGCGCCTGGCTATGATAGCCGCAAAAGAAGCCAACGTGAAAAAACCATAGGAAAGTGCAAGCTGGGAAACGGGAACCCTAGAGAAAAACATAATAATACATTTTGAGGGATCTCCCTACCTCGTAGACACTGGGGCAGGCCAAAGCATGACCACCAGTCTAGGGGAACCAGCGGGTACTACTAAAGTGATATTCCCGGATGGACATACACCAATATGCCGCTCACACGACACAGTGGGATAACGTGGTTACATGGTAATGAAAACTTATTAACACTAGATGACGCTAAACTACTACACTCCACAGGGAGAGTAAAACTAAACCACTACAAACCCGTAGACTTACCCTTACAGAAAGAGAGGATAAGAAAAGCTACCAACCTATCCCAAAAAAGGATAGACAAAATCATGAAGGTACTAGATGAAGTAAAAGTATCTCGTTACAAAAACGACTGCGGTAGTTTAGGCCCAGAACATGAGCATACCATAGTGGGAGGAATTCACCAACCAGAAAAACAGTGGAGAATTCCGCCCAACCTATTAAAGGAAACAATGATAACAATAAAGGAATTAGAGGAACAGGGCAAGATAGAGAAAATATCCAACCCTTGCACGAACTCACCCCTTATGTGCGTTCCCAAACCAGACGGAACGGTGAGGCTTGTGTTCAACTATAAATCCTTAAACAGACTGACCACTCAGCACAAAGGGCCATATATTGACCCCACAATGGCCCTAACTGAAATGAAAATATGTAAATACAAAACATGCATTGATCTAGCAAACGGATTTTACGCCGTCCCGCTAGCTAAGGAAAGTAGGGCCAGGACAGCTTTCTCTCCAGATAATATAACTTCTTATCAATTTTGCTCGCTCCCACAAGGTTATCTTAATGCACCAAATGTGTTCCAAGAAGCCATGGGAAAAATCCTAAAGGATATAGACTGTGAAATTTACATAGATGATGTATACATCACACATGACGATGAAAACGAGCATGTAGAGGCGGTAGTACAGGCGCTTCACCGCCTCTCGACGAAGCTGGCATGAGGGTCAATATGACTAAAAGCCAGATAGGACAACATTCGGTAGATTTCCTAGGATTTACTGTAAATGATGGCATAAAAGCTAGTTCAAAGTACCTAGAAAAAGTTGGAAATTTACCAAGACCAGTAACAGTAAACCAAATGCAAAAATCGCTAGGAAAAATGGGTTACTTACGCAGTCACGTACCCGGATATAGCCGGCCAGCTAAACAATGCTATAGGGCTCTAATTCGTAGACAAGAACAGCTAGAGATGAGCCACAAAACTTTTGGAAAACAAGAAATAATCTGGGACGACAAAATGATAAAAGGGTGGGAACAACTAAAAGCCTTAGTAAAAGAGGCACAAGCCAATGAACCTAGAGACCCAGATACCCCGCTCCGTATCTGCCTTAAGCTAGAGGGGGGGATAACATGGAGAGGGATGGAACCCTGTGGTTAGCCAATGAAGGTAGTGGGAAAACGGTAAAATGCTATAGTAAAGCCCTAAGGGGACCCATACAAAAATATGATGATAACGAGGCAAAAATGGCAGTTAGAATTGCATTGGAATAGGATAGTCCAATTGGCACAGGGACAGGATATCTTAATAAAGGACACAGAACTAAGTAAGTTCTGGGCCCAAAATAAAACTAAGAAAATGAGAGGAGTAACCACTACCACCCAAAACAAATGGATAAACATATATGGGACCACAGGGACTCAGTTCCTACCAAATGAAAATGATCACGCCTCTGATGAGGTAGAACCATTCGAGCTCCCTGTAAAGAAAAAGAAACAACCATTGGAGAAACCAAGGGAAATAGTTCTATTCACTGACGGCAGTGAAAAGTCGGGGATAACCCGGTGGGGATTTATCCTAAAAAATGAAAGAACCAATGAGACCCTATTATCTAGGCATAGGACCATAAGTGGTACTGCACAATTGGCCGAAGTGATGGCAGTCCTGGAAGGGCTACTACACTGTAAAAAGAACAATCTCCTTAGGATAGAATTGGTTAGCGATAGTCAATATTGTGTTAGTGGACTAACAGTGGAAAAAAGAATATGGCAAAATAATGGCTATCGTGGAGCCAAAAACAAACCCATAAAATATGAAGGAGAATGGAGGAAAATTCATGAGCTACAGGACGGTATGGACGCACTGGTAACCCACCAGCCTGCCCATACAGTAGATCAAGTAGGACAGGAAGGTACATTTCGTCAGCAGGGCAACAAACAGGTAGACGACCTAGTACAAATGAGGCGCATAGTTTTGTATAAATCAGAAAAAGCCAAACTATACGCGCTCCACGCAGATTGGGGCCACCTAGGGCCTAAAAGGTTCATAAAGAGGTTAAAACAGGAAGGAATGGCTTATGACAGGACAGAAGCCAACAAAGTATGTGCAGAATGCATTGACTGCCAGCAAATGAAAGTAAGTAATTTGGGCAGGCAAGCGGGACAACACATAAAGACCACGACGCCGTGGCATCAAGTGGCGTTAGATACCATGGGACCCATGAGGGTGGCAACCAATGGCAATCGTAGATACGCAATTGTGGCGGTTTGTATGGCAACAGGGTACAGCATGGTCCACACGGCCACAGGATGTGGAGCTAAACCAGTTACCACAATGCTTGACATCTTATGGTTGGCGTTGGGGCCTTTTGCAGTTTTAAGAACAGACAATGGCAAACAATATAAAAATGGAGTAGTGGACGAGTGGTGCGTGGCCCATGGGGTGACACGTATCTTCTCACCTCCATGCACTCCACAAGCCAATGGGTGTGCCGAAAGGACAATAGGAAAATTGAAAAGCACCCTAGGGCTATGGAAGGCAGGAAAGGATTGGGGAGCACGCTTATTGGAAGCATGTGTACAGTTAAATCTGTCCCCTACAGACACGGGGCCTAGCCCCAGAAGCCTAATGGGATTGCCAGACGTGACCTCGGTGGTGGACATTCCTAACCCCCAGTCTGACCCTTTACCCTGTGTGTTGCAGGTGGGCGACTGGATAAGGGTGAAGAATCCTCCTAATAAAACCCAGGGCGACTGTGTAATTTCCAAAAGGTACGGAAGGAAAACTCAGGGTGACAAGGAATACTTTGCCCATAAATGGCTATGGAGGAGGCAGAGTAGGAAACACAAAAAACCCAGCTGGTCAGATGGCTCCCATCTTTGTAGCTGGGCACCCGCCCCTGACCCCAGCCTGGCACAAGCAGGAGTCAGGAGGAGGGGGGGGGCCTAGCAATAGACCTGTCTGGGGATTAGAGGCAGAAGAGGCCAGGCACCAGGGACCTGAATACAACCAGGACCTGTGGGCCCTGCGCAGAGGCCTGATGGCTGTCCAATCTACAGCTGAGGACATAGCCAGTGAGGCTACCCACCTCACAGGGAAAATAGATACCCTGATGGAGGGTAAGGCCAAGAAAAAGGCCAGGAAAGGTAGGAAGAAAGCTAATCACTAAAATTTGCTTACCCCAACAGATAAAACCTGAAGACATTATAGCTCCCATGCCTAGGCTGGGAGAGAGAATTCTTCAGGCAATGGAACATCAAACAACCCCACCTGAGAGATCAAATTATAATGCTAGAATTGGTGAACCCTGGTTAAACGGGGTTCCCCATGGGGCAACTTTGTCCAACTGTGGCACATGCAATAGAGTACTACCAAACCTGTTTGGAGTGTTCTCTCTGAGACACTGTGCCGTTGACACTGTGTGTCTGGGATGCCTCCAACATCCCAATTTGACTGAATGGCCATGCGAGTAGCCCTACGTTAATATCCATGGCCATTGGATCCAATCACCCTTGGCTGAGCAATTGCAACTATCCTTTAGCCGTAGCGGCAGGGTAGTGCACCATGATGTAAATACAGGCTTCATTAAGTGCTCAGGCATTAACGATGAGCATTACTTCTCAGGGTGGGCCGAGAAGGAAGATGGAGAAATGCAGAAACAGTGAGTGCTCTAGAGCCACTGAAGGGGTCTACCATGAAAAGAAGGCCGGGAAACTAATTAGCAACCCTTGTTGCCCGACCTGCTTTTTAATGAAACCCATTAAGAGGAATCCCACCTGGTACTCCAGGGGCCATAATGACCATTGGCCCTTGGACCGCCAGCCTATAGATGTTATTGAATTTGGAACTAAGACCTCAGCTAAAAGCACTGAGGATAAACATGTGTTAAAATCTAGATACATAATGAATGATCCAGATGACCCAAGGCAAACGCTGGAACTAGCCATGGCTCAAGACTCCAATGGAACTGTTTTGGGAATACTCGACTTAGGAGTCGTGGCTACAAGAAAAAGGATTAACAAGCCCAAGCCATCCAAGTCCAAGGTTGATCTTGGAGAGGGTGAAACACAGGACAAAAGAAATCGCCCCTTGGACTTAAATGACTGTACCCCTATGATTACCCTTACCCCCATCCCTTTGCCTTCCTTTACCCCCTGCCCCCAACCACCTGTTATGACCCATTGCGCCCCATGGTATTTTGACCCAAGGACTTATGACAGCATGGGGGACTCACCCCTGGAAGCTGAATCATCTGAACAGACAACCTCAACTGACTGGGGTGATGACTGGTCCTACTGGGTGGACCCACAACAAGAAATCACCCAGTCCACAGACATAACAACCCTGGCTGACGCATCAGCTGAGGCCTTCCTCACAGACACCCTGCCAGAACAGGAAGCAGCCGATGCAAGCGCACCGCCACCGCAGAATGACACAGAAGAGGACGTGCTTCAAAACCTCCTCCTCTCATTGAATTTGTGAATGACTCATGCTTATGTAATGACGTAGTTATACTTTGTATATGTTTAACTGCGATGTTGATGTTTAACTACGTAGCTATAGTAGAGCTACGACTTTGATATTTTAACTACGTAGCGGTAATAATACAATTTTACATGATGGTTGACTGGAGCTTATGCTATATATACCGACCTAAAAACTAGAGTCGGGGTTGAAGTTGGTTGGTTAAGATTTGGCCTCTAACCTCTGGGTGAAAGACTTATCTTACTACAACATTGAAGTAAACCTCTGTTCACCAGTCAGAGACTACAACCTATGGCAATATCTACTTACTCTAGCATCCACAAATAGGAACGAGATAAGCTGTTACTACGGTACATCTTACCTCTCCTTGGACTCTAGAAAGTACATATGTTGGGCCGGGTTTTCTGAGCTGAGACAGTGAAGGGATCTTCAGTCAACCACTTGCTGAGTTTGGCCATTGCTTGTTTAACTGGAGGTGACCCATTTGGATACGCCTGATACATAATCTGTGTGAGTACATCTATTTGCTAAACTACCATTAAGAAACTGTTAAGTTGATTGTATATATATCAACTATATGCTGCCTGCTTGTATGACCTGATTGCCATATAAAACCAATAAAAGGAGTTGGGCCTGAAACCCCTCCAACCAAACTACGGGTTAGAGTGAAACTAACTTAAGATATACTTACTTATAGCACCTCAGGGTGACTAGCCGACGGGCCTATAATTGCAAACGCCCTATAAAGGATAAGGTAGAGTGGTAACATAGTAAGGTAAATATATAGGTTATATATCTAGGTTAATCTAGTTGGCTCAAGTAAAACCTCACCAGATTTAAAGGACACTGGAGTAGACTTTGAGAGACCGCTCCCAGCGAGGTGACCAGTCCCTGAGGACAAGCACAGGAATTTGACTATCCCTATAGTTAAATCACTCCAGAAGGTAAAAGCCTGGGATACCCCCATAAGACGTCCCAGCAGGGTAACACGGGCTGCCCTGACCTACCCATAAGGTAGGCCTGAAGTTTCCTGCAGACTAACCACCTGCTCCTCAAAATTGAAGGTACCGGATAAAGGCGACGGGATATATACTCCTGAGGGGAAACGAGCCATCCTACCGGGTTAGGCGACCTACCTAGCTAGCCCACCGGGACCGTACCGTGACATCTTCTTAAATCAAGCTATTTTGTCACAGTTTAACCAGTGTCTTCTTAAATCAAGCTATTTTGTCACAGTTTAACCAGTGTCTTCTTAAATCAAGCTATTTTGTCACAGTTTAACCAGTGTCTTCTTAAATGAAGCTATTTTGTCACAGTTTAACCAGTGTCTTCTTAAATCAAGCTATTTTGTCACAGTTTAACCAGTGTCTTCTTAAATCAAGCTATTTTGTCACAGTTTAACCAGTGTCTTCTTAAACCATGCTATTTTGTCACAGTTTAACCAGTGTCTTCTTAAATCAAGCTATTTTGTCACAGTTTAACCCGTGTCGTCTTAAATCCAGCTATTTTGTCACAGTTTAACCCGTGTCTTCTTAAATCAAGCTATTTGGTCACAGTTTAACCCGTGTCTTCCTAAATCAAGCTATTTTGTCACAGTTTAACCAGTGTCTTCTTAAATCAAGCTATTTTGTCACAGTTTAACCAGTGTCTTCTTAAATCAAGCTATTTTGTCACAGTTTAACCAGTGTCTTCTTAAATCAAGCTATTTGGTCACAGTTGAACCAGTGTCTTCTTAAATCAAGCTATTTTGTCACAGTTTAACCAGTGTCTTTTTAAATCAAGCTATTTTGTCACAGTTTAACCAGTGTCTTCTTAAATGAAGCTATTTTGTCACAGTTTAACCAGTGTCTTCTTAAATCAAGCTATTTTGTCACAGTTTAACCAGTGTCTTCTTAAATCAAGCTATTTGGTCACAGTTTAACCAGTGTCTTCTTAAATCATGCTATTTTGTCACAGTTTAACCAGTGTCTTCTTAAATCAAGCTATTTTGTCATAGTTTAACCAGTGTCTTCTTAAATCAAGCTATTTTGTCACAGTTTAACCCATGTCTTCTTAAATCAAGCTATTTTGTCACAGTTTAACCAGTGTCTTCTTAAATCAACCTATTTTGTCACAGTTTAACCAGTGTCTTCTTAAATCAAGCTATTTTGTTACAGTTGAACCAGTGTCTTCTTAAATCAAGCTATTTTGTCACAGTTTAACCAGTGTCTTCTTAAATCAAGCTATTTTGTCACAGTTTAACCAGTGTCTTCTTAAATCAAGCTATTTTGTCACAGTTTAACCAGTGTCTTCTTAAATCAAGCTATTTTGTCACAGTTTAACCAGTGTCTTCTTAAATCAAGCTATTTTGTCACAGTTTAACCATTGTCTTCTTAAATCAAGCTATTTTGTCACAGTTTAACCAGTCTTCTTAAGTCAAGCTATTTTGTCACAGTTTAACCAGTGTCTTCTTAAATCAAGCTATTTTGTCACAGTTTAACCAGTGTCTTCTTAAATCAAGCTATTTTGTCACAGTTTAACCAGTGTCTTCTTAAATCAAGCTATTTTGTCACAGTTTAACCAGTGTCTTCTTAAATCATGCTATTTTGTCACAGTTTAACCAGTGTCTTCTTAAATCAAGCTTATTTTGTCACAGTTTAACCAGTGTCTTCTTAAATCAAGCTATTTTGTCACAGTTTAACCAGTGTCTTCTTAAATCAAGCTATTTTGTCACAGTTTAACCAGTGTCTTCTTAAATCAAGCTATTTGGTCACAGTTTAACCCGTGTCTTCTTAAATCAACCTATTTTGTCACAGTTTAACCAGTGTCTTCTTAAATGAAGCTATTTTGTCACAGTTTAACCAGTGTCTTCTTTAAATGAAGCTATTTTGTCACAGTTTAACCCGTGTCTTCTTAAATCAAGCTATTTTGTCACAGTTTAACCAGTGTCTTCTTAAATCATGCTATTTTGTCACAGTTTAACCAGTGTCTTCTTAAATCAAGCTATTTTGTCATAGTTTAACCAGTGTCTTCTTAAATCAAGCTATTTTGTCACAGTTTAACCAGTGTCTTCTTAAATCAAGCTATTTTGTCACAGTTTAACCCGTGTCTTCTTAAATCAAGCTATTTGGTCACAGTTTAACCAGTGTCTTCTTAAATCAAGCTATTTTGTCACAGTTTAACCAGTGTCTTCTTAAATCAAGCTATTTTGTCAGTTTAACCAGTGTCTTCTTAAATCAAGCTATTTTGTCACAGTTTAACCCGTGTCTTCTTAAATCATGCTATTTTGTCACAGTTTAACCAGTGTCTTCTTAAATCAAGCTATTTTGTCAGTTTGACCCGTGTCTTCTTAAATCAAGCTATTTTGTCACAGTTTGACCAGTGTCTTCTTAAATCAAGCTATTTGGTCACAGTTTAACCAGTGTCTTCTTAAATCAAGCTATTTTGTCACAGTTTAACCAGTGTCTTCTGAAATCAAGCTATTTGGTCACAGTTTAACCAGTGTCTTCTTAAATCAACCTATTTTGTCACAGTTTAACCAGTGTCTTCTTAAATCAAGCTATTTTGTTACAGTTGAACCAGTGTCTTCTTAAATCAAGCTATTTTGTCACAGTTTAACCAGTGTCTTCTTAAATCAAGCTATTTTGTCACAGTTTAACCAGTGTCTTCTTAAATCAAGCTATTTTGTCACAGTTTAACCAGTGTCTTCTTAAATCAAGCTATTTTGTCACAGTTTAACCAGTGTCTTCTTAAATCAAGCTATTTTGTCACAGTTTAACCATTGTCTTCTTAAATCAAGCTATTTTGTCACAGTTTAACCAGTCTTCTTAAGTCAAGCTATTTTGTCACAGTTTAACCAGTGTCTTCTTAAATCAAGCTATTTTGTCACAGTTTAACCAGTGTCTTCTTAAATCAAGCTATTTTGTCACAGTTTAACCAGTGTCTTCTTAAATCAAGCTATTTTGTCACAGTTTAACCAGTGTCTTCTTAAATCATGCTATTTTGTCACAGTTTAACCAGTGTCTTCTTAAATCAAGCTATTTTGTCACAGTTTAACCAGTGTCTTCTTAAATCAAGCTATTTTGTCACAGTTTAACCAGTGTCTTCTTAAATCAAGCTATTTTGTCACAGTTTAACCAGTGTCTTCTTAAATCAAGCTATTTGGTCACAGTTTAACCCGTGTCTTCTTAAATCAACCTATTTTGTCACAGTTTAACCAGTGTCTTCTTAAATGAAGCTATTTTGTCACAGTTTAACCAGTGTCTTCTTAAATGAAGCTATTTTGTCACAGTTTAACCCGTGTCTTCTTAAATCAAGCTATTTTGTCACAGTTTAACCAGTGTCTTCTTAAATCATGCTATTTTGTCACAGTTTAACCAGTGTCTTCTTAAATCAAGCTATTTTGTCATAGTTTAACCAGTGTCTTCTTAAATCAAGCTATTTTGTCACAGTTTAACCAGTGTCTTCTTAAATCAAGCTATTTTGTCACAGTTTAACCCGTGTCTTCTTAAATCAAGCTATTTGGTCACAGTTTAACCCCTGTCTTCTTAAATCAAGCTATTTTGTCACAGTTTAACCAGTGTCTTCTTAAATCAAGCTATTTTGTCACAGTTTAACCCGTGTCTTCTTAAATCAAGCTATTTTGTCACAGTTTAATCCGTGTCTTCTTAAATCAAGCTATTTTGTCACAGTTTAACCCGTGTCTTCTTAAATCAAGCTATTTTGTCACAGTTTAACCCGTGTCTTCTTAAATCAAGCTATTTTGTCACAGTTTAACCAGTGTCTTCTTAAATCAAGCTATTTTGTCACAGTTTAACCAGTGTCTTCTTAAATCAAGCTATTTTGTTACAGTTGAACCAGTGTCTTCTTAAATCAAGCTATTTTGTCACAGTTTAACCAGTGTCTTCTTAAATCAAGCTATTTTGTCACAGTTTAACCAGTGTCTTCTTAAATCAAGCTATTTTGTCACAGTTTAACCAGTGTCTTCTTAAATCAAGCTATTTTGTCACAGTTTAACCATTGTCTTCTTAAATCAAGCTATTTTGTCACAGTTTAACCAGTCTTCTTAAATCAAGCTATTTTGTCACAGTTTAACCAGTGTCTTCTTAAATCAAGCTATTTTGTCACAGTTTAACCAGTGTCTTCTTAAATCAAGCTATTTTGTCACAGTTTAACCAGTGTCTTTTTAAATCCTGCTATTTTGTCACAGTTTAACCAGTGTCTTCTTAAATCAAGCTATTTTGTCACAGTTTAACCAGTGTCTTCTTAAATCAAGCTATTTTGTCACAGTTTAACCAGTGTCTTCTTAAATCAAGCTATTTTGTCACAGTTTAACCAGTGTCTTCTTAAATCAAGCTATTTTGTCACAGTTTAACCAGTGTCTTCTTAAATCAAGCTATTTTGTCACAGTTTAACCATTGTCTTCTTAAATCAAGCTATTTTGTCACAGTTTAACCAGTGTCTTCTTAAATCAAGCTATTTTGTCACAGTTTAACCAGTGTCTTCTTAAATCAAGCTATTTTGTCACAGTTTAACCAGTGTCTTCTTAAATCAAGCTATTTTGTCACAGTTTAACCAGTGTCTTCTTAAATCAAGCTATTTTGTCACAGTTTAACCAGTGTCTTCTTAAATCATGCTATTTTGTCACAGTTTAACCAGTGTCTTCTTAAATCAAGCTATTTTGTCACAGTTTAACCAGTGTCTTCTTAAATCAAGCTATTTTGTCACAGTTTAACCAGTGTCTTCTTAAATCAAGCTATTTTGTCACAGTTTAACCAGTGTCTTCTTAAATCAAGCTATTTGGTCACAGTTTAACCCGTGTCTTCTTAAATCAACCTATTTTGTCACAGTTTAACCAGTGTCTTCTTAAATGAAGCTATTTTGTCACAGTTTAACCAGTGTCTTCTTAAATGAAGCTATTTTGTCACAGTTTAACCCGTGTCTTCTTAAATCATGCTATTTTGTCACAGTTTAACCAGTGTCTTCTTAAATCATGCTATTTTGTCACAGTTTAACCAGTGTCTTCTTAAATCAAGCTATTTTGTCATAGTTTAACCAGTGTCTTCTTAAATCAAGCTATTTTGTCACAGTTTAACCAGTGTCTTCTTAAATCAAGCTATTTTGTCACAGTTTAACCCGTGTCTTCTTAAATCAAGCTATTTGGTCACAGTTTAACCCCTGTCTTCTTAAATCAAGCTATTTTGTCACAGTTTAACCCGTCTTCTTAAATCAAGCTATTTTGTCACAGTTTAACCCGTGTCTTCTTAAATGAAGCTATTTTGTCACAGTTTAACCCGTGTCTTCTTAAATCAAGCTATTTGGTCACAGTTTAACCCGTGTCTTCTTAAATCAAGCTATTTTGTCACAGTTTAACCCGTGTCTTCTTAAATCAAGCTATTTTGTCACAATTTAACCCGTGTCTTCTTAAATCAAGCTATTTTGTCACAGTTTAACCCGTGTCTTCTTAAATCAAGCTATTTTGTCACAGTTTAACCAGTGTCTTCTTAAATCAAGCTATTTTGTCACAGTTTAACCCGTGTCTTCTTAAATCAAGCTATTTTGTCACAGTTTAACCCGTGTCTTCTTAAATCAAGCTATTTTGTCAGTTTGACCCCTGTCTTCTTAAATCAAGCTATTTTGTCACAGTTTAACCAGTGTCTTCTTAAATCAAGCTATTTTGTCACAGTTTAACCAGTGTCTTCTTAAATCAAGCTATTTTGTCACAGTTTAACTCGTGTCTTCTTAAATCAAGCTATTTGGTCACAGTTTAACCCCTGTCTTCTTAAATCAAGCTATTTTGTCACAGTTTAACCAGTGTCTTCTTAAATCAAGCTATTTTGTCACAGTTTAACCCGTGTCTTCTTAAATCAAGCTATTTTGTCACAGTTTAACCCGTGTCTTCTTAAATCAAGCTATTTTTTCACAGTTTAACCAGTGTCTTCTTAAATCAAGCTATTTTGTCACAGTTTAACCAGTGTCTTCTTAAATCAAGCTATTTTGTTACAGTTGAACCAGTGTCTTCTTAAATCAAGCTATTTTGTCACAGTTTAACCAGTGTCTTCTTAAATCAAGCTATTTTGTCACAGTTTAACCAGTGTCTTCTTAAATCAAGCTATTTTGTCACAGTTTAACCAGTGTCTTCTTAAATCAAGCTATTTTGTCACAGTTTAACCAGTGTCTTCTTAAATCAAGCTATTTTGTCACAGTTTAACCAGTGTCTTCTTAAATCAAGCTATTTTGTCACAGTTTAACCAGTCTTCTTAAATCAAGCTATTTTGTCACAGTTTAACCAGTGTCTTCTTAAATCAAGCTATTTTGTCACAGTTTAACCAGTGTCTTTTTAAATCCTGCTATTTTGTCACAGTTTAACCAGTGTCTTCTTAAATCAAGCTATTTTGTCACAGTTTAACCCGTGTCTTCTTAAATCAAGCTATTTTGTCACAGTTTAACCCGTGTCTTCTTAAATCAAGCTATTTTGTCACAGTTTAACCAGTGTCTTCTTAAATCAAGCTATTTTGTCACAGTTTAACCCGTCTTCTTAAATCAAGCTATTTTGTCACAGTTTAACCCGTGTCTTCTTAAATCAAGCTATTTTGTCACAGTTTAACCCGTGTCTTCTTAAATCAAGCTATTTGGTCACAGTTTAACCCGTGTCTTCTTAAATCAAGCTATTTTGTCACAGTTTAACCCGTGTCTTCTTAAATCAAGCTATTTTGTCACAGTTTAACCCGTGTCTTCTTAAATCAAGCTATTTTGTCACAGTTTAACCCGTGTCTTCTTAAATCAAGCTTATTTTGTCACAGTTTAACCCAGTGTCTTCTTAAATCAAGCTATTTTGTCACAGTTTAACCCGTGTCTTCTTAAATCAAGCTATTTTGTCACAGTTTAACCCGTGTCTTCTTAAATCAAGCCTATTTTGTCACAGTTTAACCAGTGTCTTCTTAAATCAAGCTATTTTGTCACAGTTTAACCAGTGTCTTCTTAAATCAAGCTATTTTGTCACAGTTTAACCCGTGTCTTCTTTAAATCAAGCTATTTTGTCACAGTTTAACCAGTGTCTTCTTAAATCAAGCTATGTTGTCAGTTTGACCCTGTCTTCTTAAATCAAGCTATTTTGTCACAGTTTAACCCTGTGTCTTCTTAAATCAAGCTATTTTGTCACAGTTTAACCAGTGTCTTCTTAAATCAAGCTATTTTGTCACAGTTTAACCAGTGTCTTCTTAAATCAAGCTTATTTTGTCACAGTTTGACCCGTGTCTTCTTAAATCAAGCTATTTTGTCACAGTTTAACCCGTGTCTTCTTAAATCAAGCTATTTTGTCACAGTTTAACCAGTGTCTTCTTAAATCAAGCTATTTGGTCACAGTTTAACCAGTGTCTTCTTAAATCAAGCTATTTTGTCACAGTTTAACCAGTGTCTTTTTAAATCAAGCTTTATTTTGTCACAGTTTAACCAGTGTCTTCTTAAATGAAGCTATTTTGTCACAGTTTAACCAGTGTCTTCTTAAATCAAGCTTATTTTGTCACAGTTTAATAACCAGTGTCTTCTTAAATCAAGCTATTTGGTCACAGTTTAACCAGTGTCTTCTTAAATCATGCTATTTTGTCACAGTTTAACCAGTGTCTTCTTAAATCAAGCTATTTTGTCACAGTTTAACCAGTGTCTTCTTAAATCATGCTATTTTGTCACAGTTTAACCAGTGTCTTCTTAAATCAAGCTATTTTGTCATAGTTTAACCAGTGTCTTCTTAAATCAAGCTATTTTGTCACAGTTTAACCAGTGTCTTCTTAAATCAAGCTATTTTGTCACAGTTTAACCAGTGTCTTCTTAAATCAAGCTTATTTTGTCACAGTTTAACTAGTGTCTTCTTAAATCAAGCTATTTGGTCACAGTTTAACCGTGGTCTTCTTAAATCAACCTATTTTGTCACAGTTTAACCAGTGTCTTCTTAAATGAAAGCTATTTTGGTCACAGTTTAACCAGTGTCTTCTTAAATGAAGTTATTTTGTCACAGTTTAACCCGTGTCTTCTTAAATCATGCTATTTTGTCACAGTTTAACCAGTGTCTTCTTAAATCAAGTTTTGTCACAGTTTAACCAGTGTCTTCTTAAATCATGCTATTTTGTCACAGTTTAACCAGTGTGTCTTCTTAAATCAAGCTATTTTGTCATAGTTTAACCAGTGTCTTCTTAAATCAAGTTTAACCTGGTGTCTGTAAATCAAGCTATTTTGTCACAGTTTAACCGTGTCTTCTTAAATCAAGCTATTTGGTCACAGTTTAACCTGTCTTCTAATCAAGCTATTTTGTCACAGTTTTGTCTTCTTAAATCAGTTTATTTTGTCTCTTAAATCATGTTTTAACCATGTCTTCTTAAATTATTTTGTCACAGTTTAACCAGTGTCTTCTTATTTTGTCACAGTTTCAATCAGCTATTTTGTCACAGTTTAACCAGTGTCTTCTTAAATCAAGCTATTTTGTCACAGTTTAACCATGTCTTCTTAAAAGCAAGCTATTTTGTCACAGTTTAACCGTGTCTTCTTAAATCAAGCTATTTTGTCACAGTTTAACCAGTGTCTTCTTAAATCAAGCTATTTGGTCACAGTTTAACCAGTGTCTTCTTAAATCAAGCTATTTTGTCACAGTTTAACCAGTGTCTTTTTAAATCAAGCTATTTTGTCACAGTTTAACCAGTGTCTTCTTAAATGAAGCTATTTTGTCACAGTTTAACCAGTGTCTTCTTAAATCAAGCTATTTTGTCACAGTTTAACCAGTGTCTTCTTAAATCAAGCTATTTGGTCACAGTTTAACCAGTGTCTTCTTAAATCATGCTATTTTGTCACAGTTTAACCAGTGTCTTCTTAAATCAAGCTATTTTGTCACAGTTTAACCAGTGTCTTCTTAAATCATGCTATTTTGTCACAGTTTAACCAGTGTCTTCTTAAATCAAGCTATTTTGTCATAGTTTAACCAGTGTCTTCTTAAATCAAGCTATTTTGTCACAGTTTAACCAGTGTCTTCTTAAATCAAGCTATTTTGTCACAGTTTAACCAGTGTCTTCTTAAATCAAGCTATTTTGTCACAGTTTAACTAGTGTCTTCTTAAATCAAGCTATTTGGTCACAGTTTAACCCGTGTCTTCTTAAATCAACCTATTTTGTCACAGTTTAACCAGTGTCTTCTTAAATGAAGCTATTTTGTCACAGTTTAACCAGTGTCTTCTTAAATGAAGCTATTTTGTCACAGTTTAACCCGTGTCTTCTTAAATCATGCTATTTTGTCACAGTTTAACCAGTGTCTTCTTAAATCAAGCTATTTTGTCACAGTTTAACCAGTGTCTTCTTAAATCATGCTATTTTGTCACAGTTTAACCAGTGTCTTCTTAAATCAAGCTATTTTGTCATAGTTTAACCAGTGTCTTCTTAAATCAAGCTATTCTGTCACAGTTTAACCCGTGTCTTCTTAAATCAAGCTATTTTGTCACAGTTTAACCCGTGTCTTCTTAAATCAAGCTATTTGGTCACAGTTTAACCCCTGTCTTCTTAAATCAAGCTATTTTGTCACAGTTTAACCAGTGTCTTCTTAAATCAAGCTATTTTGTCACAGTTTAACCCGTGTCTTCTTAAATCAAGCTATTTTGTCACAGTTTAACCCGTGTCTTCTTAAATCAAGCTATTTTGTCACAGTTTAACCAATGTCTTCTTAAATCAAGCTATTTTGTCACAGTTTAACCAGTGTCTTCTTAAATCAAGCTATTTTGTCACAGTTTAACCAATGTCTTCTTAAATCAAGCTATTTTGTCACAGTTTAACCCGTGTCTTCTTAAATCAAGCTATTTTGTCACAGTTTAACCAGTGTCTTCTTAAATCAAGCTATTTTGTCACAGTTTAACCAGTGTCTTCTTAAATGAAGCTATTTTGTCACAGTTTAACCAGTGTCTTCTTAAATCAAGGTTTTTTGTCACAGTTTAACCCGTGTCTTCTTAAATCAAGCTATTTTGTCACAGTTTAACCCGTGTCTTCTTAAATCAAGCTATTTTGTCACAGTTTAACCCGTGTCTTCTTAAATCAAGCTATTTTGTCACAGTTTAACCAGTGTCTTCTTAAATCAAGCTATTTTGTCACAGTTTAACCAGTGTCTTCTTAAATCAAGCTATTTTGTCACAGTTTAACCAGTGTCTTCTTAAATCAAGCTATTTTGTCACAGTTTAACCAGTGTCTTTTTAAATCAAGCTATTTTGTCACAGTTTAACCAGTGTCTTCTTAAATGAAGCTATTTTGTCACAGTTTAACCAGTGTCTTCTTAAATCAAGCTATTTTGTCACAGTTTAACCAGTGTCTTCTTAAATGAAGCTATTTGGTCACAGTTTAACCAGTGTCTTCTTAAATCATGCTATTTTGTCACAGTTTAACCAGTGTCTTCTTAAATCAAGCTATTTTGTCACAGTTTAACCAGTGTCTTCTTAAATCATGCTATTTTGTCACAGTTTAACCAGTGTCTTCTTAAATCAAGCTATTTTGTCATAGTTTAACCAGTGTCTTCTTAAATCAAGCTATTTTGTCACAGTTTAACCAGTGTCTTCTTAAATCAAGCTATTTTGTCACAGTTTAACCAGTGTCTTCTTAAATCAAGCTATTTTGTCACAGTTTAACCAGTGTCTTCTTAAATCAAGCTATTTGGTCACAGTTTAACCCCTGTCTTCTTAAATCAAGCTATTTTGTCACAGTTTAACCAGTGTCTTCTTAAATCAAGCTATTTTGTCACAGTTTAACCCGTGTCTTCTTAAATCAAGCTATTTTGTCACAGTTTAACCAGTGTCTTCTTAAATCAAGCTATTTCGTCACAGTTTAACCAGTGTCTTCTTAAATCAAGCTATTTTGTCACAGTTTAACCAGTGTCTTCTTAAATCAAGCTATTTTGTCACAGTTTAACCAATGTCTTCTTAAATCAAGCTATTTTGTCACAGTTTAACCAGTGTCTTCTTAAATCAAGCTATTTTGTCACAGTTTAACCAGTGTCTTCTTAAATCAAGCTATTTTGTCACAGTTTAACCAGTGTCTTCTTAAATCATTCTATTTTGTCACAGTTTAACCAGTGTCTTCTTAAATCAAGCTATTTTGTCACAGTTTAACCAGTGTCTTCTTAAATCAAGCTATTTTGTCACAGTTTAACCCGTGTCTTCTTAAATCAAGCTATTTTGTCACAGTTTAACCCGTGTCTTCTTAAATCAAGCTATTTTGTCACAGTTTAACCAGTGTCTTCTTAAATGAAGCTATTTTGTCACAGTTTAACCAGTGTCTTCTTAAATCAAGCTATTTTGTCAGTTTAACCAGTGTCTTCTTAAATCAAGCTATTTTGTCACAGTTTAACCCGTGTCTTCTTAAATCATGCTATTTTGTCACAGTTTAACCAGTGTCTTCTTAAATCAAGCTATTTTGTCAGTTTGACCCGTGTCTTCTTAAATCAAGCTATTTTGTCACAGTTTGACCCGTGTCTTCTTAAATCAAGCTATTTGGTCACAGTTTAACCAGTGTCTTCTTAAATCAAGCTATTTTGTCACAGTTTAACCAGTGTCTTCTGAAATCAAGCTATTTGGTCACAGTTTAACCAGTGTCTTCTTAAATCAAGCTATTTTGTCACAGTTTAACCAATGTATTCTCAAATAAAGCTTTATCTGACACACTACATTTATAAACAAAATAACTAATAAAGAATATCATAAAATCCGTTAATAATTTTGTCAAAAGATTCATTGATTCTGTTTAGCCATAGATGTAAGCGATAATCAGGTTCCCGGTTTGATTTTATGTCCTCAGAATTTTCTGTATTTAGTAACATCCAAAGCTACCTTGACAACTTTTCTCCTACTCTTCCTTGCACAGTGGCAGTCCTCAAATTCTTCTGTGAGTAGTTGGTATTTTTATTATTCAATTATTTCCTAATTAATTTGTTTAGTAAAAATCTACAAAATCTTGGTCGATTTCTCCACAGGTACAGTGCCTTCAGAAAGCATTCAGACCCCTGGACTTTTTCCACATTTTGTTACGTTACAGCCTTAAAACAATCTACACACAATACCCTATAATGACAAAGCAAAAACAGGTTTTAGAAATGTATGCAAATTTATTAAAAACAAATATTTTATTTACATAAGTATTCAGACCCTTTGCTATGAGCCTCGAAATTGAGCTCAGGTGCATCCTGTTTCCATTGATCATCCTTGATGTTTCTACAACTTGATCAATTGATTGGACATGATTTGGAAAGGCACACACCTGTCTATATAAGGTCCCACAGTTGACAGTGCATGTCAGTGCAAAAACCAAGCCATGAGGTCGAAGGAATTGTCTGTAGAGCTCCGAGACAGGATTGTGTCGAGGTACAGATCTGGGAAAGGGAACCAAAAAAGGTCTTAAATGGAAGAAGCTTGGAACCACCAAGACACTTCCTAGAGCTGGCCGCTCAGGTAGGTAACCAAGAACCCGCTGGTCACTCTGACAGAGCTCTAGAGTTCCTCTGCGGAGATAGGAGAACCTTCCAGAAGGACAACCATCTCTGCAGCAGGCCACAAATTAGGCCTTTATGGTAGAGTGGCCAGACAAAAGCCACTCCTCAGTAAAAAGCACGACAGCCCGCTTGGAGTTTGCCAAAAGGCACCTAAAGGACTCTCAGACCATGAGAAACAAGATTCTCTGGTCTGATGAAATCAAGATTGTATTCTTTGGCCTGAACGCCAAGCGTCACGTCTGGAGGAAAACTGGCACCATCACTACAGTGAAGCATGGTGGTGACAGCGTCATGCTGAGGGGATGTTTTTCAGCGGCAGGGACTGGGAGACTAGTCAGGATCGAGGCAAAGATAAATGCAGCAAAGTACAGGGAGATCCTTGATGAAAACCTTCTCCAGAGTGCTCAGGAACTCAGACTGGGGCGAAGGTTCACCTTGCAACAGGACAACGACCCGAAGAACACAGCCAAGACAACGCAGGAGTGGCTTTGGAACAAGTCTCTGAATGTCCTTGAGTGGCAAAGCCAGAGACTGGACTTGAACCCAATTGAACATCTCTGGAGAGACCTGAAAATAGCTGTGCAGCAACGCTCCCCATCCAACCTAACATAGCTTGAGAGGATCTGCGGAGAAAAAAATTCTATGCAAATTTTCCAACTCCAAACCATATAAACTTGAATGCTTATTGGATGTAATCGTTTTCAGGTGATGTGTAATGAGGGTGGGTGTGGCGAAAGTGAATAATCACCTTATATCAAGGTGTGCATAATTATTAGGCAGCTTCATTACCTCAGGTAAAATGGGCCAAAAAAGAGATTTAACTGA
Organism: Brachymystax lenok tsinlingensis; assembly: GCA_030435695.1. NCBI lineage: Eukaryota > Metazoa > Chordata > Actinopteri > Salmoniformes > Salmonidae > Brachymystax > Brachymystax lenok. The sequence goes on from CM059793.1 coordinate 381,550, forward strand.
CACTTTAAAGTCAAAAATTTTAAAATGCCTTTCAGACGGATGCAACACTCTTGAAATAGCTCATCTATTGAAGTGTGACCACCGGACTGTCAAATGTTTTGTTGAATAGTCAACTGGGGGCGCAAAAAAAGGCATGGCGAAGAAAAGGCACAAATTAACTGCAAAAGAAAAATTAAACATCAAGCTACCAGGAACCCAGTGCCACCATATTCCAGAACTGCAACCTACCTGGAGTGTCCAGAAATACAAGGTGTCAAGTGCTCAGAGACATGGACAAGGTCAAGAAGGCTGAAACACGACCACCACTGAATAAGATTCACAAGTTGAAGTGTCAAGATTGGGCAAAGAATTACCTGAAGACAGATTTTTCAAAGGTTTTATGGACAGATGAATTGAGAGTGACTCTTGATGGACCAGATGGATGGGCCAGTGGCTGGATCAGTAATGGACACAGGGCACCACTTCGAGTCAGGCGCCAGCAAGGTGGAGGAGGGGTACTAGTATGGGCTGCTATCATTAAGGATGAGGCAGCTGGACCTTTTCGGGTTGAAGATGGACTGAAACTCAACTCTCAAACCTACTGCCAGTTTCTGGAAGATTCTTTCTTCAAGCAGTGGTACAGGAAGAAGTCCTCAGCATTCAAGAAGGCCATGCTCTTTATGCAGGACAATGCTCCATCACATGCATCCAAGTACTCCACTGCTGGGCTAGCCAGCAAGGGCCTCAAAGGTGCCCCAATAATGACCTGGCCCCCTTCCTCACCTGACTTAAATCCTATTGAGAACTTGTGGGCCCTTCTCAAAGGTGAGATTTACAGTGAGGGAAGACAATACACCTCTTTGAACAGCATTTTGGGAGGCTGTAGTTGCTGCTTCAGCAAAAGTTGATCGTGAACAGATCAATAATCTGACAGACTCCATGGACGGAAGGCTCATTGCAGTTATTGAAAACAAGTTCAGTTTAGTTTATTAATTATACCATTTTAAAGAACAAGCACACATTAAACTTGAAAAAGCCATACATGCACATTAATAAAATCATTAAGGATGACACAAAAGAAAGTCTGGGACTTATTTCCATTGTGGTCCTCTTGAGACAAGATGGCTAGACAAGATTGAACACAGTATGGCAGTGAAATAATAAAACAAAAACAGAGAGGAAGAACATCTATCTCATCATTCCAGTTCCATCATAGGGGTTATTCATATGGGCACAGAGGACATCAAACAGATTTTTACTCTATTTTTAAAGCTGCCCAGAGAGGATGTTGTTTTTATGGGCAGAGGCAACTCATTCCATTCTGAGGCTCCAGTATACAAGACAGTACCTTTCCCAGCATTACTCCTGAACCTGTATAAGCACACATCAGCAACACCTGATCTGGTGCTGTGATTGTGTGCATCCCTAACACGAGGAAAGTAATCACTTAGATAACTGGGCGCAGGACCATAAATACTCCTGTAAACCAAACCTAGTCTAATCTGGGACACCCTAGCCTCAACAGCAGCCAGTTTAGTTCCTGAAAGCAGCTCCTGCCTGTGTGAGTAAGTGGACTCACCTTCAATACTACCCTGATCAGCTTATTCTGGGCTATCTGGAGCTTCCCCTTCATAAGTTTAGATAAGCCCCCAAATCAGAAGGTACTAGCATAGTCAAAATGGCATTGGATGAGGGCAGTAGCTAGCACTTTCATGGAGTCCTTATCAAGCAGCTTGGACTTTCTAGCCAAAAACTTAGTCCAGGCATTAACCTTTCATAGCACTTTATTGGCCATGTTCACACCTCCCAAGCTTTCATCAAGGATACATCCCAAGTATCTAACAGAGGTTTTAGTAGTCAGCACCTCGCCCCATGATTCCTCTGATTTCAGACGACCTACACAATGTAGGTCTGGATCCCAAAATAATTGCTTCAGTTTTCCCTAAGTGCAGAGATAGCTTATTATCTCCAAGCCTTATGTTAGTAAGCTCTGTGCTAAGTATGCTCTCCAACATAGTTTTACTTTTGTGAGACACCAGAAGTGTAGAGTCATCCGCAATAAAGGAGAAGACGGCAAGAACAAGCATCTTTCATATCGTTAATATACAATAAAAACAGCAGAGGCCCAAGCACGCTCCCCTGCGGAATGCCACAACTCATTGGTTTAGCCTGAGCCAAGCACGCTCCCCTGCGGAACGTCACAACTCATTGGTTCAGCCTGAGCCAAGCACGCTCCCCTCCTGATAAATAGGACTTTACCCAGCCTATAGGGATACTGCTTAACCCCAGTGCCTCCAGTTTGGAGATTAGGAGACAGTGGTTAATTGTATCAAAGGCCTTCTGTAGGTCAACCAGTACTATTCCACACAGATTTCCCTCATCAATCTCTTTCCTGATGAAGTCAGTCAAGTAAAGTAGACATGAATCAGAGGAGTATGTTTTTCTAAAACCCGACTTAAAATCATACATTAGACCTAGTTTGTTGACATATTCATACATTTGCTCATGTACAACTCTCTCCAGGATCTTTGATGTTACACAGAGGATAGATACAGGCCTATAATTCCCATGGTCAGACTTCATCCCCTTCTTATACAGAGGTATAACTTTAGCTTGTTTCATGTCCCTGGGAAAGGTACCTTGTTCAAGAGAGAGATTAACGATATGCGTAATACAAGGGCCAATTTGCTCAGCAGAATCTATAAGAAACCTTGCAGGAATATAATCCAGGCCTGTGGCTTTGGAGCATTTAAACTCTGCCAACATACTGACTATTTTGGCTGATGCTGCCTTTGCAAAAGAAAAAGATTGGCTGAACCTCTAACTCTACATAATACTTCTTGACTTGGTTGCTTCCATACAAACCAGAACTGGTGGGCAGCTTGCTAACCAGCTTGCTGGCAACAGAAGTAAAAAAAGAGTTGAATTCATTGGCAACCTCTGCTTTTCATAGGGTGGCTATATTGGTCACGGAATATTTTTAAAAGGCCAAAAATGTTATTTAATTGTCATTTTGTGTTACCTATTTGTTACACTTACTCTAAAATGGAGAATAAACAAGTGAGTTGGGAGAAATTATTTTTGTAATTTAGTTGCCTAATAATTGTGCACACTTCTATATTCCCCTGAGACAGACAAAACTCACTTTTCCATTGTTAAACATTCAGGTTTGAGGTTTAATAAAATTTTGGATTGACTGAGAGCATTGTGTTTGTTCAACAATAAAATTAATCCTGAGGAATAGAATTTGCCTAATAATTGTGCACTCGGTGTATATAAATTTGCTAATATTTCTACACTTTTTTTTTCTCTCTGTCCTTATAGAGTATTGTGTGTAGATTGAAGAGGAGAAAAACAACTATTTAATCCATTTTAGAATAAGGCTGCAACCTAACAATGATGTGGAAAAAGTCAAGGGGTCTGAATACGTAAAGGCACTGTATTAATGTGACCAAAATATAAACTGAGTTTACAAAACATTAAAAACACCTGCTCTTCCCAAGACAGACTGACCAGATGAATCCAGATAAAAACCCTGATTGATGTCACATTCACCTCAATCAGTGTAGATGAAGGGGAGGAGACAGACAGGTTAAAGAAGGATTTTTAAGCCTTGAGACAATTGAGACATGGATTGCGTGTGTGCCATTCAGAGGGTGAACGGGCAAGACAAAATATTGAAGTGCCTTTGAACGAGTTTTGGCAGTAGGTACCAGGTTCACCAGTTTGAGTGTGTCAAGAACTGCAACGCTGCTGGGTTTTTCACACTCAACAGTCTCCTGTGTGTATCAAGAATGGTCCAATGGACATCCAGTCAACTTGACAACTATGGGAAGCATTGTAGTCAACATGGGCCAGCATCCCTGTGGAACACTTTCGACAATTTGTAGAGCCCATTCCCCGACTAATTGAGACTGTTCTGATGGCAAAAGGGGGAGGGGTGCAACTCAATATTAGGAAGGTGTTCCTAATGTTCTGTACACTCATATATACACACACACACACACACACACACACACACACAGTGAGGGAAAAAAGTATTTGATCCCCTGCTGATTTTGTACGTTTGCCCACTGACAAAGAAATGATCAGTCTATAATTTTAATGGTAGGTTTATTTGAACAGTGAGAGACAGAATAAAAACAAAAAAATCCAGAAAAACGCATGTGAAAAATGTTATAAATGGAATTGCATTTTAATGAGGGAAATAAGTATTTGACCCCTCTGCAAAACATGACTTAGTACTTGGTGGCAAAAATCACAGAGGTCAGACATTTCTTGCAGTTGGCCACCAGGTTTGCACACATCTCAAGAGGGATGTTGACCCACTCCTCTTTGCAGATCTTCTCCAACTCATTAAGGTTTCGAGGCTGACGTTTGGCAACTCAAACCTTCCGCTCCCTCCACAGATTTTCTATGGGATTAAGCTCTGGAGACTGGCTAGGCCACTCCAGGACCTTAATGTGTTTCTTCTTGAGCCACTCCTTTGTTGCCTTGGCCGTGTGTTTTGGGTCATTGTCATGCTGGAATACCCATCCACGACCCATTTTCAATCCCTGGCTGAGGGAAGGAGGTTCTCACCCAAGATTTGACGGTACATGGCCCCATCCATCGTCCCTTCCCTTCGTCCCGGTGAAGTTGTCCTGTCCCCTTAGCAGAAAAACACCCCCAAAGCATAATGTTTCCACCTCCATGTTTGACGGTGGGCATGGTGTTCTTGGGGTCATAGGAAGCATTCCTCCTCCTCCAAACACGGCGAGTTGAGTTGATGCCAACGAGCTCCATTTTGGTCTCATCTGACCACAACACTTTCACCCAGTTGTCCTCTGAATCATTCAGATGTTCATTGGCAACCTTCAGATGGGCATGTATATGTGCTTTCTTGAGCAGGCGGACCTTGCGGGCGCTGCAGGATTTCAGTCCTTCACGGCGTAGTGTGTTACCAATTGTTTTCTTGGTGACTATGGTCCCAGCTGCCTTGAGATCATTGACAAGATCCTCCCGTGTAGTTCTGGGCTGATTCCTCACCATTCTCATGATCATTGCAACTCCACGAGGTGAGATCTTGCATGGAGCCCCAGCCCGAGGGAGATGGCAGTTCTTTTGTGTTTCTTCCATTTGCGAATAATCCCACCAACTGTTGTCACCTTCTCACCAAGCTGCTTGGCGATGGTCTTGTAGCCCATTCCAGCCTTGTGTAGGTCTACAATCTTGTCCCTGATATCCTTGGAGAGCTCTTTGGTCTTGGCCATGGTGGAGAGTTAGGAATCTGATTGATTGATTGATTGCTTCTGTGAACAGGTGTCTTTTATACAGGTAACAAACTGAGATTAGGAGCACTCCCTTTAAGAGTGTGCTCCTAATCTCAGCTCGTTACCTGTATAAAAGACACCTGGGAGCCAGAAATCTTTCTGATTGAGAGGGGTTCAAATACTTATTTCCCTCATTAACATGCAATTCCATTTATAACATTTTTCACATGCGTTTTTCTGGATTTTTTTGTTGTTATTCTGTCTCTCGCTGTTCTAATAAACCTACCATTAAAATTATAGACTGATAATTTCTTTGTCAGTGGGCAAACGTACAAAATCAGCAGGAGATCCCTCACTGTATATATATATATATATAGATAGATAGATAGATAGATAGATAGATAGATAGATAGATAGATAGATAGATAGATAGATAGATAGATAGATAGATAGATAGATAGATAGATAGATAGATAGATAGATAGATAGATAGATAGATAGATAGATAGATAGATAGATAGATAGATAGATAGATAGATAGATTAGATAGATAGATAGATAGATAGATAGATAGATAGTAGTACTGTATTCTCCTGAAGCAGAGGAAATGTGGACTAGGCTACTATTTATTAGATTTATAGTAGAGGAATAATATTTATTAAAAAGCAAGACATCATATGCCATAGACTGTTAATAGAGTCCCACAGTGGCAGTGTCATAATACCAATAAATCCTAGTGGTCAAACAGGGAAATGGTTCCAATCGTACATCAGCTAGATGCAGGTAGGAGTGTGCAAGGCAGTATTGAATGTGTCACTGTCTGTCATCTCTAATGTTTCTCTCGGCCTGTGTGCACCTACGTTGTAAACTTTAATTCATAGGCTAGGTTGTAGCAACCTCATGATGGGTATAGGGAAAATTAGAGTATCATGTAGTAGCCTAAACCTATCAATGTTACATTGAGCTGGGTGAATTGAATATGAATGAGTCATCCAACATGCTGTTATAGAAATGGGAAAAATGAATGGAACCATTTACCTGTTTGACCGCCAGCCTTTATGGGTATTATGACTCATACTGTGTTACTCTATAAGGTATTTCACAACTTTTACACAATTAGTGAAAAGTGAATATATTATACTGTAAATCTCATTATATCGATACATTCTATACATGTGGCATTTTCCAGCATTATCAGGAAAGGGTTACGGTTAAGGGTTACAATGGAAGATACCCATGTCTTTTCTGAGGAGCTATAACACAAGGTTGCCTTGATATAAAAACAGCCTTCATATAGCACAGTACATATATTCCTGTTTACTTTCCTAACAGTTTAAAAAGCATTTCTTTTTTAAGGGAAAATCATTCCTTAGGTACAGGATGTCTGTCTTCTGCTAAAGAACGATAGAAAATAGCTACAGAAGTTTCTCTCTCTTATTTCTGTTCTTAAGTCTCTCTGTTTTCCTTCAATACAAAAAGCTAACAACAGAAATACATACTATATTATAAATAGTTAGACGCAGTTAAAATGTTCTCCACTATCTATTCTAAAACCTTAAGATGTTCCTCTGTTTTACATTTCTGAAATGTGGAAGGTGCTGTATGTTAGGAGTGGCTCCTGTCTGAGTTCTCCGTCTCGCCCTCTGAGATGGCCTGCATGGGGGCTGGGCACTGCCTGCTGCGGATGCTGTAGCGGCTGCTGGTGGGTGGCGGAGGGATGCGGGATCGGCTCTGTCTGGGACAGGCTGCAGTGGACAGGCTTTTAGGAGAGAAGCCCTCTGAGAAGGGGCTGGGGAGCTTCTCCGTGCCTGGCGGGGAGGGTATTCACGGCAAGGGGGTCTCCAGGGGCATTGGGTCCGATGGGGCTCTTCAGGATCTCTGTGGCTGACATGCGATAGCTGGAATCTGACCGGCTGCCTTTCTTCAGGAGTAAAAGTTTAAACTCCTCGTGGGAGGTGCTGGACTTCTTCAGGCTGCGGTAGATGGGCCCCGGGGCCTTCTGGGGGCCAGTGGGGGTGGTTGGGGTGCTGGGGGTCACCAGAGAGGTCACAGTGTTGCCAGGTGGGGTGACTGGGGTACAAGGTGAGGTGCTCCCAGACGCAGCACACAGACGGCTCCGGGCACTTAACTCTCCAGAGTCCTTCCTACCTAGAACTTTCCTCCTGGATCTATGAAGGACAGTGGAACAGTGGTTGGGACTGGGTGTATCAGAACAGTAGTTAGGACTGGGTGTATCAGAACAGTAGTTAGGACTGGGTGTATCAGAACAGTAGTTAGGACTGGGTGTATCAGAACAGTAATTAGGACTGGGTGTATCAGAACAGTAGTTAGGACTGGGTGTATCAGAACAGTAGTTAGGACTGGGTGTATCAGAACAGTAATTAGGACTGGGTGTATCAGAACAGTAGTTAGGACTGGGTGTATCAGAACAGTAGTTAGGACTAGGTGTATCAGAACAGTAGTTAGGACTGGGTGTATCAGAACAGTAGTTAGGACTAGGTGTATCAGAACAGGGGTCATGGATAACACAACAGTGGTTAGGACTGAGTGTAACAGAACAGGGGTTAGGGTTATGGATAACAGAACAGGGGTTAGGGTTATGGATAACAGAACAGGGGTTAGGGTTATGGATAACAGAACAGGGGTTAGGGTTATGGATAACAGAACAGGGGTTAGGGTTATGGATAACAGAACAGAACAGGGGTTAGGGTTATGGATAACAGAACAGGGGTTAGGGTTATGGATAACAGAACTGGGGTTAGGGTTATGGATAACAGAACTGGGGTTAGGGTTATGGATAACAGAACAGGGGTTAGGGTTATGGATAACAGAACAGGGGTTAGGGTTATGGATAACAGGGTTACATTTGTAGAAGTTAGAGCACCTGTGTTTCATTCTGGCAAAACAAGGTTATTAGCTTAGTGACAAATCAAACTATCACCAGAAGCCCACCTGTGTATCATGGCAAACAGCTCCTCTGTAGTGCAAGCCTTGGTGGGCGACAGGAAGACATCACCCTCAGCCTTGGTCTCCTCACTCAGAGGAAAGATAGAGTTGTCACTGGGTCTGGAATCTGGAAAACAGGGTTGGGCTGGATTAATGTACAAGTGAACGCTTGATTGGCTTAAAGGCACCTCAAAATCATTTAGGCTAGACTATTTTCTAAAGATTTCCTGTCTTCTAGTCAATGACAGCAACAGTTGAACGGCTGTCTGATGTTTCAACTTTACTGCAGTAGCCCTGCTCTGTGTTTGGGGAAGTCTCTGTGTCTGGGGTGTCTGGGGTAGCGCCTCTGCGTACGGGGCAGTGTGTGTGTCTAGGGTAGTATGTTTCTGGGGTGACCCTGGTGTGGGGGTGGACCCTTCCTCTACTCCTCCCTGCTGCTATCCTGAGAAGCACTAATGCTTGGACTTACACTCCTCTTCACTAATGCTTGGACTTACACTCCTCTTCACTAATGCTTGGACTTACACTCCTCTTCACTAATGCTTGGACTTACACTCCTCTTCACTAATGCTTGGACTTACACTCCTCTTCACTAATGCTTGGACTTACACTCCTCTTCTCTGCCAGCCACATCGCTGATTGGATAAGCTTGCAATGTTTCCGACTGATCACTTATAACAGGCACTTTGTCTAGACTCTCTGATGTTGTGGCTAAGCTGTGCTGACCAGGACACATTGAAAGGTCTTCAGGTCTCTGTAGTCCAGATGGCTCAGGTGGTAGTGGTCGGTACTGTTCTGCCTCCAGACTGCTGCTACTCCCAGGGAATAGAGCTTTCTGTTTCTCTACCTCCTGACCTGGGGTCACCCCTGTGGCCTCAGCCCCCCTCTGGCAGACCTCCTGGTCTAGCAGGGACTGCTGGTCTCTAAGCGGCTGGTGTTGGTCTAGGAGGGGTTGGTGTTGGTCTCTGATGGTATGGTCTTCTTCTGCCAATGTATCCTGGTCTGCCAGTGTTTGGTCTACAGGCTGTCTGAAGGCGGTGGTACTCCACTGGGGTTCAGCAGGGTGCCTGTCCTGCCTGTACCTCACGCTACTGTGACCTGCTGGGTCCCTAGCAACAGGGCCTCCACTGGGGGCAAACAGTGACTCACAGTACTGTTGAGAGGGGGGAACTTGGGAGTTGTAGGCTGGAGGTTTCCTGGTTGTAGACTCAGGGGACCTGCTGCTGGAAGGGGGGCTGATGTTCACAGAGGGACACTTGGGTCTGGTGGCAACATCTGGGCCGGACCAGTCAGGGCTCCCCACAGACCTCAGCTGGACTGAGTGCAGTATGGTGGGGGTGATGGTCATGGGAAGACTGCTGGAGGTCTCGGTTGCCGCTCTGGCCTCAGCCCTGGCCGATGCTGCTGCAGTCTGCTTGCTTTGCTGCAAGAGGTAAAGCTGGTTCCTGTGGCCTGGGGGCTTGGTAGAGACTGGAGGAGGCCTGGTAGGGTTAGAGCTGTGAAGGGCACTGAGGTCCTGGTGGCTGGGGGGGATGACTGGCAGCTCCAGATCTCTGGTGGAGGTGACGGACAGAGATGACTTCCTCTCTGGAATCTTGGGCTTCCTCTTCTGATTGGTGGGTGACAGGGGACTGGGGAAGAAGGCGGAGGGAAAGGAAGAGGTGGGGGTCTCGGATTGGCTGGAGTAGCCACTAGATGGTGACACTAAGCCGGCCAGCCTCTCTGGAGAGGACATCTTGAAGTCCCCTTCTACTGAGGGCAAGGAGGACATCTTGAAGTCTTCTACTGATGGCAGTGAGGGGGTGGAGCCTGACTGGGAGGTCTTGGACTCTGAACTCTCCTGAGACTTTATGCATTCTATAACAGTAGTACCGGTAGCAGTGGAGGAGTTAGACAGAGAGCGGTAGGGGTCGATGTTTGACTTCAAGTCATTCACAAGCCAGAGATCTGCATAGTCTGACTGAACAGCTCCCTCGTCTTTATAGGAGCCCCTGTCAGAGGAACCAAACAGGCCAGAGCCCGGCATCTCCTCGGTGTCCTCCCTCCGCCAGGTCTCGAGGGCCGCTAGGGGCTCCAGGGGGTCTTGCTCCAACCCTAACCCCCCCAGACCCCCCTCCCCTCCCAGAACAGGGTCCTCCAGGTGGCCCAGAGCAGGGTCGGGGTCAGGGTGGTTAGGGTGGCCCAGGGAGCCCTCTAGGTCCAGCTGTAACCTCCTCTCTCTGGAACACGACTTTCTTTGCTGCCCGCTGCGGTTCTTTGGTTCGGTGTCGTCAGGAGCATTTCCCCCCCCGCTGATCTTCCTTAGTGAGGAGCTGCGTCTGGGGGCAGAGGGCTTGGCCTTAGGTTTCCTCAATGTCAGACAGTGTCTCCCCAGAGTCATGTGCTCCTGTCCACAGTCAGAGGCAGAGTAGTTATACATGAAGCTCTTGCTCCCTTTCAGGCCACAATCAAAGTGCATGGAGGTGTAGTATCCTTCATTGTCTATGGAGTAGTATGATACAGTGTCAGCCTTCTCAGAAAGAGGCTTGTCTGTAGTGAAGCTCTCACAGGTAGCCATGCTGGTAAAGCTGGGGTACCCCAGACTCCCCTCCCCCTCTCTGGAGTGCTCAGGGCTGAAGTCATGGAGTCTGGAGTCCGGGTTGGGGTAACTCCACTCCCCATCACTAGCCGTGCTGACCCCTGCATCGTCCAGCTGCCGGTCGGTCTGGTATGGGTCCAGGATGACGATGGGGGCAGGGTCATCTGTAGCGTGGAGGATGATGTTCAGCGACAGCTCCGAGTCACAGTGGGAGGAGCCAGTGAGCTGGGGGGAGGCAGCCGGAGGGAGGGTCTCAGAGGTGTGGGAAGGGCATGTTGAGCTGCTGCCGCTCCAGTTCCCACTAGAAGATTGGTGGTCGTCTTTATGGTCCATCTGACACCCAACAACCCGCCTGGTGGATGTAGAGTGGAGCGGACTGGAGAAGGTATCTGAGCTGGAAGACATCTCACAGCTCCCCATGTCAACCTTCCGGGGGAGGCGGGATCGGCCCCTCTCAAGGCTGCCAGTGTGCTGCTGGTACTTCAGGCTGGCCAGAGGGTAGTCCGGCTGGGACTGGTCATCTGCACTTTCCTCCCCCTTCCCGTTCAGCTCCCCCAACCCAGATAGGAAGTCATCAGTCTCGGAGGGAGACAGCTCCTCTTCCTCCTCCTCCCCACTATGGTGGTGAACCTCATCAATCAGTCTCCTCCCCTCCCTTGGCTGGCTGCGTGACCGCAGGCGTACCCCCAGCGAAGAGGAGAACATGGCGTTGTTGCGCTCCGAATTGTCCGGTAGAGAGGAGATGTTCCCGGTGGAGAGGGACAGAGGGACGGGGGCAGAGCTGACCCCCTGCTGACCACGCTGGTACTGGACCCTCCGGCGGGACGTCGCGCAGACCAGGAAGTCTTCAGTCTGGCAGCCAGAGTCTTTCTTGGTGTTCAGACGACTGCACAGGTCCTCGCTACAGAGTGCAGCGGTGCATCGGACAACCACTGTCCGCTCCCTGGCGCCCGGAGACTCATCAGAATCTAGAGGAGGAGAGGGTCAGAGTTAGACGCAGGAAGAGACACCGGGTCAGAGTTAGACACAAGAGAAGACACCGGGTCAGAGTTAGACGCATGAGGAGACACCGGGTCAGAGTTAGACGCAAGAGAAGACACCGGGTCAGAGTTAGACGCAGGAGAAGACACCGGGTCAGAGTTAGACGCATGAGGAGACACCGGGTCAGAGTTAGACGCAAGAGAAGACACCGGGTCAGAGTTAGACGCAGGAGAAGACACCGGGTCAGAGTTAGACGCAGGAGAAGACACCGGGTCAGAGTTAGACGCAAGAGAAGACACCGGGTCAGAGTTAGACGCAGGAGAAGACACCGGGTCAGAGTTAGACGCAGGAGAAGACACCGGGTCAGAGTTAGACGCAGGAGAAGACACCGGGTCAGAGTTAGACGCAGGAGAAGACACCGGGTCAGAGTTAGACGCAGGAGAAGACACCGGGTCAGAGTTAGACGCAGGAGAAGACACCGGGTCAGAGTTAGACGCAGGAGAAGACACCGGGTCAGAGATGGCAGCCTCGCTTCACGTTCTCAGGAAACCATGCAGTATTTTGTTTTTTTATGTATTACTTCTTACATTGTTACCCCGGGAAATATTAAGTTTTATTACATACAACCGGGAGGAACTATTGGATATAAGAGCAACGCCAACTTACCAACATTACGACCAGGAATACGACTTTCCCAAAGAGGATTCTCGGTTTGTTACCCCAGCCAGGACAATAGAATGGATAGCACCCGGCGACTCAAAGCGGCGGAGCCGGAGAAGAGGGAAACGGGCCGGTCTTTTGGTCAAGCTACGCCGACGGCGCATCGTGCACCTCTCCCGAGTATTTTAATCGCCAATGTACAGTCTCTTGACAACAAAGTAGACGAAATCAGATCAAGGGTTGCCTTTCAGAGAGACATCCGAGACTGCAACGTTCTTTGCTTCACGGAAACATGGCTCACTCAGGACACGTTATCGAGTCGGTACAGCCACCTGGTTTCTCCACGCATCGCGCCGACAGAAACAAACAATCTCTCTGGTAAGAAGAAGGGTGGGGGTATGTGTCTTATGATTAACGAGACGTGGTGTGATGATAACAACATACAGGAACTCAAGTCCTTTTGTTCACCTGACATAGAATTCATTACAATCAAATGCAGACCGCATTATCTACCAAGAGAATTCTCCTCGATTATAATCACAGCCGTGTACATCCCCCCTCAAGCTGATACATCGACGGCACTGAAAGAAATTCATCGGACTCTATGTAAACTGGAAACCACATATCCTGAGGCTGCATTTATTGTGGCTGGGGATTTTAATAAGGCTAATTTAAGAACAAGGCTCCCGAAATTTTACCAGCATATCGAATGTGCCACCCGGGCTGGTAAAATCCTGGACCACTGTTATTCCAACTTCCGTGATGCATACAAGGCTATTCTCCGCCCTCCTTTCGGCAAGTCTGACCATGACTCCATTTTGTTGCTCCCAGCCTAAAAACAGAAACTAAAACAGGAAACGCCCGTTCTCAGGTCTGTTCAACGCTGGTCCGACCAATCTGATTCCATGCTGCAAGATTGCTTCGAGCACGTGGACTGGGATATGTTCCGGATAGCATCTGACAACAACATTGATGTATACGCTGATTCGGTGAGCGAGTTTATTAGCAAGTGCATTGGTGATGTTGTACCCATAGCAACTATTAAAACCTTCCCCAACCAGAAACCGTGGATTGATGGCAGCATTCGAGCAAAACTGAAAGTGCGAACCACTGCTTTTAACCAGGGTAAGGCTACCGGAAACATGACTGAATACAAACAGTGTAGCTATTCCCTCCATGAGGCAATCAAACAAGCTAAGCGTCAATATAGAGACAAAGTAGAGTCACAATTCAACGGCTCAGACACAAGAGGAATGTGGCAGGGTCTACAGTCAATCACGGACTACAAAAAGAAAACCAGCCCGTCGCGGACCATGACGTCCTGCTCCAAGACAAACTAAACAACTTCTTTGCTCACTTTGAGGACAATACAGTGCCACCGACACGGCCCGCTCCCAAAACCTGCAGGCTCACCTTCACCGCAGCCAATGTGAGAAAAACATTTAAATGTGTTAACCCTCGCAAGGCTGCCGGCCCAGATGGCATCCCTGGCCGTGTCCTCAGAGCATGCGCAGACCAGCTGGCTGGTGTGTTTACGGACATATTCAATCAGTCCCTATCCCAGTCTGCTGTTCCCACATGCTTCAAGAGGGCCACCATTGTTCCTGTTCCCAAGAAAACTAAGGTGACTGAGCTAAATGACTATCGCCCCGTAGCACTCACTTCCGTCATCATGAAGTGCTTTGAGAGATTTGTCAAGGATCATATCACCTCCATCCTGCCAGACACCCTGGACCCACTCCAATTTGCTTACCGTCCCAATAGGTCCACAGACGACGCAATCGCAATCACACTGCATACTGCCCTAAACCATCTGGATTGGAGGAATACTTATGTAAGAATGCTGTTCATCGACTACAGCTCAGCATTTAACACCATAGTTCCCTCCAAGCTCGTCATTAAGCTCGAGACCCTGGGTCTCGACCCAGCCCTGTGCAACTGGGTCCTGGACTTCCTGACGGGCCGGTCCCAGGTGGTGAGGGTAGGAAACAACATCTCCACCCCGCTGATCCTCAACACTGGGGCCCCACAAGGGTGCGTTCTCAGCCCTCTCCTGTACTCCCTGTTTACCCATGACTGCGTGGCCAAGCACGCATCCAAGTCAATCATCAAGTTTGCTGACGACACTACAGTGGTAGGCTTGATTACCAACAACGACGAGACGGCCTACAGAGAGGAGGTGAGGGCCCTCGGACGGTGGTGTCAGGAAAATAACCTCTCACTCAATGTCAGCAAAACAAAGGAGATGATCGTGGACTTCAGGAAACAGGAGAGGGAGCACCCCCCCTATCCACATCGAGGGGACAGTAGTGGAGAAGGTGGAAAGTTTTAAGTTCCTCGGCGTACACATCACGGACAAACTGAATTGGTCCACCCACACAGACAGCGTGGTGAAGAAGGCGCAACAGCGCCTCTTTAACCTCAGGAGGCTGAGGAAATTCGGCTTGTCACCAAAATCACTCACAAACTTTTACAGATGCACAATCGAGAGCATCCTGTCGGGCTGTATCACCGCCTGGTACGGCAACTGCTCCGCCCACAACCGTAAGGCTCTCCAGAGGGTAGTGAGGACTGCACAGCGCATCACCGGGGGGCAAACTACCTGCCCTCCAGGACACCTACACCACCCATGTCACAGAAAGGCCAAAAAGATCATCAAGGACAACAACCACCCGAGCCACTGCCTGTTCACCCCGCTATCATCCAGAAGGCAAGGTCAGTACAGGTGCATCAAAGCTGGGACCGAGAGACTGAAAAACAGCTTCTATCTCAAGGCCATCAGACTGTTAAACAGCCATCACTAACATTGAGTGGCTGCTGCCAACATACTGACTTAAATCTCTAGCCACTTTAAACATAGGAATTGGATGTAACACATGTATCACTAGCCACTTTAAACAATTTTGTATATAATGTTTACGTATCCGACATACTCATATCAAATGTATACACTGTACTCTAAACCATCTACTGTATCTTGCCTATGCCGTTCGCCATCGACCCAAATCTCTAGCCACTTTAATAATTATAATTGGATGAAATAATGTATCACTAGCCACTTTAAACAATGCCATTTATATAATGTTTACATATCCTACATTACTCATCTCATATATATGTGTATATACTGTACTTCATACCATCTACTGCATCTTGCCTATGCCGGTCAGCCATCGCTCATCCATATATTTATATGTACATACTCGTATTCATTCCTTTACTCTTGTGTGTATAAGGTAGTTGTTGTGAATTTGTTAGATTACTTGTTAGATACTACTGCATGGTCGGAACTAGAAGCACAAGCATTTCGCTACACTCGCATTAACATCTGCTAACCATGTGTATGTGACAAATAAAATTTGATTTGATTTGAGGAAGACAGGATCAGAGTTAGACACAGAAGGAGTGGGTCAGGGTCAGTTACACAGGAGGAGAGGGTCAGAACAGAGTTAAACAGGAGGAGAGGGTCAGAACAGAGTTAGACAGGAGGAGAGGGTCAGGGTCAGTTAGACAGGAGGAGAGGGTCAGAACAGAGTTACACAGGAGGAGAGGGTCAGAACAGAGTTACACAGGAGGAGAGGGTCAGAGTTAGACAGGAGGAGAGGGTCAGAACAGAGTTACACAGGAGGAGAGGGTCAGAACAGAGTTAGACAGGAGGAGAGGGTCAGAGTTAGACAGGAGGAGAGGGTCAGAACAGAGTTACACAGGAGGAGAGGGTCAGAACAGAGTTAGACAGGAGGAGAGGGTCAGAACAGAGTTACACAGGAGGAGAGGGTCAGAACAGAGTTAGACAGGAGGAGAGGGTCAGAGTTAGACAGGAGGAGAGGGTCAGAACAGAGTTAGACAGGAGGAGAAGGTCAGAATAGAGTTAGACAGGAGGAGAGGGTCAGAACAGAGTTAGACAGGAGGAGAGGGTCAGAACAGAGTTACACAGGAGGAGAGGGTCAGAACAGAGTTACAAAGGAGGAGAGGGTCAGAACAGAGTTAGACAGGAGGAGAGGGTCAGAACAGAGTTACACAGGAGGAGAGGGTCAGAACAGAGTTACACAGGAGGAGAGGGTCAGAGTTAGACAGGAGGAGAGGGTCAGAACAGAGTTACACAGGAGGAGAGGGTCAGAGTTAGACAGGAAGAGAGTTTCAGAACAGAGTTAGACAGGAGGAGAGGGTCAGAACAGAGTTAGACAGGAGGCCAGACTGAAGTTATAAAGAGTTTTGTAAAAATGTATCCACAGTAAAACGCACCCAAAAGTCAGAAGTTTACATACGCTTAGGTTGGAGTCATTAAAACTCGTTTTTCAACCACTCCACAAATGTACTGTTAACAAACTATAGTTTTGGCAAGTCGGTTAGGACATCTACTCTGTGCATGGCACAAGTAATTTTTCCAACAATTGTTTACAGACAGATTATTTCACTTATAATTCACTGTATCACAATTCCAGTGGGTCAGAAGTTTACATACACTAAGTTGACTGTGCCTTTAAACAGCTTGGAAAATTCCAGAAAATGATATCATGGCTTTAGAAGCTTCTGATAGGCTAATTGACATCATTTGAGTCAACTGGAGGTGTACCTGTGGATATATTTCAAGGCCTATCTTCAAACTCAGTGCCTCTTTGCTTGACATCATGGGAAAACCTAAAGAAATCAGCCAAGACCTCAGAAAATAAATGATAGACCTCCACAAGTCTGGTTCATCCTTGGGAGCAATTTCCAAACGCTTGAAGGTACCATGTTCATCTGTACAAACAATAGTACGCAAGTATAAACACCATGGGACCACGCAGCCACCATACCACTCAGGAAGGAGACGCGTTCTGTCTCCTAGAGATTAATGTGCTTTGGTGCGAAAAGTGCAAATCAATCCCAGAACAAGAGCAAAGGACCTTGTGAAGATGCTGGAGGAAACAGGTACAAAAGTATCTTTATATACAGTAAAACGAGTCCTATATCGACATAACCTGAAAGGCACTCAGCAAGGAAGAAGCCACTGCTCCAAAACCGCCATAAAAAAGCCAGACAACGGTTTGCAATTGCACATGGGGACAAAGATCATACTTTTTGGAGAAATGTCCTCTGGTCTGATGAAACAAAAATAGAACTGTTTGGCCATAATGACCATTGTCATGTTTGGAGGAAAAAGGGGGAGGCTTGCAAGCCGAAGAACACCATCCCAACTGTGAAGCACGGGGGGTTGGCAGCATCATGTTGTGGGGGTGCTTTGCTGCAGGAGGGACTGGTGCACTTCACAAAATAGATCGCATCATGAGGAGGAAAATTAGATGGATATATTGAAGCAACATCACAAGACATCAGTCAGGAAGTTAAAGCTTGGTCGCAAATGGGTCTACCAAATGGACAATGACCCCAAGCATACGTTCAAAGGCAAAATGGCTTAAGGACAACAAAGTCAAGGTATTGAAGTGGCCATTGCAAAGCCCTGACCTCAATCCCATAGAAAATGTGTGGGCAGAACTGAAAAAGCGTGTGTGAGCAAGGAGGCCTACAAACCTGACTCAGTTACACCAGCTCTGTCAGGAGGAATGGGCCAGAATTCACCCAACTTATTGTGGGAAGCTTGTGGAAGGCTACCCGAAACATTTGACCCAAGTTAAACAATTTAAAGGCAATGCTTCCAAATACTAATTGAGTGTATGTAAACTTCTGACCCACTGGGAATGTGATGAAAGAAATAAAAGCTGAAATTCTCTCTACTATTATTTTGACATTTCACATTCTTAAAATAAGGTGGTGATCCTAACTGACCTAAGACAGGGAATTTTTACTAGGACTAAATGTCAGGAATAGTGAAAAACTGAGTTTAAATGTATTTGGCTAAGGTGTTTGTAAAATTCCGACTTTAACTATAGTTATTTGCATAGTGGAGTCTTTTGTTAAGACATGTAGCTAGCTAGCTAGCTAAAAGATGTACCATAATCCCAACTCATGACGTTACTACACTGCAGGAATCTGCAGGTAGCTAACCAATATCTGAAAATGTAGCTAGCTAGACTATCTTATTCGTATACATCATTCATGGATGGACACATCTCCTGTCAGATGCCATGGTTGCCCTTAGTTTGACGATGCAATCTATCTCCTTAGCTATCACACTCTAATTCCACTGATTTCAAAACTCTGTCCTCCAGAAAGTGGAGAGCAACACTTGTGCAGTTTTACTACGCAATACATAAAAAAAAAACATTACCTAGACATACTGACCAGCTCAAATAGAAGTGTGCAATACCAATCCAAACTCAATCAAGGCTAGCGGGAAGGTTGCTGACTTTTTCTGTGGCTAAACCAACTAGGCTCGTAATTTTACAATTTTATTCGTACAGTGAGGGAAAAAAGTATTTGATCCCCTGCTGATTTTGTATGTTTGCCCACTGACAAAGAAATGATCAGTCTATAATTTTAATGGTAGGTTTATTTGAACAGTGAGAGACAGAATAACAAAAAAAAATCCAGAAAAACGCATGTGAAAAATGTTATGAATGGAATTGCATTTTAATTAGGGAAATAAGTATTTGACCCCTCTGAAAAACATGACTTAGTACTTGGTGGCAAAACCCTTGTTGGAAATCACAGAGGTCAGACGTTTCTTGTAGTTGGCCACCAGGTTAGCACACATCTCAGGAGGGATTTTGTCCCACTCCTCTTTGCAGATCTTCTCCAACTCATTAAGGTTTCGAGGCTGACGTTTAGCAACTCGAACCTTCAGCTCCCTCCACAGATTTTCTATGGGATTAAGGTCTGGAGACTGGCTAGGCCACTCCAGGACCTTAATGTGCTTCTTCTTGAGCCACTCCTTTGTTGCCTTGGCCGTGTGTTTTGAGTTGATGCCAAATAGCTCCATTTTGGTCTCATCTGACCACAACACTTTCACCCAGATGTCATCTGAATCATTCAGATGTTCATTTGACAAACTTCAGACGGGCATGTATATGTGCTTTCTTGAGCAGGGGGACCTTGCGGGCGCTGCAGGATTTCAGTCCTTCACAGCATAGTGTGTTACCAATTGTTTTCTTGGTGACTATGGTCCCAGCTGCCTTGAGATCATTGACAAGATCCTCCCGTGTAGTTCTGGGCTGATTCCTCACCATTCTCATGATCATTGCAACTCCACGAGGTGAGATCTTGCATGGAGCCCCAGCCCGAGGGAGATGGCAGTTCTTTTGTGTTTCTTCCATTTGCGAATAATCCCACCAACTGTTGTCACCTTCTCACCAAGCTGCTTGGTGATGGTCTTGTAGCCCATTCCAGCCTTGTGTAGGTCTACAATCTTGTCCCTGACATCCTTGGAGAGCTCTTTGGTCTTGGCCATGGTGGAGAGTTTGGAATCTGATTGATTGATTGCTTCTGTGGACAGGTGTCTTTTATACAGGTAACAAACTGAGATTAGGAGCTTCCAGACATGATGCTTGGCATTCAGGCCAAAGAGTTAAATCTTGGTTTCAACTCCAAGCGGGCTGTCATGTGCCTTTTACTGAGGAGTGGCTTCCGTCTGGCCACTCAACCATGAAGGCCTGATTGGTGGAGTGCTGCAGAGATGGTTGTCCTTCTGGAAGGTTCTCCCATCTTCACAGAGGAAGTCTAGAGCTCTGTCAGTGACCATCAGGTTCTTGGTCACCTCCCTGACTAAGGCCCATCTGAAGAAGGTGATTGAATTTAGAACAATAGTGTAAGAAATGCTCTTCCTCTGTCCCGCGTGCACACTCCAAAAAATCCACTTTTGTTTGTACTTTTTCAGAAGAAGCTGTAACTGGACCGTAGCTTATTACTTATTAGAACTGTTGTTACACTAAGGTTGAACAGTTTTAGTAAGGTTTTTATTCTAAAAGAAACTGGTCTGTTATATTCCATTATATTCTTAAAATACATGTCTGCTAAATGAACAAGCGAATGGCGCAGCCTTGGAAAAAGCCCATATAACCTTGGCTACTAAGCACTGATAAATAAAAAAGGGTTCACATATTTCCCAGACCTGAGCTATTTAATGTATGTGCTTATGTATTACATTTCCTTGTGGAATGTTACCGAATAGATAACAATAGAAAGAAGCATCTGGTGGTAGAGAGTCAGGCAGAATGGCGTGGTAGAGAGTCAGGCAGAATGGAGTGGTAGAGAGTCAGGCAGAATGGAGTGGTAGAGAGTCAGGCAGAATGGCGTGGTAGAGAGTCAGGCAGAATGGCGTGGTAGAGAGTCAGGCAGAATGGAGTGGCAGAGAGTCAGACAGAATGGAGTGGCAGAGAGTCAGGCAGAATGGAGTGGCAGAGAGTAAGGCAGAATGGAGTGGCAGAGAGTCAGGCAGAATGGAGTGGTAGAAAGTCAGGCAGAATGGAGTGGCAGAATGGAGTGGCAGAAAGTCAGGCACAATGGAGTGGCAGAGAGTCAGGCAGAATGGAGTAGTAGAGAGTCAGGCAGAATGGGGTGGTAGAGAGTCAGGCAGAATGGAGTGGTAGAGAGTCAGGCAGGCAGAATGGAGTGGCAGAGAGTCAGGCAGAATGGAGTGGCAGAGAGTCAGGCAGAATGGAGTGGCAGAGAGTCAGGCAGAATGGAGTGGTGGAGTCAGGCAGAATGGAGTGGTAGAGAGTCAGGCAGAATGGAGTGGCAGAGAGTCAGGCAGAATGGAGTGGCAGAGAGTCAGGCAGAATGGAGTGGCAGAGAGTCAGGCAGAATGGAGGTGGCAGAATGGAGTGTCAGAGAGTCAGGCAGAATGGAGTGGCAGAGAGTCAGGCAGAATGGAGGTGGCAGAGAGTCAGGCAGAATGGAGTAGAGAGTCAGGCAGAATGGAGTGGTAGAGAGTCAGGCAGAATGGAGTGGTAGAGAGTCAGGCAGAATGGAGTGGTAGAGAGTCAGGCAGAATGGAGTGGTAGAGAGTCAGGCAGAATGGAGTAGAGAGTCAGGCAGAATGGCGGTAGAGTAGTCAGAATGGGGTGGTAGAGAGTCAGGCAGAATGGGTGGTAGAGAGTCAGGCAGAATGGAGTGGTAGAGAGTCAGGCAGAATGGAGTGGTAGAGAGTCAGGCAGAATGGGGTGGTAGAGAGTCAGGCAGAAATGGAGTGGCAGAGAGTCAGGCAGAATGGAGGAGTCAGAGAGTCAGGCAGAATGAAGTGGCAGAGAGTCAGGCAGAATGGAGTGGCAGAGAGTCAGGCAGAATGGGTGGCAGAGAGTCAGGCAGAATGGAGTGGTAGAGAGTCAGGCAGAATGGAGTGGCAGAGAGTCAGGCAGAATGGAGTGGCAGAGAGTCAGGCAGAATGAAGTGGCAGAATGGAGTGAAAGAGAGTCAGGCAGAATGGAGTGGCAGAGAGTCAGGCAGAATGGAGTGGTAGAGAGTCAGGCAGAATGGAGTGGCAGAGAGTCACGCAGAATGGAGTGGCAGAGAGTCAGGCAGAATGGAGTAGTAGAGAGTCAGGCAGAATGGGGTGGTAGAGAGTCACGCAGAATGGAGTGGCAGAGAGTCAGGCAGAATGGAGTGGCAGAGAGTCAGGCAGAATGGAGTGGCAGAGAGTCAGGCAGAATGGGTGGCAGAGAGTCAGGCAGAATGGAGTGGCAGAGAGTCAGGCAGAATGGAGTGGCAGAGAGTCAGGCAGAATGGAGTGGCAGAGAGTCAGGCAGAATGGAGTGGTAGAGAGTCAGGCAGAATGGGTGGTAGAGAGTCAGGCAGAATGGGTGGTAGAGAGTCAGGCAGAATGGAGTGGTAGAGAGTCAGGCAGAATGGAGTGGCAGAGAGTCAGGCAGAATGGCGTGGTAGAGAGTCAGGCAGAATGGGGGGGTAGAGAGTCAGGCAGAATGGCGTGGTAGAGAGTCAGGTAGAATGGGGTGGTAGAGAGTCAGGCAGAATGGAGTGGCAGAGAGTCAGGCAGAATGGGGTGGTAGAGAGTCAGGCAGAATGGAGTGGCAGAGAGTCAGGCAGAATGGAGTGGCAGAGAGTCAGGCAGAATGAAGTGGCAGAGAGTCAGGCAGAATGGAAGGGCAGAGAGAGGCAGAATGGAGTGGCAGAGAGTCAGGCAGAATGGTGTGGTAGAGAGAGGCAGAATGGAGTGGCAGAGAGTCAGGCAGAATGGGTGGCAGAGAGTCAGGCAGAATGAAGTGGCAGAATGGAGGAAAGAGAGTCAGGCAGAATGGAGTGGCAGAGAGTCAGGCAGAATGGGGTGGTAGAGAGTCAGGCAGAATGGAGTGGCAGAGAGTCAGGCAGAATGGGAGTGGTAGAGAGTCAGGCAGAATGGGGTGGTAGAGAGTCAGGCAGAATGGGCGTGGTAGAGAGTCAGGCAGAATGGAGTGGTAGAGAGTCAGGCAGAATGGAGTGGTAGAGAGTCAGGCAGAATGGGGTGGTAGAGAGTCAGGCAGAATGGGGTGGGTAGAGAGTCAGGCAGAATGGGGAGGTAGAGAGTCAGGCAGAATGGGGTGGCAGAGAGTCAGGCAGAATGGAGTGGTAGAAGGTCAGGCAGAATGGAGTGGCAGAATGGAGTGGCAGAGATTCAGGCAGAATGGAATGGCAGAGAGTCAGGCAGAATGGAGTAGTAGAGAGTCAGGCAGAATGGGGTGGTAGAGAGTCAGGCAGAATGGAGTGGTAGAGAGTCAGGCAGAATGGAGTGGCAGAGAGTCAGGCAGAATGGAGTGGCAGAGAGTCAGGCAGAATGGAGTGGCAGAGAGTCAGGCAGAATGGAGTGTCAGAATGGAGTGGCAGAGAGTCAGGCAGAATGGAGTGGCAGAGAGTCAGGCAGAATGGAGTAGTAGAGAGTCAGGCAGAATGGATTGGTAGAGAGTCAGGCAGAATGGAGTGGTAGAGAGTCAGGCAGAATGGAGTGGTAGAGAGTCAGGCAGAATGGAGTAGTAGTCAGGCAGAATGGCGTGGTAGAGAGTCAGGCAGAATGGGGGGGTAGAGAGTCAGGCAGAATGGCGTGGTAGAGAGTCAGGTAGAATGGGGTGGTAGAGAGTCAGGCAGAATGGAGTGGCAGAGAGTCAGGCAGAATGGGGTGGCAGAGAGTCAGGCAGAATGGAGTGGCAGAGAGTCAGGCAGAATGGAGTGGCAGAGAGTCAGGCAGAATGAAGTGGCAGAGAGTCAGGCAGAATGGAGTGGCAGAGAGAGGCAGAATGGAGTGGCAGAGAGTCAGGCAGAATGGAGTGGTAGAGAGAGGCAGAATGGAGTGGCAGAGAGTCAGGCAGAATGGAGTGGCAGAGAGTCAGGCAGAATGAAGTGGCAGAATGGAGTGAAAGAGAGTCAGGCAGAATGGAGTGGCAGAGAGTCAGGCAGAATGGAGTGGTAGAGAGTCAGGCAGAATGGAGTGGCAGAGAGTCAGGCAGAATGGAGCGGTAGAGAGTCAGGCAGAATGGAGTAGTAGTCAGGCAGAATGGCGTGGTAGAGAGTCAGGCAGAATGGGGTGGTAGAGAGTCAGGCAGAATGGAGTGGTAGAGAGTCAGGCAGAATGGCGTGGTAGAGAGTCAGGCAGAATGGAGTGGTAGAGAGTCAGGCAGAATGGCGTGGTAGAGAGTCAGGCAGAATGGGGGGTAGAGAGTCAGGCAGAATGGGGTGGTAGAGAGTCAGGCAGAATGGAGAGGCAGAGAGTCAGGCAGAATGGGGAGGTAGAGAGTCAGGCAGAATGGAGTGGCAGAGAGTCAGGCAGAATGGAGTGGCAGAGAGTCAGGCAGAATGGAGTGGTAGAGAGTCAGGCAGAATGGAGTGGTAGAGAGTCAGGCAGAATGGCGTGGTAGAGAGTCAGGCAGAATGGGGTGGTAGAGAGTCAGGCAGAATGGGGTGGTAGAGAGTCAGGCAGAATGGAGTGGCAGAGAGTCAGGCAGAATGGAGTGGTAGAGAGTCAGGCAGAATGGCGTGGTGGAAAGTCAGGCAGAATGGAGTGGTAGAGAGTCAGGCAGAATGGCGTGGTAGAGAGTCAGGCAGAATGGGGTGGTAGAGAGTCAGGCAGAATGGGGTGGTAGAGAGTCAGGCAGAATGGAGTGGCAGAGAGTCAGGCAGAATGGGGAGGTAGAGAGTCAGGCAGAATGGGGTGGCAGAGAGTCAGGCAGAATGGAGTGGTAGAAGGTCAGGCAGAATGGAGTGGCAGAATGGAGTGGCAGAGATTCAGGCAGAATGGAATGGCAGAGAGTCAGGCAGAATGGAGTAGTAGAGAGTCAGGCAGAATGGGGTGGTAGAGAGTCAGGCAGAATGGAGTGGTAGAGAGTCAGGCAGAATGGAGTGGCAGAGAGTCAGGCAGAATGGAGTGGCAGAGAGTCAGGCAGAATGGAGTGGCAGAGAGTCAGGCAGAATGGAGTGTCAGAATGGAGTGGCAGAGAGTCAGGCAGAATGGAGTGGCAGAGAGTCAGGCAGAATGGAGTGGTAGAGAGTCAGGCAGAATGGAGTAGTAGTCAGGCAGAATGGCGTGGTAGAGAGTCAGGCAGAATGGGGGGGTAGAGAGTCAGGCAGAATGGAGTAGTAGAGTCAGACAGAATGAAGTAGTAGAGTCAGGCAGAATGGAGTAGTAGAGTCAGGCAGAATGGAGTAGTAGAGTCAGGCAGAATGGAGTGGCAGAGAGTCAGGCAGAATGGAGTGGTAGAGAGTCAGGCAGAATGGAGTGGCAGAGAGTCAGGCAGAATGGAGTGGCAGAGAGTCAGGCAGAAGTGAGTAGTAGAGTCAGGCAGAATGGGGTGGTAGAGAGTCAGGCAGAATGGGGTGGTAGAGAGTCAGGCAGAATGGAGTGGCAGAGAGTCAGGCAGAATGGGGAGGTAGAGAGTCAGGCAGAATGGGGTGGCAGAGAGTCAGGCAGAATGGAGTGGCAGAGAGTCAGCAAGAATGGAGTGGTAGAGAGTCAGGCAGAATGGGGTGGCAGAGAGTCAGGCAGAATGGAGTGGCAGAGAGTCAGGCAGAATGGAGTGGCAGAGAGTCAGGCAGAATGGAGTAGTAGAGAGTCAGGCAGAATGGGGTGGTAGAGAGTCAGGCAGAATGGAGTGGTAGAGAGTCAGGCAGAATGGAGTGGCAGAGAGTCAGGCAGAATGGAGTGGCAGAGAGTCAGGCAGAATGGAGTGGCAGAGAGTCAGGCAGAATGGAGTGTCAGAATGGAGTGGCAGAGAGTCAGGCAGAATGGAGTGGCAGAGAGTCAGGCAGAATGGAGTAGTAGAGAGTCAGGCAGAATGGAGTGGTAGAGAGTCAGGCAGAATGGAGTGGTAGAGAGTCAGGCAGAATGGAGTGGTAGAGAGTTAGGCAGAATGGAGTAGTAGTCAGGCAGAATGGCGTGGTAGAGAGTCAGGCAGAATGGGGGGTAGAGAGTCAGGAAGAATAGCGTGGTAGAGAGTCAGGTAGAATGGGGTGGTAGAGAGTCAGGCAGAATGGAGTGGCAGAGAGTCAGGCAGAATGGGGTGGCAGAGAGTCAGGCAGAATGGAGTGGCAGAGAGTCAGGCAGAATGGAGTGGCAGAGAGTCAGGCAGAATGAAGTGGCAGAGAGTCAGGCAGAATGGAGTGGCAGAGAGAGGCAGAATGGAGTGGCAGAGAGTCAGGCAGAATGGAGTGGTAGAGAGAGGCAGAATGGAGTGGCAGAGAGTCAGGCAGAATGGAGTGGCAGAGAGTCAGGCAGAATGAAGTGGCAGAATGGAGTGAAAGCGAGTCAGGCAGAATGGAGTGGCAGAGAGTCAGGCAAAATGGAGTGGTAGAGAGTCAGGCAGAATGGAGTGGCAGAGAGTCAGGCAGAATGGAGCGGTAGAGAGTCAGGCAGAATAGAGTAGTAGTCAGGCAGAATGGCGTGGTAGAGAGTCAGGCAGAATGGGGTGGTAGAGAGTCAGGCAGAATGGAGTGGTAGAGAGTCAGGCAGAATGGCGTGGTAGAGAGTCAGGCAGAATGGAGTGGTAGAGAGTCAGGCAGAATGGCGTGGTAGAGAGTCAGGCAGAATGGGGGGTAGAGAGTCAGGCAGAATGGGGTGGTAGAGAGTCAGGCAGAATGGACTGGCAGAGAGTCAGGCAGAATGGGGAGGTAGAGAGTCAGGCAGAATGGATTGGCAGAGAGTCAGGCAGAATGGAGTGGCAGAGAGTCAGCAAGAATGGAGTGGTAGAGAGTCAGGCAGAATGGGGTGGCAGAGAGTCAGGCAGAATGGAGTGGCAGAGAGTCAGGCAGAATGGAGTGGCAGAGAGTCAGGCAGAATGGAGTGGCAGAGAGTCAGGCAGAATGGAGTGGTAGAGAGTCAGGCAGAATGGAGTGGCAGAGAGTCAGGCAGAATGGAGTGGTAGAGAGTCAGGCAGAATGGGAGGCAGAGAGTCAGGCAGAATGGAGTGGCAGAGAGTCAGGCAGAATGGAGTGGTAGAGAGTCAGGCAGAATGGATTGGCAGAGAGTCAGGCAGAATGGAGTGGCAGAGAGAGGCAGAATGGAGTGGCAGAGATTCAGGCAGAATGGAGTGGTAGAGAGTCAGACAGAATGAAGTAGTAGAGTCAGGCAGAATGGAGTAGTAGAGTCAGGCAGAATGGAATGGCAGAGAGTCAGGCAGAATGGAGTGGTAGAGAGTCAGGCAGAATGGGAGGGCAGAGAGTCAGGCAGAATGGGTGGCAGAGAGTCAGGCAGAATGGAGTGGCAGAGAGTCAGGCAGAATGGAGTGGTAGAGAGTCAGGCAGAATGGAGTGGCAGAGAGTCAGGCAGAATGGAGTGGTAGAGAGTCAGGCAGAATGGAGTGGCAGAATGGAGTGGCAGAGAGTCAGGCAGAAATGAGTGGCAGAGAGTCAGGCAGAATGGAGTGGTAGAGAGTCAGGCAGAATGGAGTGGCAGAGAGTAAGGCAGAATGGAGTGGCAGAGAGTCAGGCAGAATGGAGTGGCAGAGAGTCAGGCAGAATGGAGTGGTAGAGAGTCAGGCAGAATGGATTGGCAGAGAGTCAGGCAGAATGGAGTGGCAGAGAGAGGCAGAATGGAGTGGCAGAGATTCAGGCAGAATGGAGTGGCAGAGAGTCAGACAGAATGAAGTAGTAGAGTCAGGCAGAATGGAGTAGTAGAGTCAGGCAGAATGGAGTGGCAGAGAGTCAGGCAGAATGGAGTGGTAGAGAGTCAGGCAGAATGGAGTGGCAGAGAGTCAGGCAGAATGGAGTGGCAGAGAGTCAGGCAGAATGGAGTGGCAGAGAGTCAGGCAGAATGGAGTGGTAGAGAGTCAGGCAGAATGGAGTGGCAGAGAGTCAGGCAGAATGGAGTGGTAGAGAGTCAGGCAGAATGGAGTGGCAGAATGGAGTGGCAGAGAGTCAGGCAGAAATGAGTGGCAGAGAGTCAGGCAGAATGGAGTGGTAGAGAGTCAGGCAGAATGGAGTGGCAGAGAGTCAGGCAGAATGGAGTGGCAGAGAGAGGCAGAATGGAGTGGCAGAGAGTCAGGCAGAATGGAGTGGCAGAGAGTCAGACAGAATTAAGTAGTAGAGTCAGGCAGAATGGAGTAGTAGAGTCAGGCAGAATGGAGTAGTAGAGTCAGGCAGAATGGAGTAGTAGAGTCAGGCAGAATGGACTGGCAGAGAGTCAGGCAGAATGGAGTGGTAGAGAGTCAGGCAGAATGGAGTGGCAGAGAGTCAGGCAGAATGGAGTGGCAGAGAGTCAGGCATAAGTGAGTAGTAGAGTCAGGCAGAATGGGGTGGTAGAGAGTCAGGCAGAATGGGGTGGTAGAGAGTCAGGAAGAATGGAGTGGCAGAGAGTCAGGCAGAATGGGGAGGTAGAGAGTCAGGCAGAATGGATTGGCAGAGAGTCAGGCAGAATGGAGTGGCAGAGAGTCAGCAAGAATGGAGTGGTAGAGAGTCAGGCAGAATTGGGTGGCAGAGAGTCAGGCAGAATGGAGTGGCAGAGAGTCAGGCAGAATGGAGTGGCAGAGAGTCAGGCAGAATGGAGTGGCAGAGAGTCAGGCAGAATGGAGTGGTAGAGAGTCAGGCAGAATGGAGTGGCAGAGAGTCAGGCAGAATGGAGTGGTAGAGAGTCAGGCAGAATGGAGTGGCAGAGAGTCAGGCAGAATGGAGTGGCAGAGAGTCAGGCAGAATGGAGTGGCAGAGAGTCAGGCAGAATGGAGTGGCAGAGAGTCAGGCAGAATGGAGTGGCAGAGAGTCAGACAGAATGGAGTGGCAGAGAGTCAGACAGAATGAAGTGGCAGAGAGTCAGCAAGAATGGAGTGGTAGAGAGTCAGGCAGAATTGGGTGGCAGAGAGTCAGGCAGAATGGAGTGGCAGAGAGTCAGGCAGAATGGAGTGGCAGAGAGTCAGGCAGAATGGAGTGGCAGAGAGTCAGGCAGAATGGAGTGGTAGAGAGTCAGGCAGAATGGAGTGGCAGAGAGTCAGGCAGAATGGAGTGGTAGAGAGTCAGGCAGAATGGAGTGGCAGAGAGTCAGGCAGAATGGAGTGGCAGAGAGTCAGGCAGAATGGAGTGGCAGAGAGTCAGGCAGAATGGAGTGGCAGAGAGTCAGGCAGAATGGAGTGGCAGAGAGTCAGACAGAATGAAGTAGTAGAGTCAGGCAGAATGGAGTAGTAGAGTCAGGCAGAATGGAGTGGCAGAGAGTCAGGCAGAATGGAGTGGCAGAGAGTCAGGCAGAATGGAGTGGTAGAGAGTCAGGCAGAATGGAGTGGCAGAGAGTCAGGCAGAATGGAGTGGCAGAGAGTCAGGCAGAAGTGAGTAGTAGAGTCAGGCAGAATGGGGTGGTAGAGAGTCAGGCAGAATGGAGTGGCAGAGAGTCAGGCAGAATGGGGAGGTAGAGAGTCAGGCAGAATGGGGTGGCAGAGAGTCAGGCAGAAAGGAGTGGCAGAGAGTCAGCAAGAATGGAGTGGTAGAGAGTCAGGCAGAATGGGGTGGCAGAGAGTCAGGCAGAATGGAGTGGCAGAGAGTCAGGCAGAATGGAGTGGCAGAGAGTCAGGCAGAATGGAGTGGCAGAGAGTCAGGCAGAATGGAGTGGTAGAGAGTCAGGCAGAATGGAGTGGCAGAATGGAGTGGCAGAGAGTCAGGCAGAAATGAGTGGCAGAGAGTCAGGCAGAATGGAGTGGTAGAGAGTCAGGCAGAATGGAGTGGCAGAGAGTCAGGCAGAATGGAGTGGCAGAGAGAGGCAGAATGGAGTGGCAGAGAGTCAGGCAGAATGGAGTGGCAGAGAGTCAGACAGAATTAAGTAGTAGAGTCAGGCAGAATGGAGTAGTAGAGTCAGGCAGAATGGAGTAGTAGAGTCAGGCAGAATGGAGTAGTAGAGTCAGGCAGAATGGAGTGGCAGAGAGTCAGGCAGAATGGAGTGGTAGAGAGTCAGGCAGAATGGAGTGGCAGAGAGTCAGGCAGAATGGAGTGGCAGAGAGTCAGGCAGAAGTGAGTAGTAGAGTCAGGCAGAATGGGGTGGTAGAGAGTCAGGCAGAATGGGGTGGTAGAGAGTCAGGCAGAATGGAGTGGCAGAGAGTCAGGCAGAATGGGGAGGTAGAGAGTCAGGCAGAATGGGGTGGCAGAGAGTCAGGCAGAATGGGTGGTAGAGAGTCAGCAGAATGGAGTAGAGAGAGAGTCAGGCAGAATGGGTGGCAGAGAGTCAGGCAGAATGGAGTGGTAGAGTCAGGCAGAATGGAGTGGTAGAGAGTCAGGCAGAATGGGGTGGCAGAGAGTCAGGCAGAATGGAGTGGCAGAGAGTCAGGCAGAATGGAGTGGCAGAGAGTCAGGCAGAATGGAGTGGCAGAGAGTCAGGCAGAATGGAGTGGTAGAGAGTCAGGCAGAATGGAGTGGCAGAGAGTCAGGCAGAATGGAGTGGTAGAGAGTCAGGCAGAATGGAGTGGCAGAGAGTCAGGCAGAATGGAGTTGCAGAGAGTCAGGCAGAATGGAGTGGTAGAGAGTCAGGCAGAATGGAGTGGCAGAGAGTCAGGCAGAATGTAGTGGCAGAGAGAGGCAGAATGGAGTGGCAGAGAGTCAGGCAGAATGGAGTGGCAGAGAGTCAGACAGAATTAAGTAGTAGAGTCAGGCAGAATGGAGTAGTAGAGTCAGGCAGAATGGAGTAGTAGAGTCAGGCAGAATGGAGTGGCAGAGAGTCAGGCAGAATGGAGTGGTAGAGAGTCAGGCAGAATGGAGTGGCAGAGAGTCAGGCAGAATGGAGTGGCAGAGAGTCAGGCAGAAGTGAGTAGTAGAGTCAGGCGGAGTGGCGTGGTAGAGAGTCAGGCAGAATGAGGTGGTAGAGAGTCAGAAAGAATGGAGTGGTAGAGAGTCAGGCAGAATGGAGTGGTAGAGAGTCAGGCAGAATGTGGCAGAGAGTCAGGCAGAATGGAGTGGTAGAGAGAGGCAGAATGGAGTGGCAGAGAGTCAGGCAGAATGGAGTGGCAGAGAGTCAGGCAGAATGAAGTGGCAGAATGGAGTGAAAGAGAGTCAGGCAGAATGGAGTGGCAGAGAGTCAGGCAGAATGTAGTGGCAGAGAGTCAGGCAGAATGGAGTGGCAGAGAGTCAGGCAGAATGGAGCGGTAGAGAGTCAGGAAGAATGGAGTAGTAGTCAGGCAGAATGGCGTGGTAGAGAGTCAGGCAGAATGGGGTGGTAGAGAGTCAGGCAGAATGGAGTGGTAGAGAGTCAGGCAGAATGGCATGGTAGAGAGTCAGGCAGAATGGAGTGGTAGAGAGTCAGGCAGAATGGCGTGGTAGAGAGTCAGGCAGAATGGGGGGTAGAGAGTCAGGCAGAATGGGGTGGTAGAGAGTCAGGCAGAATGGAGTGGCAGAGAGTCAGGCAGAATGTGGAGGTAGAGAGTCAGGCAGAATGGATTGGCAGAGAGTCAGGCAGAATGGAGTGGCAGAGAGTCAGCAAGAATGGAGTGGTAGAGAGTCAGGCAGAATGGGGGCAGAGAGTCAGGCAGAATGGAGTGGCAGAGAGTCAGGCAGAATGGGTGGCAGAGAGTCAGGCAGAATGGAGTGGCAGAGAGTCAGGCAGAATGGAGTGGCAGAGAGTCAGGCAGAATGGAGTGGCAGAGAGTCAGGCAGAATGGAGTGGCAGAGAGTCAGGCAGAATGGAGTGGCAGAGAGTCAGGCAGAATGGAGTGGCAGAGAGTCAGGCAGAATGGAGTGGTAGAGAGTCAGGCAGAATGGAGTGGCAGAGAGTCAGGCAGAATGGAGTGGTAGAGAGTCAGGCAGAATGGAGTGGCAGAGAGTCAGGCAGAATGGAGTGGCAGAGAGTCAGGCAGAATGGAGTGGTAGAGAGTCAGGCAGAATGGATTGGCAGAGAGTCAGGCAGAATGGAGTGGCAGAGAGAGGCAGAATGGAGTGGCAGAGATTCAGGCAGAATGGAGTGGTAGAGAGTCAGGCAGAATGGGGTGGTAGAGAGTCAGGCAGAATGGAGTAGTAGAGTCAGGCAGAATGGAGTGGCAGAGAGTCAGGCAGAATGGAGTGGTAGAGAGTCAGGCAGAATGGAGTGGCAGAGAGTCAGGCAGAATGGAGTGGCAGAGAGTCAGGCAGAATGGGTGGCAGAGAGGCAGAATGGAGTGGTAGAGAGTCAGGCAGAATGGAGTGGTAGAGAGTCAGGCAGAATGGAGTGGCAGAGAGTCAGGCAGAATGGAGTGGTAGAGAGTCAGGCAGAATGGAGTGGCAGAGAGTCAGGCAGAATGGAGTGGTAGAGAGTCAGGCAGAATGGAGTGGCAGAATGGAGTGGCAGAGAGTCAGGCAGAATGGAGTGGCAGAGAGTCAGGCAGAATGGAGTGGTAGAGAGTCAGGCAGAATGGAGTGGCAGAGAGTCAGGCAGAATGGAGTGGCAGAGAGTCAGGCAGAATGGAGTGGCAGAGAGTCAGGCAGAATGGAGTGGTAGAGAGTCAGGCAGAATGGAGTGGCAGAGAGTCAGGCAGAATGGAGTGGTAGAGAGTCAGGCAGAATGGAGTGGCAGAGAGTCAGGCAGAATGGAGTGGCAGAATGGAGTGGCAGAGAGTCAGGCAGAATGGAGTGGCAGAGAGTCAGGCAGAATGGAGTGGTAGAGAGTCAGGCAGAATGGGAGGGCAGAGAGTCAGGCAGAATGGAGTGGCAGAGAGAGGCAGAATGGAGTAGCAGAGAGTCAGGCAAAATGGAGTGGCAGAGAGTCAGACAGAATGAAGTAGTAGAGTCAGGCAGAATGGAGTAGTAGAGTCAGGCAGAATGGAGTAGTAGAGTCAGGCAGAATGGAGTGGCAGAGAGTCAGGCAGAATGGAGTGGTAGAGAGTCAGGCAGAATGGAGTGGCAGAGAGTCCGGCAGAATAGAGTGGCAGAGAGTCAGGCAGAAGTGAGTAGTAGAGTCAGGCAGAATGGGGTGGTAGAGAGTCAGGCAGAATGGGGTGGTAGAGAGTCAGGCAGAATGGAGTGGCAGAGAGTCAGGCAGAATGGGGAGGTAGAGAGTCAGGCAGAATGGGGTGGCAGAGAGTCAGGCAGAATGGAGTGGTAGAAAGTCAGGCAGAATGGAGTGGCAGAATGGAGTGGCAGAGATTCAGGCAGAATGGAATGGCAGAGAGTCAGGCAGAATGGAGTAGTAGAGAGTCAGGCAGAATGGGGTGGTAGAGAGTCAGGCAGAATGGAGTGGTAGAGAGTCAGGCAGAATGGAGTGGCAGAGAGTCAGACAGAATGAAGTAGTAGAGTCAGGCAGAATGGAGTAGTAGAGTCAGGCAGAATGGAGTAGTAGAGTCAGGCAGAATGGAGTGGCAGAGAGTCAGGCAGAATGGAGTGGTAGAGAGTCAGGCAGAATGGAGTGGCAGAGAGTCAGGCAGAATGGGTGGCAGAGAGTCAGGCAGAGAGTCAGGCAGAATGGAGTGGTAGAGAGTCAGGCAGAATGGGGTGGTAGAGAGTCAGGCAGAATGGGGTGGTAGAGAGTCAGGCAGAATGGAGTGGCAGAGAGTCAGGCAGAATGGAGTGGTAGAGAGTCAGGCAGAATGGGGTGGCAGAGAGTCAGGCAGAATGGAGTGGCAGAGAGTCAGGCAGAATGGAGTGGCAGAGAGTCAGGCAGAATGGGGGTGGCAGAGAGTCAGGCAGAATGGGGTGGCAGAGAGTCAGGCAGAATGGGTGGTAGAGAGTCAGGCAGAATGGGTGGTAGAGAGTCAGGCAGAATGGGTGGTAGAGAGTCAGGCAGAATGGAGTGGTAGAGAGTCAGGCAGAATGGAGTGGCAGAGAGTCAGGCAGAATGGAGTGGTAGAGAGTCAGGCAGAATGGAGGTAGAGAGTCAGGCAGAATGGGTGGCAGAGAGTCAGGCAGAATGGGTGGTGAGAGTCAGGCAGAATGGAGTGGTAGAGAGTCAGGCAGAAAGAGTGGCAGAATGGGTAGAGAGTCAGGCAGAATGGAGTGGTAGAGAGTCAGGCAGAATGGAGTGGTAGAGAGTCAGGCAGAATGGAGTGGCAGAGAGTCAGGCAGAATGGGTGGCAGAGAGTCAGGCAGAATGGAGTGGTAGAGAGTCAGGCAGAATGGGGTGGTAGAGAGTCAGGCAGAATGGGGTGGGTGAGAGTCAGGCAGAATGGAGTGGCAGAGAGTCAGGCAGAATGGGTGGTAGAGAGTCAGGCAGAATGGGGTGGCAAGAGTCAGGCAGAATGGAGTGGCAGAGAGTCAGGCAGAATGGAGTGGTAGAGAGTCAGGCAGAATGGAGTGGCAGAGAGTCAGGCAGAATGGAGTGGCAGAGAGTCAGGCAGAATGGAGTGGCAGAGAGTCAGGCAGAATGGAGTGGCAGAGAGTCAGGCAGAATGGAGTGGCAGAGAGTCAGGCAGAATGGAGTGGTAGAGAGTCAGGCAGAATGGAGTGGTAGAGAGTCAGGCAGAATGGAGTGGCAGAGAGTCAGGCAGAATGGAGTGGCAGAGAGTCAGGCAGAATGGAGTGGTAGAGAGTCAGGCAGAATGGAGTGGCAGAGAGTCAGGCAGAATGGAGTGGCAGAGAGTCAGGCAGAATGGAGTGGCAGAGAGTCAGGCAGAATGGAGTGGCAGAGAGTCAGGCAGAATGGAGTGGTAGAGAGTCAGGCAGAATGGAGTAGAGAGTCAGGCAGAATGGAGTAGAGAGTCAGGCAGAATGGAGTGGCAGAGAGTCAGGCAGAATGGAGTGGTAGAGAGTCAGGCAGAATGGAGTGGCAGAGAGTCAGGCAGAATGGAGTGGCAGAGAGTCAGGCAGAATGGAGTGGTAGAGTCAGGCAGAATGGGTGGCAGAGAGTCAGGCAGAATGGGGTGGCAGAGAGTCAGGCAGAATGGGAGTGGTAGAGAGTCAGGCAGAATGGAGTGGCAGAGAGTCAGGCAGAATGGAGTGGCAGAGAGTCAGGCAGAATGGAGTGGCAGAGAGTCAGGCAGAATGGAGTGGTGAGTCAGGCAGAATGGAGTGGCAGAGAGTCAGGCAGAATGGAGTGGCAGAGAGTCAGGCAGAATGGAGTGGCAGAGAGTCAGGCAGAATGGAGTGGCAGAGAGTCAGGCAGAATGGAGTGGCAGAGAGTCAGGCAGAATGGAGTGGCAGAGAGTCAGGCAGAATGGAGTGGCAGAGAGTCAGGCAGAATGGAGTGGTAGAGAGTCAGGCAGAATGGAGTGGCAGAGAGTCAGGCAGAATGGGTGGTAGAGAGTCAGGCAGAATGGAGTGGTAGAGAGTCAGGCAGAATGGAGTGGCAGAGAGTCAGGCAGAATGGAGTGGTAGAGAGTCAGGCAGAATGGAGTGGTAGAGAGTCAGGCAGAATGGAGTGGCAGAGAGTCAGGCAGAATGGAGTGGCAGAGAGTCAGGCAGAATGGAGTGGCAGAGAGTCAGGCAGAATGGAGTGGTAGAGAGTCAGGCAGAATGGAGTGGTAGAGAGTCAGGCAGAATGGGTGGCAGAGAGTCAGGCAGAATGGAGTGGCAGAGAGTCAGGCAGAATGGAGTGGCAGAGAGTCAGGCAGAATGGAGCAGAGAGTCAGGCAGAATGGAGTGGCAGAGAGTCAGGCAGAATGGAGTGGCAGAGAGTCAGGCAGAATGGAGTGGCAGAGAGTCAGGCAGAATGGAGTGGCAGAGAGTCAGGCAGAATGGAGTGGTAGAGAGTCAGGCAGAATGGAGTGGCAGAGAGTCAGGCAGAATGGAGTGGCAGAGAGTCAGGCAGAATGGAGTGGCAGAATGGAGTGGCAGAGAGTCAGGCAGAATGGAGTGGCAGAGAGTCAGGCAGAATGGGAGTGGCAGAGAGTCAGGCAGAATGGAGTGGCAGAGAGTCAGGCAGAATGGGTGGTAGAGAGTCAGGCAGAATGGAGTAGAGAGTCAGGCAGAATGGAGTGGCAGAGAGTCAGGCAGAATGGAGTGGTAGAGAGTCAGGCAGAATGGAGTGGCAGAGAGTCAGGCAGAATGGGTGGCAGAGAGTCAGGCAGAATGGAGTGGCAGAGAGTCAGGCAGAATGGAGTGGCAGAGAGTCAGGCAGAATGGAGTGGCAGAGAGTCAGGCAGAATGGAGTGGCAGAGAGTCAGGCAGAATGGAGTGGTAGAGTCAGGCAGAATGGAGTGGTAGAGAGTCAGGCAGAATGGAGTAGTAGAGTCAGGCAGAATGGAGTGGCAGAGAGTCAGGCAGAATGGAGTGGCAGAGAGTCAGGCAGAATGGAGTGGCAGAGAGTCAGACAGAATGGAGTGGCAGAGAGTCAGGCAGAAGTGAGTAGTAGAGTCAGGCGGAGTGGCGTGGTAGAGAGTCAGGCAAAATGGGGTGGTAGAGAGTCAGAAAGAATGGAGTGGTAGAGAGTCAGGCAGAATGGAGTGGTAGAGAGAGGCAGAATGGAGTGGCAGAGAGTCAGGCAGAATGGAGTGGCAGAGAGTCAGGCAGAATGGAGTGGCAGAGAGTCAGGCAGAATGTAGTGGTAGAGAGTCAGGCAGAATGGAGTGGCAGAGAGTCAGGCAGAATGGAGCGGTAGAGAGTCAGGCAGAATGGAGTAGTAGTCAGGCAGAATGGCGTGGTAGAGAGTCAGGCAGAATGGAGTGGTAGAGAGTCAGGCAGAATGGCATGGTAGAGAGTCAGGCAGAATGGAGTGGTAGAGAGTCAGGCAGAATGGCGTGGTAGAGAGTCAGGCAGAATGGGGGGTTGAGAGTCAGGCAGAATGGAGTGGCAGAGAGTCAGGCAGAATGGGGAGGTAGAGAGTCAGGCAGAATGGATTGGCAGAGAGTCAGGCAGAATGGAGTGGCAGAGAGTCAGCAAGAATGGAGTGGTAGAGAGTCAGGCAGAATGGGGTGGCAGAGAGTCAGGCAGAATGGAGTGGCAGAGAGTCAGGCAGAATGGAGTGGCAGAGAGTCAGGCAGAATGGAGTGGCAGAGAGTCAGGCAGAATGGAGTGGTAGAGAGTCAGGCAGAATGGAGTGGCAGAGAGTCAGGCAGAATGGAGTGGTAGAGAGTCAGGCAGAATGGAGTGGCAGAGAGTCAGGCAGAATGGAGTGGCAGAATGGAGTGGCAGAGAGTCAGGCAGAATGGAGTGGCAGAGAGTCAGGCAGAATGGAGTGGTAGAGAGTCAGGCAGAATGGAGTGGCAGAGAGTCAGGCAGAATGGAGTGGCAGAGAGAGGCAGAATGGGGTGGCAGAGAGTCAGGCAGAATGGAGTGGCAGAGAGTCAGACAGAATGAAGTAGTAGAGTCAGGCAGAATGGAGTAGTAGAGTCAGGCAGAATGGAGTAGTAGAGTCAGGCAGAATGGAGTGGCAGAGAGTCAGGCAGAATGGAGTGGTAGAGAGTCAGGCAGAATGGAGTGGCAGAGAGTCAGGCAGAATGGAGTGGCAGAGAGTCAGGCAGAAGTGAGTAGTAGAGTCAGGCAGAATGGGGTGGTAGAGAGTCAGGCAGAATGGGGAGGTAGAGAGTCAGGCAGAATGGGGTGGCAGAGAGTCAGGCAGAATGGAGTGGCAGAGAGTCAGCAAGAATGGAGTGGTAGAGAGTCAGGCAGAATGGGGTGGTAGAGAGTCAGGCAGAATGGGGTGGTAGAGAGTCAGGCAGAATGGAGTGGTAGAGAGTCAG
Source organism: Brachymystax lenok tsinlingensis (assembly GCA_030435695.1). NCBI lineage: Eukaryota > Metazoa > Chordata > Actinopteri > Salmoniformes > Salmonidae > Brachymystax > Brachymystax lenok. The sequence continues at coordinate 418,782 of CM059793.1, forward strand.
GCAGAATGGGGTGGTAGAGAGTCAGGCAGAATGGAGTGGTAGAGAGTCAGGCAGAATGGCGTGGTAGAGAGTCAGGCAGAATGGGTTGGTAGAGAGTCAGGCAGAATGGAGTGGTAGAGAGTCAGGCAGAATGGCATGGTAGAGAGTCAGGCAGAATGGAGTGGTAGAGAGTCAGGCAGAATGGAGTGGTAGAGAGTCAGGCAGAATGGCGTGGTAGAGAGTCAGGCAGAATGGGTTGGTAGAGAGTCAGGCAGAATGGAGTGGTAGAGAGTCAGGCAGAATGGCATGGTAGAGAGTCAGGCAGAATGGAGTGGTAGAGAGTCAGGCAGAATGGAGTGGTAGAGAGTCAGGCAGAATGGCGTGGTAGAGAGTCAGGCAGAATGGCGTGGTAGAGAGTCAGGCAGAATGGAGTGGCAGAGAGTCAGACAGAATGGAGTGGCAGAGAGTCAGGCAGAATGGAGTGGCAGAGAGTCAGGCAGAATGGAGTGGCAGAGAGTCAGGAAGAATGGAGTGGTAGAAAGTCAGGCAGAATGGAGTGGCAGAGAGTCAGACAGAATGAAGTAGTAGAGTCAGGCAGAATGGAGTAGTAGAGTCAGGCAGAATGGAGTAGTAGAGTCAGGCAGAATGGAGTGGCAGAGAGTCAGGCAGAATGGAGTGGTAGAGAGTCAGGCAGAATGGAGTGGCAGAGAGTCAGGCAGAATGGAGTGGCAGAGAGTCAGGCAGAAGTGAGTGGTAGAGTCAGGCAGAATGGGGTGGTAGAGAGTCAGGCAGAATGGGGAGGTAGAGAGTCAGGCAGAATGGGGTGGCAGAGAGTCAGGCAGAATGGAGTGGCAGAGAGTCAGGCAAGAATGGAGTGGTAGAGAGTCAGGCAGAATGGGGTGGTAGAGAGTCAGGCAGAATGGGGTGGTAGAGAGTCAGGCAGAATGGAGTGGTAGAGAGTCAGGCAGAATGGGGTGGTAGAGAGTCAGGCAGAATGGAGTGGTAGAGAGTCAGGCAGAATGGCGTGGTAGAGAGTCAGGCAGAATGGGTTGGTAGAGAGTCAGGCAGAATGGAGTGGTAGAGAGTCAGGCAGAATGGCATGGTAGAGAGTCAGGCAGAATGGAGTGGTAGAGAGTCAGGCAGAATGGAGTGGTAGAGAGTCAGGCAGAATGGCGTGGTAGAGAGTCAGGCAGAATGGGTTGGTAGAGAGTCAGGCAGAATGGAGTGGTAGAGAGTCAGGCAGAATGGCATGGTAGAGAGTCAGGCAGAATGGAGTGGTAGAGAGTCAGGCAGAATGGAGTGGTAGAGAGTCAGGCAGAATGGCGTGGTAGAGAGTCAGGCAGAATGGCGTGGTAGAGAGTCAGGCAGAATGGAGTGGCAGAGAGTCAGACAGAATGGAGTGGCAGAGAGTCAGGCAGAATGGAGTGGCAGAGAGTCAGGCAGAATGGAGTGGCAGAGAGTCAGGAAGAATGGAGTGGTAGAAAGTCAGGCAGAATGGAGTGGCAGAGAGTCAGGCAGAATGGAGTGGCAGAGAGTCAGGCAGAATGGAGTAGTAGAGAGTCAGGCAGAATGGGGTGGTAGAGAGTCAGGCAGAATGGAGTGGTAGAGAGTCAGGCAGAATGGAGTGGCAGAGAGTCAGGCAGAATGGAGTGGCAGAGAGTCAGGCAGAAAGGAGTGGCAGAGAGTCAGGCAGAATGGAGTGTCAGAATGGAGTGGCAGAGAGTCAGGCAGAATGGAGTGGCAGAGAGTCAGGCAGAATGGAGTGGTAGAGAGTCAGGCAGAATGGAGTGGCAGAGAGTCAGGCAGAATGGAGTGGCAGAGAGTCAGGCAGAAGTGAGTAGTAGAGTCAGGCAGAATGGGGTGGTAGAGAGTCAGGCAGAATGGGGAGGTAGAGAGTCAGGCAGAATGGGGTGGCAGAGAGTCAGGCAGAATGGAGTGGCAGAGAGTCAGCAAGAATGGAGTGGTAGAGAGTCAGGCAGAATGGGGTGGTAGTGAGTCAGGCAGAATGGGGTGGTAGAGAGTCAGGCAGAATGGAGTGGTAGAGAGTCAGGCAGAATGGGGTGGTAGAGAGTCAGGCAGAATGGAGTGGTAGAGAGTCAGGCAGAATGGCGTGGTAGAGAGTCAGGCAGAATGGGTTGGTAGAGAGTCAGGCAGAATGGAGTGGTAGAGAGTCAGGCAGAATGGCATGGTAGAGAGTCAGGCAGAATGGGAGTGGTAGAGAGTCAGGCAGAATGGAGTGGTAGAGAGTCAGGCAGAATGGCGTGGTAGAGAGTCAGGCAGAATGGGTTGGTAGAGAGTCAGGCAGAATGGAGTGGTAGAGAGTCAGGCAGAATGGCATGGTAGAGAGTCAGGCAGAATGGAGTGGTAGAGAGTCAGGCAGAATGGAGTGGTGAGAGTCAGGCAGAATGGCGTGGTAGAGAGTCAGGCAGAATGGCGTGGTAGAGAGTCAGGCAGAATGGAGTGGCAGAGAGTCAGACAGAATGGAGTGGCAGAGAGTCAGGCAGAATGGGTGGCAGAGAGTCAGGCAGAATGGAGTGGCAGAGAGTCAGGAAGAATGGGTGGTAGAAAGTCAGGCAGAATGGAGTGGCAGAATGGAGGGCAGAGAGTCAGGCAGAATGGAGTGGCAGAGAGTCAGGCAGAATGGAGTAGTAGAGAGTCAGGCAGAATGGGGTGGTAGAGAGTCAGGCAGAATGGAGTGGTAGAGAGTCAGGCAGAATGGAGTGGCAGAGAGTCAGGCAGAATGGAGTGGCAGAGAGTCAGGCAGAAAGGAGTGGCAGAGAGTCAGGCAGAATGGAGTGTCAGAATGGAGTGGCAGAGAGTCAGGCAGAATGGAGTGGCAGAGAGTCAGGCAGAATGGAGTAGTAGAGAGTCAGGCAGAATGGAGTGGCAGAGAGTCAGGCAGAATGGAGTGGTAGAGAGTCAGGCAGAATGGAGTGGCAGAGAGTCAGGCAGAATGGAGTAGTAGAGAGTCAGGCAGAATGGAGTGGTAGAGAGTCAGGCAGAATGGAGTGGTAGAGAGTCAGGCAGAATGGAGTGGTAGAGAGTTAGGCAAAATGGAGTAGTAGTCAGGCAGAATGGCGTGGTAGAGAGTCAGGCAGAATGGCGTGGTAGAGAGTCAGGTAGAATGGGGTGGTAGAGAGTCAGGCAGAATGGAGTGGTAGAGAGTCAGGCAGAATGGCGTGGTAGAGAGTCAGGTAGAATGGGGTGGTAGAGAGTCAGGCAGAATGGAGTGGTAGAGAGTCAGGCAGAATGGAGTGGCAGAGAGTCAGGCAGAATGGAGTGGCAGAGAGTCAGGCAGAATGGAGTGGCAGAGAGAGGCAGAATGGAGTGGCAGAGAGTCAGGCAGAATGGGTGGTAGAGAGTCAGGCAGAATGGAGTGGCAGAGAGTCAGGCAGAATGGAGTGGCAGAGAGTCAGGCAGAATGGGGTGGTAGAGAGTCAGGCAGAATGGAGTGGTAGAGAGTCAGGCAGAATGGCGTGGTAGAGAGTCAGGCAGAATGGAGTGGCAGAGAGTCAGGCAGAATGGAGTGTCAGAATGGAGTGGCAGAGAGTCAGGCAGAATGGAGTGGCAGAGAGTCAGGCAGAATGGAGTAGTAGAGAGTCAGGCAGAATGGAGTGGTAGAGAGTCAGGCAGAATGGAGTGGTAGAGAGTTAGGCAGAATGGAGTAGTAGTCAGGCAGAATGGCGTGGTAGAGAGTCAGGCAGAATGGCGTGGTAGAGAGTCAGGTAGAATGGGGTGGTAGAGAGTCAGGCAGAATGGAGTGGTAGAGAGTCAGGCAGAATGGAGTGGCAGAGAGTCAGGCAGAATGGGGTGGTAGAGAGTCAGGCAGAATGGGGTGGTAGAGAGTCAGGCAGAATGGAGTGGCAGAGAGTCAGGCAGAATGGAGTGGTAGAGAGTCAGGCAGAATGGAGTGGCAGAGAGTCAGGCAGAATGGAGTGGTAGAGAGTCAGGCAGAATGGAGTGGCAGAGAGTCAGGCAGAATGGAGTGGCAGAATGGAGTGGCAGAGAGTCAGGCAGAATGGAGTGGCAGAGAGTCAGGCAGAATGGAGTGGTAGAGAGTCAGGCAGAATGGAGTGGCAGAGAGCCAGGCAGAATGGAGTGGCAGAGAGAGGCAGAATGGGGTGGCAGAGAGTCAGGCAGAATGGAGTGGCAGAGAGTCAGACAGAATGAAGTAGTAGAGTCAGGCAGAATGGAGTAGTAGAGTCAGGCAGAATGGAGTAGTAGAGTCAGGCAGAATGGAGTGGCAGAGAGTCAGGCAGAATGGAGTGGTAGAGAGTCAGGCAGAATGGAGTGGCAGAGAGTCAGGCAGAATGGAGTGGCAGAGAGTCAGGCAGAAGTGAGTAGTAGAGTCAGGCAGAATGGGGTGGTAGAGAGTCAGGCAGAATGGGGAGGTAGAGAGTCAGGCAGAATGGGGTGGCAGAGAGTCAGGCAGAATGGAGTGGCAGAGAGTCAGCAAGAATGGAGTGGTAGAGAGTCAGGCAGAATGGGGTGGTAGAGAGTCAGGCAGAATGGGGTGGTAGAGAGTCAGGCAGAATGGAGTGGTAGAGAGTCAGGCAGAATGGGGTGGTAGAGAGTCAGGCAGAATGGAGTGGTAGAGAGTCAGGCAGAATGGCGTGGTAGAGAGTCAGGCAGAATGGGTTGGTAGAGAGTCAGGCAGAATGGAGTGGTAGAGAGTCAGGCAGAATGGCATGGTAGAGAGTCAGGCAGAATGGCATGGTAGAGAGTCAGGCAGAATGGAGTGGTAGAGAGTCAGGCAGAATGGAGTGGTAGAGAGTCAGGCAGAATGGCGTGGTAGAGAGTCAGGCAGAATGGGTTGGTAGAGAGTCAGGCAGAATGGAGTGGTAGAGAGTCAGGAAGAATGGCATGGTAGAGAGTCAGGCAGAATGGAGTGGTAGAGAGTCAGGCAGAATGGAGTGGTAGAGAGTCAGGCAGAATGGCGTGGTAGAGAGTCAGGCAGAATGGCGTGGTAGAGAGTCAGGCAGAATGGAGTGGCAGAGAGTCAGACAGAATGGAGTGGCAGAGAGTCAGGCAGAATGGAGTGGCAGAGAGTCAGGCAGAATGGAGTGGCAGAGAGTCAGGAAGAATGGAGTGGTAGAAAGTCAGGCAGAATGGAGTGGCAGAATGGAGTGGCAGAGAGTCAGGCAGAATGGAGTGGCAGAGAGTCAGGCAGAATGGAGTAGTAGAGAGTCAGGCAGAATGGGGTGGTAGAGAGTCAGGCAGAATGGAGTGGTAGAGAGTCAGGCAGAATGGAGTGGCAGAGAGTCAGGCAGAATGGAGTGGCAGAGAGTCAGGCAGAAAGGAGTGGCAGAGAGTCAGGCAGAATGGAGTGTCAGAATGGAGTGGCAGAGAGTCAGGCAGAATGGAGTGGCAGAGAGTCAGGCAGAATGGAGTGGTAGAGAGTCAGGCAGAATGGAGTGGCAGAGAGTCAGGCAGAATGGAGTGGCAGAGAGTCAGGCAGAAGTGAGTAGTAGAGTCAGGCAGAATGGGGTGGTAGAGAGTCAGGCAGAATGGGGAGGTAGAGAGTCAGGCAGAATGGGGTGGCAGAGAGTCAGGCAGAATGGAGTGGCAGAGAGTCAGCAAGAATGGAGTGGTAGAGAGTCAGGCAGAATGGGGTGGTAGAGAGTCAGGCAGAATGGGGTGGTAGAGAGTCAGGCAGAATGGAGTGGTAGAGAGTCAGGCAGAATGGGGTGGTAGAGAGTCAGGCAGAATGGAGTGGTAGAGAGTCAGGCAGAATGGCGTGGTAGAGAGTCAGGCAGAATGGGTTGGTAGAGAGTCAGGCAGAATGGAGTGGTAGAGAGTCAGGCAGAATGGCATGGTAGAGAGTCAGGCAGAATGGAGTGGTAGAGAGTCAGGCAGAATGGAGTGGTAGAGAGTCAGGCAGAATGGCGTGGTAGAGAGTCAGGCAGAATGGGTTGGTAGAGAGTCAGGCAGAATGGAGTGGTAGAGAGTCAGGCAGAATGGCATGGTAGAGAGTCAGGCAGAATGGAGTGGTAGAGAGTCAGGCAGAATGGAGTGGTAGAGAGTCAGGCAGAATGGCGTGGTAGAGAGTCAGGCAGAATGGCGTGGTAGAGAGTCAGGCAGAATGGAGTGGCAGAGAGTCAGACAGAATGGAGTGGCAGAGAGTCAGGCAGAATGGAGTGGCAGAGAGTCAGGCAGAATGGAGTGGCAGAGAGTCAGGAAGAATGGAGTGGTAGAAAGTCAGGCAGAATGGAGTGGCAGAATGGAGTGGCAGAGAGTCAGGCAGAATGGAGTGGCAGAGAGTCAGGCAGAATGGAGTAGTAGAGAGTCAGGCAGAATGGGGTGGTAGAGAGTCAGGCAGAATGGAGTGGTAGAGAGTCAGGCAGAATGGAGTGGCAGAGAGTCAGGCAGAATGGAGTGGCAGAGAGTCAGGCAGAAAGGAGTGGCAGAGAGTCAGGCAGAATGGAGTGTCAGAATGGAGTGGCAGAGAGTCAGGCAGAATGGAGTGGCAGAGAGTCAGGCAGAATGGAGTAGTAGAGAGTCAGGCAGAATGGAGTGGCAGAGAGTCAGGCAGAATGGAGTGGTAGAGAGTCAGGCAGAATGGAGTGGCAGAGAGTCAGGCAGAATGGAGTAGTAGAGAGTCAGGCAGAATGGAGTGGTAGAGAGTCAGGCAGAATGGAGTGGTAGAGAGTCAGGCAGAATGGAGTGGTAGAGAGTTAGGCAGAATGGAGTAGTAGTCAGGCAGAATGGCGTGGTAGAGAGTCAGGCAGAATGGCGTGGTAGAGAGTCAGGTAGAATGGGGTGGTAGAGAGTCAGGCAGAATGGAGTGGTAGAGAGTCAGGCAGAATGGAGTGGCAGAGAGTCAGGCAGAATGGAGTGGCAGAGAGTCAGGCAGAATGGAGTGGCAGAGAGAGGCAGAATGGAGGGCAGAGAGTCAGGCAGAATGGGTGGTAGAGAGTCAGGCAGAATGGAGTGGCAGAGAGTCAGGCAGAATGGAGTGGCAGAGAGTCAGGCAGAATGGGGTGGTAGAGAGTCAGGCAGAATGGAGTGGTAGAGAGTCAGGCAGAATGGCGTGGTAGAGAGTCAGGCAGAATGGAGTGGCAGAGAGTCAGGCAGAATGGAGTGTCAGAATGGAGTGGCAGAGAGTCAGGCAGAATGGAGTGGCAGAGAGTCAGGCAGAATGGAGTAGTAGAGAGTCAGGCAGAATGGAGTGGTAGAGAGTCAGGCAGAATGGAGTGGTAGAGAGTCAGGCAGAATGGAGTGGTAGAGAGTTAGGCAGAATGGAGTAGTAGTCAGGCAGAATGGCGTGGTAGAGAGTCAGGCAGAATGGCGTGGTAGAGAGTCAGGTAGAATGGGGTGGTAGAGAGTCAGGCAGAATGGAGTGGTAGAGAGTCAGGCAGAATGGAGTGGCAGAGAGTCAGGCAGAATGGGGTGGTAGAGAGTCAGGCAGAATGGGGTGGTAGAGAGTCAGGCAGAATGGAGTGGCAGAGAGTCAGGCAGAATGGGGAGGTAGAGAGTCAGGCAGAATGGGGTGGCAGAGAGTCAGGCAGAATGGAGTGGCAGAGAGTCAGCAAGAATGGAGTGGTAGAAAGTCAGGCAGAATGGGGTGGTAGAGAGTCAGGCAGAATGGGGTGGTAGAGAGTCAGGCAGAATGGAGTGGTAGAGAGTCAGGCAGAATGGGGTGGTAGAGAGTCAGGCAGAATGGAGTGGTAGAGAGTCAGGCAGAATGGCGTGGTAGAGAGTCAGGCAGAATGGGTTGGTAGAGAGTCAGGCAGAATGGAGTGGTAGAGAGTCAGGCAGAATGGCATGGTAGAGAGTCAGGCAGAATGGAGTGGTAGAGAGTCAGGCAGAATGGAGTGGTAGAGAGTCAGGCAGAATGGCGTGGTAGAGAGTCAGGCAGAATGGGTTGGTAGAGAGTCAGGCAGAATGGAGTGCTAGAGAGTCAGGCAGAATGGCATGGTAGAGAGTCAGGCAGAATGGAGTGGTAGAGAGTCAGGCAGAATGGAGTGGTAGAGAGTCAGGCAGAATGGCGTGGTAGAGAGTCAGGCAGAATGGCGTGGTAGAGAGTCAGGCAGAATGGAGTGGCAGAGAGTCAGGCAGAATGGAGTGGCAGAGAGTCAGGCAGAATGGAGTGGCAGAGAGTCAGGCAGAATGGAGTGGGTGAGAGTCAGGAAGAATGGAGTGGTAGAAAGTCAGGCAGAATGGAGTGGCAGAATGGAGTAGCAGAGAGTCAGGCAGAATGGAGTGGCAGAGAGTCAGGCAGAATGGAGTAGTAGAGAGTCAGGCAGAATGGGGGTGGTAGAGAGTCAGGCAGAATGGAGTGGTAGAGAGTCAGGCAGAATGGAGTGGCAGAGAGTCAGGCAGAATGGAGTGGCAGAGAGTCAGGCAGAAAGGAGTGGCAGAGAGTCAGGCAGAATGGAGTGTCAGAATGGAGTGGCAGAGAGTCAGGCAGAATGGAGTGGCAGAGAGTCAGGCAGAATGGAGTAGTAGAGAGTCAGGCAGAATGGAGTGGCAGAGAGTCAGGCAGAATGGAGTGGTAGAGAGTCAGGCAGAATGGAGTGGCAGAGAGTCAGGCAGAATGGAGTAGTAGAGAGTAAGGCAGAATGGAGTGGTAGAGAGTCAGGCAGAATGGAGTGGTAGAGAGTCAGGCAGAATGGAGTGGTAGAGAGTCAGGCAGAATGGAGTGGTAGAGAGTTAGGCAGAATGGAGTAGTAGTCAGGCAGAATGGCGTGGTAGAGAGTCAGGCAGAATGGCGTGGTAGAGAGTCAGGTAGAATGGGGTGGTAGAGAGTCAGGCAGAATGGAGTGGCAGAGAGTCAGGCAGAATGGAGTGGCAGAGAGTCAGGCAGAATGGAGTGGCAGAGAGTCAGGCAGAATGGAGTGGCAGAGAGAGGCAGAATGGAGTGGCAGAGAGTCAGGCAGAATGGGTGGTAGAGAGAGGCAGAATGGAGTGGCAGAGAGTCAGGCAGAATGGAGTGGCAGAGAGTCAGGCAGAATGGGGTGGTAGAGAGTCAGGCAGAATGGAGTGGTAGAGAGTCAGGCAGAATGGCGTGGTAGGGAGTCAGGCAGAATGGAGTGGCAGAGAGTCAGGCAGAATGGAGTGTCAGAATGGAGTGGCAGAGAGTCAGGCAGAATGGAGTGGCAGAGAGTCAGGCAGAATGGAGTAGTAGAGAGTCAGGCAGAATGGAGTGGTAGAGAGTCAGGCAGAATGGAGTGGTAGAGAGTCAGGCAGAATGGAGTGGTAGAGAGTTAGGCAGAATGGAGTAGTAGTCAGGCAGAATGGCGTGGTAGAGAGTCAGGCAGAATGGCGTGGTAGAGAGTCAGGTAGAATGGGGTGGTAGAGAGTCAGGCAGAATGGAGTGGCAGAGAGTCAGGCAGAATGGGGTGGTAGAGAGTCAGGCAGAATGGAGTGGCAGAGAGTCAGGCAGAATGGAGTGGCAGAGAGTCAGGCAGAATGGAGTGGCAGAGAGAGGCAGAATGGAGTGGCAGAGAGTCAGGCAGAATGGGTGGTAGAGAGAGGCAGAATGGAGTGGCAGAGAGTCAGGCAGAATGGAGTGGCAGAGAGTCAGGCAGAATGGGGTGGTAGAGAGTCAGGCAGAATGGAGTGGTAGAGAGTCAGGCAGAATGGCGTGGTAGAGAGTCAGGCAGAATGGAGTGGTAGAGAGTCAGGCAGAATGGCGTGGTAGAGAGTCAGGCAGAATGGGGTGGTAGAGAGTCAGGCAGAATGGAGTGGCAGAGAGTCAGGCAGAATGGGGAGGTAGAGAGTCAAACAGAATGGGGTGGCAGAGAGTCAGGCAGAATGGAGTGGCAGAGAGTCAGGCAGAATGGAGTGGTAGAGAGTCAGGCAGAATGGAGTGGCAGAGAGTCAGGCAGAATGGAGTGGCAGAGAGTCAGGCAGAATGGAGTGGCAGAGAGTCAGGCAGAATGGAGTGGCAGAGAGTCAGGCAGAATGGAGTGGTAGAGAGACAGGCAGAATGGAGTGGCAGAGAGTCAGGCAGAATGGAGTGGTAGAGAGTCAGGCAGAATGGAGTGGCAGAGAGTCAGGCAGAATGGAGTGGCAGAATGGAGTGGCAGAGAGTCAGGCAGAATGGAGTGGCAGAGAGTCAGACAGAATGGAGTGGTAGAGAGTCAGGCAGAATGGCATGGTAGAGAGTCAGGCAGAATGGGGTGGTAGAGAGTCAGGCAGAATGGAGTGGCAGAGAGTCAGGAAGAATGGGCTGGTAGAGAGTCAGGCAGAATGGAGTGGCAGAGAGTCAGGCAGAATGGAGTGGCAGAGAGTCAGGCAGAATGAAGTGGCAGAGAGTCAGGCAGAATGGAGTGGCAGAGAGTCAGGCAGAATGGAGTGGCAGAGAGTCAGGCAGAATGGAGTGGCAGAGAGTCAGGCAGAATGGAGTGGCAGAGAGTCAGGCAGAATGGAGTGGTAAAATGGAGTGGCAGAATGGGGCGGTAGAGAGTCAGGCAGAATGGCGTGGTAGAGAGTCAGGCAGAATGGGGTGGTAGAGAGTCAGGCAGAATGGAGTGGCAGAGAGTCAGGCAGAATGGGGAGGTAGAGAGTCAGGCAGAATGGGGTGGCAGAGAGTCAGGCAGAATGGAGTGGCAGAGAGTCAGGCAGAATGGAGTGGTAGAGAGTCAGGCAGAATGGGGTGGAAGAGAGTCAGGCAGAATGGGGTGGCAGAGAGTCAGGCAGAATGGAGTGGCAGAGAGTCAGGCAGAATGGGGAGGTAGAGAGTCAGGCAGAATGGGGTGGCAGAGAGTCAGGCAGAATGGAGTGGCAGAGAGTCAGCAAGAATGGAGTGGTAGAGAGTCAGGCAGAATGGGGTGACAGAGAGTCAGGCAGAATGGGGAGGTAGAGAGTCAGGCAGAATGGGGTGGTAGAGAGTCAGGCAGAATGGAGTGGTAGAGAGTTAGGCAGAATGGAGTAGTAGTCAGGCAGAATGGCGTGGTAGAGAGTCAGGCAGAATGGCGTGGTAGAGAGTCAGGTAGAATGGGGTGGTAGAGAGTCAGGCAGAATGGAGTGGTAGAGAGTCAGGCAGAATGGAGTGGCAGAGAGTCAGGCAGAATGGGGTGGTAGAGAGTCAGGCAGAATGGAGTCGCAGAGAGTCAGGCAGAATGGAGTGGCAGAGAGTCAGGCAGAATGGAGTGGCAGAGAGAGGCAGAATGGAGTGGCAGAGAGTCAGGCAGAATGGGTGGTAGAGAGAGGCAGAATGGAGTGGCAGAGAGTCAGGCAGAATGGAGTGGCAGAGAGTCAGGCAGAATGGGGTGGTAGAGAGTCAGGCAGAATGGAGTGGTAGAGAGTCAGGCAGAATGGCGTGGTAGAGAGTCAGGCAGAATGGAGTGGTAGAGAGTCAGGCAGAATGGCGTGGTAGAGAGTCAGGCAGAATGGGGTGGTAGAGAGTCAGGCAGAATGGGGTGGCAGAGAGTCAGGCAGAATGGGAGGTAGAGAGTCAAACAGAATGGGGTGGCAGAGAGTCAGGCAGAATGGGAGTGGCAGAGAGTCAGGCAGAATGGAGTGGCAGAGAGTCAGGCAGAATGGAGTGGCAGAGAGTCAGGCAGAATGGAGTGGCAGAGAGTCAGACAGAATGGAGTGGCAGAGAGTCAGGCAGAATGGAGTGGCAGAGAGTCAGGCAGAATGGAGTGGTAGAGAGTCAGGCAGAATGGAGTGGCAGAGAGTCAGGCAGAATGGAGTGGTAGAGAGTCAGGCAGAATGGAGTGGCAGAGAGTCAGGCAGAATGGAGTGGCAGAATGGAGTGGCAGAGAGTCAGGCAGAATGGAGTGGCAGAGAGTCAGGCAGAATGGAGTGGCAGAGAGTCAGGCAGAATGAAGTGGCAGAGAGTCAGGCAGAATGGAGTGGCAGAGAGTCAGGCAGAATGAAATGGCAGAGAGTCAGGCAGAATGGAGTGGCAGAGAGAGGCAGAATGGAGTGGCAGAGAGTCAGGCAGAATGGAGTGGCAGAGAGTCAGGCAGAATGGAGTGGCAGAGAGTCAGGCAGAATGAAGTGGCAGAGAGTCAGGCAGAATGGAGTGGCAGAGAGTCAGGCAGAACGGAGTGGCAGAGAGTCAGACAGAATGGAGTGGTAGAGAGTCAGGCAGAATGGCATGGTAGAGAGTCAGGCAGAATGGGGTGGTAGAGAGTCAGGCAGAATGGAGTGGCAGAGAGTCAGGAAGAATGGGCTGGTAGAGAGTCAGGCAGAATGGAGTGGCAGAGAGTCAGGCAGAATGGAGTGGCAGAGAGTCAGGCAGAATGAAGTGGCAGAGAGTCAGGCAGAATGGAGTGGCAGAGAGAGGCAGAATGGAGTGGCAGAGAGTCAGGCAGAATGGAGTGGCAGAGAGTCAGGCAGAATGGAGTGGCAGAGAGTCAGGCAGAATGGAGTGGTAAAATGGAGTGGCAGAATGGGGTGGGAGAGAGTCAGGCAGAATGGCGTGGTAGAGAGTCAGGCAGAATGGGGTGGTAGAGAGTCAGGCAGAATGGAGTGGCAGAGAGTCAGGCAGAATGGGGAGGTAGAGAGTCAGGCAGAATGGGGTGGCAGAGAGTCAGGCAGAATGGAGTGGCAGAGAGTCAGGCAGAATGGAGTGGTAGAGAGTCAGGCAGAATGGGGTGGCAGAGAGTCAGGCAGAATGGAGTGGCAGAGAGTCAGGCAGAATGGGGTGGCAGAGAGTCAGGCAGAATGGGGAGGTAGAGAGTCAGGCAGAATGGGGTGGCAGAGAGTCAGGCAGAATGGAGTGGCAGAGAGTCAGCAAGAATGGAGTGGTAGAGAGTCAGGCAGAATGGGGTGGCAGAGAGTCAGGCAGAATGGGGTGGCAGAGAGTCAGGCAGAATGGGGTGGTAGAGAGTCAGGCAGAATGGAGTGGTAGAGAGTCAGGCAGAATGGAGTGGTAGAGAGTCAGGCAGAATGGGGTGGTAGAGAGTCAGGCAGAATGGAGTGGTAGAGAGTCAGGCAGAATGGCGTGGTAGAGAGTCAGGCAGAATGGGTTGGTAGAGAGTCAGGCAGAATGGAGTGGTAGAGAGTCAGGCAGAATGGCATGGTAGAGAGTCAGGCAGAATGGAGTGGTAGAGAGTCAGGCAGAATGGAGTGGTAGAGAGTCAGGCAGAATGGCGTGGTAGAGAGTCAGGCAGAATGGGTTGGTAGAGAGTCAGGCAGAATGGAGTGGTAGAGAGTCAGGCAGAATGGCATGGTAGAGAGTCAGGCAGAATGGAGTGGTAGAGAGGTCAGGCAGAATGGAGTGGTAGAGAGTCAGGAAGAATGGAGTGGTAGAGAGTCAGGCAGAATGGCGTGGTAGAGAGTCAGGCAGAATGGAGTGGCAGAGAGTCAGACAGAATGGAGTGGCAGAGAGTCAGGCAGAATGGAGTGGCAGAGAGTCAGGCAAAATGGAGTGGCAGAGAGTCAGGAAGAATGGAGTGGTAGAAAGTCAGGCAGAATGGAGTGGCAGAATGGAGTGGCAGAGAGTCAGGCAGAATGGAGTGGCAGAGAGTCAGGCAGAATGGAGTAGTAGAGAGTCAGGCAGAATGGGGTGGTAGAGAGTCAGGCAGAATGGAGTGGTAGAGAGTCAGGCAGAATGGAGTGGTAGAGAGTCAGGCAGAATGGAGTGGCAGAGAGTCAGGCAGAATGGAGTGGCAGAGAGTCAGGCAGAATGGAGTGTCAGAATGGAGTGGCAGAGAGTCAGGCAGAATGGAGTGGCAGAGAGTCAGGCAGAATGGAGTAGTAGAGAGTCAGGCAGAATGGAGTGGTAGAGAGTCAGGCAGAATGGAGTGGTAGAGAGTCAGGCAGAATGGAGTGGTAGAGAGTTAGGCAGAATGGAGTAGTAGTCAGGCAGAATGGCGTGGTAGAGAGTCAGGCAGAATGGCGTGGTAGAGAGTCAGGTAGAATGGGGTGGTAGAGAGTCAGGCAGAATGGAGTGGTAGAGAGTCAGGCAGAATGGAGTGGCAGAGAGTCAGGCAGAATGGGGTGGTAGAGAGTCAGGCAGAATGGAGTGGCAGAGAGTCAGGCAGAAAGTCAGGCAGAATGGAGTGGCAGAGAGAGGCAGAATGGAGTGGCAGAGAGTCAGGCAGAATGGAGTGGCAGAGAGTCAGGCAGAATGGGGTGGTAGAGAGTCAGGCAGAATGGAGTGGTAGAGGGTCAGGCAGAATGGCGTGGTAGAGAGTCCGGCAGAATGGGTTGGTAGAGAGTCAGGCAGAGTGGAGTGGCAGAGAGTCAGGCAGAATGTAGTGGCAGAGAGTCAGGCAGAATGGAGTTGCAGAGAGTCAGGCAGAATGAAGTGGCAGAGAGTCAGGCAGAATGGAGTGGCAGAGAGTCAGGCAGAACGGAGTGACAGAGAGTCAGACAGAATGGAGTGGTAGAGAGTCAGGCAGAATGGCATGGTAGAGAGTCAGGCAGAATGGGGTGGTAGAGAGTCAGGCAGAATGGAGTGGCAGAGAGTCAGGAAGAATGGGCTGGTAGAGAGTCAGGCAGAATGGAGTGGCAGAGAGTCAGGCAGAATGGAGTGGCAGAGAGTCAGGCAGAATGAAGTGGCAGAGAGTCAGGCAGAATGGAGTGGCAGAGAGAGGCAGAATGGAGTGGCAGAGAGTCAGGCAGAATGGAGTGGCAGAGAGTCAGGCAGAATGGAGTGGCAGAGAGTCAGGCAGAATGGAGTGGTAAAATGGAGTGGCAGAATGGGGTGGGAGAGAGTCAGGCAGAATGGCGTGGTAGAGAGTCAGGCAGAATGGGGTGGTAGAGAGTCAGGCAGAATGGAGTGGCAGAGAGTCAGGCAGAATGGGGAGGTAGAGAGTCAGGCAGAATGGGGTGGCAGAGAGTCAGGCAGAATGGAGTGGCAGAGAGTCAGGCAGAATGGAGTGGTAGAGAGTCAGGCAGAATGGAGTGGCAGAGAGTCAGGCAAAATGGAGTGGCAGAGAGTCAGCAAGAATGGAGTGGTAGAGAGTCAGGCAGAATGGGGTGGCAGAGAGTCAGGCAGAATGGGGAGGTAGAGAGTCAGGCAGAATGGGGTGGCAGAGAATCAGGCAGAATGGAGTGGCAGAGAGTCAGCAAGAATGGAGTGGTAGAGAGTCAGGCAGAATGGGGTGGCAGAGAGTCAGGCAGAATGGGGTGGCAGAGAGTCAGGCAGAATGGAGTGGTAGAGAGTCAGGCAGAATGGAGTGGTAGAGAGTCAGGCAGAATGGGGTGGTAGAGAGTCAGGCAGAATGGAGTGGTAGAGAGTCAGGCAGAATGGCGTGGTAGAGAGTCAGGCAGAATGGAGTGGCAGAGAGTCAGGCAGAATGGAGTGGCAGAGAGTCAGGCAAAATGGAGTGGCAGAGAGTCAGGAAGAATGGAGTGGTAGAAAGTCAGGCAGAATGGAGTGGCAGAATGGAGTGGCAGAGAGTCAGGCAGAATGGAGTGGCAGAGAGTCAGGCAGAATGGAGTAGTAGAGAGTCAGGCAGAATGGGGTGGTAGAGAGTCAGGCAGAATGGAGTGGTAGAGAGTCAGGCAGAATGGAGTGGTAGAGAGTCAGGCAGAATGGAGTGGCAGAGAGTCAGGCAGAATGGAGTGGCAGAGAGTCAGGCAGAATGGAGTGTCAGAATGGAGTGGCAGAGAGTCAGGCAGAATGGAGTGGCAGAGAGTCAGGCAGAATGGAGTAGTAGAGAGTCAGGCAGAATGGAGTGGTAGAGAGTCAGGCAGAATGGAGTGGTAGAGAGTCAGGCAGAATGGGGTGGTAGAGAGTTAGGCAGAATGGAGTAGTAGTCAGGCAGAATGGCGTGGTAGAGAGTCAGGCAGAATGGCGTGGTAGAGAGTCAGGTAGAATGGGGTGGTAGAGAGTCAGGCAGAATGGAGTGGTAGAGAGTCAGGCAGAATGGAGTGGCAGAGAGTCAGGCAGAATGGGGTGGTAGAGAGTCAGGCAGAATGGAGTGGCAGAGAGTCAGGCAGAATGGAGTGGCAGAAAGTCAGGCAGAATGGAGTGGCAGAGAGAGGCAGAATGGAGTGGCAGAGAGTCAGGCAGAATGGAGTGGCAGAGAGTCAGGCAGAATGGGGTGGTAGAGAGTCAGGCAGAATGGAGTGGTAGAGAGTCAGGCAGAATGGCGTGGTAGAGAGTCAGGCAGAATGGCGTGGTAGAGAGTCAGGCAGAATGGAGTGGTAGAGAGTCAGGCAGAATGGCGTGGTAGAGAGTCCGGCAGAATGGGGGGGTAGAGAGTCAGGCAGAATGGAGTGGCAGAGAGTCAGGCAGAATGGGAAGGTAGAGAGTCAGGCAGAATGGGGAGAGTCAGGCAGAATGGAGTGGCAGAGAGTCAGGCAGAATGGAGTGGTAGAGAGTCAGGCAGAATGGAGTGGCAGAGAGTCAGGCAGAATGGAGTGGCAGAGAGTCAGGCAGAATGGAGTGGCAGAGAGTCAGGCAGAATGGAGTGGTAGAGAGTCAGGCAGAATGGAGTGGCAGAGAGTCAGGCATAATGGAGTGGTAGAGAGTCAGGCAGAATGGAGTGGCAGAGAGTCAGGCAGAATGGAATGGCAGAATGGAGTGGCAGAGAGTCAGGCAGAATGGAGTGGCAGAGAGTCAGGCAGAATGGAGTGGCAGAGAGTCAGGCAGAATGAAGTGGCAGAGAGTCAGGCAGAATGGAGTGGCAGAGAGTCAGGCAGAATGAAATGGCAGAGAGTCAGGCAGAATGGAGTGGCAGAGAGAGGCAGAATGGAGTGGCAGAGAGTCAGGCAGAATGGAGTGGCAGAGAGTCAGGCAGAATGGAGTGGCAGAGAGTCAGGCAGAATGAAGTGGCAGAAAGTCAGGCAGAATGGAGTGGCAGAGAGTCAGGCAGAACGGAGTGGCAGAGAGTCAGACAGAATGGAGTGGTAGAGAGTCAGGCAGAATGGCATGGTAGAGAGTCAGGCAGAATGGGGTGGTAGAGAGTCAGGCAGAATGGAGTGGCAGAGAGTCAGGAAGAATGGGCTGGTAGAGAGTCAGGCAGAATGGAGTGGCAGAGAGTCAGGCAGAATGGAGTGGCAGAGAGTCAGGCAGAATGAAGTGGCAGAGAGTCAGGCAGAATGGAGTGGCAGAGAGAGGCAGAATGGAGTGGCAGAGAGTCAGGCAGAATGGAGTGGCAGAGAGTCAGGCAGAATGGAGTGGCAGAGAGTCAGGCAGAATGGAGTGGCAGAGAGTCAGGCAGAATGGAGTGGTAAAATGGAGTGGCAGAATGGGGTGGTAGAGAGTCAGGCAGAATGGCGTGGTAGAGAGTCAGGCAGAATGGGGTGGTAGAGAGTCAGGCAGAATGGGGTGGCAGAGAGTCAGGCAGAATGGAGTGGCAGAGAGTCAGCAAGAATGGAGTGGTAAAATGGAGTGGCAGAATGGGGTGGTAGAGAGTCAGGCAGAATGGAGTGGCAGAGAGTCAGGAAGAATGGAGTGGTAGAAAGTCAGGCAGAATGGAGTGGCAGAATGGAGTGGCAGAGAGTCAGGCAGAATGGAGTGGCAGAGAGTCAGGCAGAATGGAGTAGTAGAGAGTCAGGCAGAATGGGGTGGTAGAGAGTCAGGCAGAATGGAGTGGTAGAGAGTCAGGCAGAATGGAGTGGTAGAGAGTCAGGCAGAATGGAGTGGCAGAGAGTCAGGCAGAATGGAGTGGCAGAGAGTCAGGCAGAATGGGTGTCAGAATGGAGTGGCAGAGAGTCAGGCAGAATGGAGTGGCAGAGAGTCAGGCAGAATGGAGTAGTAGAGAGTCAGGCAGAATGGAGTGGTAGAGAGTCAGGCAGAATGGAGTGGTAGAGAGTCAGGCAGAATGGGGTGGTAGAGAGTTAGGCAGAATGGAGTAGTAGTCAGGCAGAATGGCGTGGTAGAGAGTCAGGCAGAATGGCGTGGTAGAGAGTCAGGTAGAATGGGGTGGTAGAGAGTCAGGCAGAATGGAGTGGTAGAGAGTCAGGCAGAATGGAGTGGCAGAGAGTCAGGCAGAATGGGGTGGTAGAGAGTCAGGCAGAATGGGAGTGGCAGAGAGTCAGGCAGAATGGAGTGGCAGAAAGTCAGGCAGAATGGAGTGGCAGAGAGAGGCAGAATGGAGTGGCAGAGAGTCAGGCAGAATGGAGTGGCAGAGAGTCAGGCAGAATGGGGTGGTAGAGAGTCAGGCAGAATGGAGTGGTAGAGAGTCAGGCAGAATGGCGTGGTAGAGAGTCAGGCAGAATGGCGTGGTAGAGAGTCAGGCAGAATGGAGTGGTAGAGAGTCAGGCAGAATGGCGTGGTAGAGAGTCCGGCAGAATGGGGGGGTAGAGAGTCAGGCAGAATGGAGTGGCAGAGAGTCAGGCAGAATGGGGAGGTAGAGAGTCAGGCAGAATGGGGAGAGTCAGGCAGAATGGAGTGGCAGAGAGTCAGGCAGAATGGAGTGGTAGAGAGTCAGGCAGAATGGAGTGGCAGAGAGTCAGGCAGAATGGAGTGGCAGAGAGTCAGGCAGAATGGAGTGGCAGAGAGTCAGGCAGAATGGAGTGGTAGAGAGTCAGGCAGAATGGAGTGGCAGAGAGTCAGGCAGAATGGAGTGGTAGAGAGTCAGGCAGAATGGAGTGGCAGAGAGTCAGGCAGAATGGAATGGCAGAATGGAGTGGCAGAGAGTCAGGCAGAATGGAGTGGCAGAGAGTCAGGCAGAATGGAGTGGCAGAGAGTCAGGCAGAATGAAGTGGCAGAGAGTCAGGCAGAATGGAGTGGCAGAGAGTCAGGCAGAATGAAATGGCAGAGAGTCAGGCAGAATGGAGTGGCAGAGAGAGGCAGAATGGAGTGGCAGAGAGTCAGGCAGAATGGAGTGGCAGAGAGTCAGGCAGAATGGAGTGGCAGAGAGTCAGGCAGAATGAAGTGGCAGAAAGTCAGGCAGAATGGAGTGGCAGAGAGTCAGGCAGAACGGAGTGGCAGAGAGTCAGACAGAATGGAGTGGTAGAGAGTCAGGCAGAATGGCATGGTAGAGAGTCAGGCAGAATGGGGTGGTAGAGAGTCAGGCAGAATGGAGTGGCAGAGAGTCAGGAAGAATGGGCTGGTAGAGAGTCAGGCAGAATGGAGTGGCAGAGAGTCAGGCAGAATGGAGTGGCAGAGAGTCAGGCAGAATGAAGTGGCAGAGAGTCAGGCAGAATGGAGTGGCAGAGAGAGGCAGAATGGAGTGGCAGAGAGTCAGGCAGAATGGAGTGGCAGAGAGTCAGGCAGAATGGAGTGGCAGAGAGTCAGGCAGAATGGAGTGGCAGAGAGTCAGGCAGAATGGAGTGGTAAAATGGAGTGGCAGAATGGGGTGGTAGAGAGTCAGGCAGAATGGCGTGGTAGAGAGTCAGGCAGAATGGGGTGGTAGAGAGTCAGGCAGAATGGGGTGGCAGAGAGTCAGGCAGAATGGAGTGGCAGAGAGTCAGCAAGAATGGAGTGGTAAAATGGAGTGGCAGAATGGGGTGGTAGAGAGTCAGGCAGAATGGAGTGGTAGAGAGTCAGGCAGAATGGGGTGGCAGAGAGTCAGGCAGAATGGAGTGGCGGAGAGTCAGGCAGAATGGAGTGGCAGAGAGTCAGGCAGAATGGGGAGGTAGAGAGTCAGGCAGAATGGGGTGGCAGAGAGTCAGGCAGAATGGAGTGGCAGAGAGTCAGCAAGAATGGAGTGGTAGAGAGTCAGGCAGAATGGGGTGGCAGAGAGTCAGGCAGAATGGAGTGGCAGAGAGTCAGCAAGAATGGAGTGGTAGAGAGTCAGGCAGAATGGGGTGGCAGAGAGTCAGGCAGAATGGGGTGGCAGAGAGTCAGGCAGAATGGGGTGGTAGAGAGTCAGGCAGAATGGAGTGGTAGAGAGTCAGGAATGGAGTGGTAGAGAGTCAGGCAGAATGGGGTGGTAGAGAGTCAGGCAGAATGGAGTGGTAGAGAGTCAGGCAGAATGGCGTGGTAGAGAGTCAGGCAGAATGGGGTGGTAGAGAGTCAGGCAGAATGGAGTGGTAGAGAGTCAGGCAGAATGGCATGGTAGAGAGTCAGGCAGAATGGAGTGGTAGAGAGTCAGGCAGAATGGAGTGGTAGAGAGTCAGGCAGAATGGCGTGGTAGAGAGTCAGGCAGAATGGGTTGGTAGAGAGTCAGGCAGAATGGAGTGGTAGAGAGTCAGGCAGAATGGCATGGTAGAGAGTCAGGCAGAATGGAGTGGTAGAGAGTCAGGCAGAATGGAGTGGTAGAGAGTCAGGCAGAATGGAGTGGTAGAGAGTCAGGCAGAATGGCGTGGTAGAGAGTCAGGCAGAATGGAGTGGCAGAGAGTCAGACAGAAAGGAGTGGCAGAGAGTCAGGCAGAATGGAGTGGCAGAGAGTCAGGCAAAATGGAGTGGCAGAGAGTCAGGAAGAATGGAGTGGTAGAAAGTCAGGCAGAATGGAGTGGCAGAATGGAGTGGCAGAGAGTCAGGCAGAATGGAGTGGCAGAGAGTCAGGCAGAATGGAGTAGTAGAGAGTCAGGCAGAATGGGGTGGTAGAGAGTCAGGCAGAATGGAGTGGTAGAGAGTCAGGCAGAATGGAGTGGCAGAGAGTCAGGCAGAATGGAGTGGCAGAGAGTCAGGCAGAATGGAGTGTCAGAATGGAGTGGCAGAGAGTCAGGCAGAATGGAGTGGCAGAGAGTCAGGCAGAATGGAGTGGTAGAGAGTCAGGCAGAATGGAGTGGTAGAGAGTCAGGCAGAATGGAGTGGTAGAGAGTTAGGCAGAATGGAGTAGTAGTCAGGCAGAATGGCGTGGTAGAGAGTCAGGCAGAATGGCGTGGTAGAGAGTCAGGTAGAATGGGGTGGTAGAGAGTCAGGCAGAATGGAGTGGTAGAGAGTCAGGCAGAATGGAGTGGCAGAGAGTCAGGCAGAATGGGGTGGTAGAGAGTCAGGCAGAATGGAGTGGCAGAGAGTCAGGCAGAATGGAGTGGCAGAAAGTCAGGCAGAATGGAGTGGCAGAGAGAGGCAGAATGGAGTGGCAGAGAGTCAGGCAGAATGGGTGGTAGAGAGAGGCAGAACGGAGTGGCAGAGAGTCAGGCAGAATGGAGTGGCAGAGAGTCAGGCAGAATGGGCAGGTAGAGAGTCAGGCAGAATGGAGTGGTAGAGAGTCAGGCAGAATGGCGTGGTAGAGAGTCAGGCAGAATGGAGTGGTAGAGAGTCCGGCAGAATGGGGTGGTAGAGAGTCAGGCAGAATGGAGTGGCAGAGAGTCAGGCAGAATGGGGAGGTAGAGAGTCAAACAGAATGGGGAGGTAGAGAGTCAAACAGAATGGGGTGGCAGAGAGTCAGGCAGAATGGAGTGGCAGAGAGTCAGGCAGAATGGAGTGGTAGAGAGTCAGGCAGAATGGAGTGGCAGAGAGTCAGGCAGAATGGAGTGGCAGAGAGTCAGGCAGAATGGAGTGGCAGAGAGTCAGGCAGAATGGAGTGGCAGAGAGTCAGGCAGAACGGAGTGGTAGAGAGTCAGGCAGAATGGAGTGGCAGAGAGTCAGGCAGAATGGAGTGGTAGAGGGTCAGGCAGAATGGAGTGGCAGAGAGTCAGGCAGAATGGAGTGGCAGAATGGAGTGGCAGAGAGTCAGGCAGAATGGAGTGGCAGAGAGTCAGGCAGAATGGAGTGGTAGAGAGTCAGGCAGAATGGAGTGGCAGAGAGTCAGGCAGAATGGAGTGGCAGAGAGTCAGGCAGAATGGAGTGGCAGAGAGTCAGGCAGAATGGAGTGGCAGAGAGTCAGGCAGAACGGAGTGGTAGAGAGTCAGGCAGAATGGAGTGGCAGAGAGTCAGGCAGAATGGAGTGGTAGAGGGTCAGGCAGAATGGAGTGGCAGAGAGTCAGGCAGAATGGAGTGGCAGAATGGAGTGGCAGAGAGTCAGGCAGAATGGAGTGGCAGAGAGTCAGGCAGAATGGAGTGGCAGAGAGTCAGGCAGAATGAAGTGGCAGAGAGTCAGGCAGAATGGAGTGGCAGAGAGTCAGGCAGAATGAAATGGCAGAGAGTCAGGCAGAATGGAGTGGCAGAGAGAAGCAGAATGGAGTGGCAGAGAGTCAGGCAGAATGGAGTGGCAGAGAGTCAGGCAGAATGGAGTGGCAGAGAGTCAGGCAGAATGAAGTGGCAGAGAGTCAGGCAGAATGGAGTTGCAGAGAGTCAGGCAGAACGGAGTGGCAGAGAGTCCGACAGAATGGAGTGGTAGAGAGTCAGGCAGAATGGCATGGTAGAGAGTCAGGCAGAATGGGGTGGTAGAGAGTCAGGCAGAATGGAGTGGCAGAGAGTCAGGAAGAATGGGCTGGTAGAGAGTCAGGCAGAATGGAGTGGCAGAGAGTCAGGCAGAATGGAGTGGCAGAGAGTCAGGCAGAATGAAGTGGCAGAGAGTCAGGCAGAATGGAGTGGCAGAGAGAGGCAGAATGGAGTGGCAGAGAGTCAGGCAGAATGGAGTCGCAGAGAGTCAGGCAGAATGGAGTGGCAGAGAGTCAGGCAGAATGGAGTGGCAGAGAGTCAGGCAGAATGGAGTGGTAAAATGGAGTGGCAGAATGGGGTGGTAGAGAGTCAGGCAGAATGGCGTGGTAGAGAGTCAGGCAGAATGGGGTGGTAGAGAGTCAGGCAGAATGGAGTGGCAGAGAGTCAGGCAGAATGGGGAGGTAGAGAGTCAGGCAGAATGGGGTGGCAGAGAGTCAGGCAGAATGGAGTGGCTGAGAGTCAGGCAGAATGGAGTGGCAGAGAGTCAGGCAGAATGGAGTGGCAGAGAGTCAGGCAGAATGGAGTGGTAGAGAGTCAGGCAGAATGGAGTGGCAGAGAGTCAGGCAGAATGGAGTGGTAGAGAGTCAGGCAGAATGGAGTGGCAGAGAGTCAGGCAGAATGGAGTGGCGGAATGGAGTGGCAGAGAGTCAGGCAGAATGGAGTGGCAGAGAGTCAGGCAGAATGGAGTGGCAGAGAGTCAGGCAGAATGGAGTGGCAGAGAGTCAGGCAGAATGAAGTGGAAGAGAGTCAGGCATAATGGAGTGGCAGAGAGTCAGGCAGAATGAAATGGCAGAGAGTCAGGCAGAATGGAGTGGCAGAGAGAGGCAGAATGGAGTGGCAGAGAGTCAGGCAGAATGGAGTGGCAGAGAGTCAGGCAGAATGGAGTGGCAGAGAGTCAGGCAGAATGAAGTGGCAGAGAGTCAGGCAGAATGGAGTGGCAGAGAGTCAGGCAGAACGGAGTGGCAGAGAGTCAGACAGAATGGAGTGGTAGAGAGTCAGGCAGAATGGCATGGTAGAGAGTCAGGCAGAATGGGGTGGTAGAGAGTCAGGCAGAATGGAGTGGCAGAGAGTCAGGCAGAATGGGATGGTAGAGAGTCAGGCAGAATGGAGTGGCAGAGAGTCAGGCAGAATGGAGTGGTAGAGAGTCAGGCAGAATGGGGTGGCAGAGAGTCAGGCAGAATGGAGTGGCAGAGAGTCAGGCAGAATGGAGTGGCAGAGAGTCAGGCAGAATGGAGTGGCAGAGTCAGGCAGAATGGAGTGGTAGAGAGTCAGGCAGAATGGAGTGGCAGAGAGTCAGGCAGAATGGAGTGGCAGAGAGTCAGGCAGAACGGAGTGGCAGAGAGTCAGACAGAATGGAGTGGTAGAGAGTCAGGCAGAATGGGGTGGTAGAGAGTCAGGCAGAATGGGGTGGTAGAGAGTCAGGCAGAATGGAGTGGCAGAGAGTCAGGCAGAATGGGCTGGTAGAGAGTCAGGCAGAATGGAGTGGCAGAGAGTCAGGCAGAATGGAGTGGTAGAGAGTCAGGCAGAATGGGGTGGCAGAGAGTCAGGCAGAATGGGGGGCAGAGAGTCAGGCAGAATGGAGTGGCAGAGAGTCAGGCAGAATGGAGTGGCAGAGAGTCAGGCAGAATGGAGTGGTAGAGAGTCAGGCAGAATGGAGTGGCAGAGAGTCAGGCAGAATGGAGTGGCAGAGAGTCAGGCAGAATGGAGTGGTAGAGAGTCAGGCAGAATGGAGTGGCAGAGAGTCAGGCAGAATGGAGTGGCGGAATGGAGTGGCAGAGAGTCAGGCAGAATGGAGTGGCAGAGAGTCAGGCAGAATGGAGTGGCAGAGAGTCAGGCAGAATGGAGTGGCAGAGAGTCAGGCAGAATGAAGTGGAAGAGAGTCAGGCATAATGGAGTGGCAGAGAGTCAGGCAGAATGAAATGGCAGAGAGTCAGGCAGAATGGAGTGGCAGAGAGAGGCAGAATGGAGTGGCAGAGAGTCAGGCAGAATGGAGTGGCAGAGAGTCAGGCAGAATGAAGTGGCAGAGAGTCAGGCAGAATGGAGTGGCAGAGAGTCAGGCAGAACGGAGTGGCGGAATGGAGTGGCAGAGAGTCAGGCAGAATGGAGTGGCAGAGAGTCAGGCAGAATGGAGTGGCAGAGAGTCAGGCAGAATGGAGTGGCAGAGAGTCAGGCAGAATGAAGTGGAAGAGAGTCAGGCATAATGGAGTGGCAGAGAGTCAGGCAGAATGAAATGGCAGAGAGTCAGGCAGAATGGAGTGGCAGAGAGAGGCAGAATGGAGTGGCAGAGAGTCAGGCAGAATGGAGTGGCAGAGAGTCAGGCAGAATGAAGTGGCAGAGAGTCAGGCAGAATGGAGTGGCAGAGAGTCAGGCAGAACGGAGTGGCAGAGAGTCAGACAGAACGGAGTGGTAGAGAGTCAGGCAGAATGGCATGGTAGAGAGTCAGGCAGAATGGGGTGGTAGAGAGTCAGGCAGAATGGAGTGGCAGAGAGTCAGGCAGAATGGGCTGGTAGAGAGTCAGGCAGAATGGAGTGGCAGAGAGTCAGGCAGAATGGAGTGGTAGAGAGTCAGGCAGAATGAAGTGGCAGAGAGTCTGGCAGAATGGAGTGGCAGAGAGAGGCAGAATGGAGTGGCAGAGAGTCAGGCAGAATGGAGTGGCAGAATGGAGTGGCAGAGAGTCAGGCAGAATGGAGTGGCAGAGAGTCAGGCAGAATGAAGTGGCAGAGAGTCAGGCAGAATGGAGTGGCAGAGAGTCAGGCAGAATGAAATGGAAGAGAGTCAGGCAGAATGGAGTGGCAGAGAGAGGCAGAATGGAGTGGCAGAGAGTCAGGCAGAAAGGAGTGGCAGAGAGTCAGGCAGAATGGAGTGGCAGAGAGTCAGGCAGAATGAAGTGGCAGAGAGTCAGGCAGAATGGAATGGCAGAGAGTCAGGCAGAACGGAGTGGCAGAGAGTCCGACAGAATGGAGTGGTAGAGAGTCAGGCAGAATGGCATGGTAGAGAGTCAGGCAGAATGGGGTGGTAGAGAGTCAGGCAGAATGGAGTGGCAGAGAGTCAGGAAGAATGGGCTGGTAGAGAGTCAGGCAGAATGGAGTGGCAGAGAGTCAGGCAGAATGGAGTGGCAGAGAGTCAGGCAGAATGGAGTGGCAGAGAGTCAGGCAGAATGGAGTGGCAGAGAGAGGCAGAATGGAGTGGCAGAGAGTCAGGCAGAATGGAGTGGCAGAGAGTCAGGCAGAATGGAGTGGCAGAGAGTCAGGCAGAATGGAGTGGCAGAGAGTCAGGCAGAATGGAGTGGCAGAGAGTCAGGCAGAATGGGGAGGTAGAGAGTCAGGCAGAATGGCGTGGTAGAGAGTCAGGCAGAATGGGGTGGTAGAGAGTCAGGCAGAATGGAGTGGCAGAGAGTCAGGCAGAATGGGGAGGTAGAGAGTCAGGCAGAATGGGGTGGCAGAGAGTCAGGCAGAATGGAGTGGCAGAGAGTCAGGCAGAATGGAGTGGCAGAGAGTCAGGCAGAATGGAGTGGCAGAGAGTCAGGCAGAATGGAGTGGTAGAGAGTCAGGCAGAATGGAGTGGCAGAGAGTCAGGCAGAATGGAGTGGTAGAGAGTCAGGCAGAATGGAGTGGCAGAGAGTCAGGCAGAATGGAGTGGCGGAATGGAGTGGCAGAGAGTCAGGCAGAATGGAGTGGCAGAGAGTCAGGCAGAATGGAGTGGCAGAGAGTCAGGCAGAATGGAGTGGCAGAGAGTCAGGCAGAATGAAGTGGAAGAGAGTCAGGCATAATGGAGTGGCAGAGAGTCAGGCAGAATGAAATGGCAGAGAGTCAGGCAGAATGGAGTGGCAGACAGAGGCAGAATGGAGTGGCAGAGAGTCAGGCAGAATGGAGTGGCAGAGAGTCAGGCAGAATGGAGTGGCAGAGAGTCAGGCAGAATGAAGTGGCAGAGAGTCAGGCAGAATGGAGTGGCAGAGAGTCAGGCAGAACGGAGTGGCAGAGAGTCAGACAGAATGGAGTGGTAGAGAGTCAGGCAGAATGGCATGGTAGAGAGTCAGGCAGAATGGGGTGGTAGAGAGTCAGGCAGAATGGAGTGGCAGAGAGTCAGGCAGAATGGGCTGGTAGAGAGTCAGGCAGAATGGAGTGGCAGAGAGTCAGGCAGAATGGGGTGGCAGAGAGTCAGGCAGAATGGAGTGGCAGAATGGAGTGGCAGAGAGTCAGGCAGAATGGAGTGGCAGAGAGTCAGGCAGAATGGAGTGGCAGAGAGAGGCAGAATGGAGTGGCAGAGAGTCAGGCAGAATGGAGTGGCAGAGAGTCAGACAGAATGAAGTAGTAGAGTCAGGCAGAATGGAGTAGTAGAGTCAGGCAGAATGGAGTAGTAGAGTCAGGCAGAATGGAGTGGCAGAGAGTCAGGCAGAATGGAGTGGTAGAGAGTCAGGCAGAATGGAGTGGCAGAGAGTCAGGCAGAATGGAGTGGCAGAGAGTCAGGCAGAATAGGGTGGTAGAGAGTCAGGCAGAATGGAGTGGTAGAGAGTCAGGCAGAATGGAGTGGTAGAGAGTCAGGCAGAATGGGTTGGTAGAGAGTCAGGCAGAATGGAGTGGTAGAGAGTCAGGCAGAATGGAGTGGTAGAGAGTCAGGCAGAATGGAGTGGCAGAGAGTCAGGCAGAATGGAGTGGCAGAGAGTCAGGCAGAAGTGAGTAGTAGAGTCAGGCGGAATGGCGTGGTAGAGAGTCAGGCAGAATGGGGTGGCAGAGAGTCAGGCAGAATGGAGTGGTAGAGAGTCAGGCAGAATGGCGTGGTAGAGAGTCAGGCAGAATGGGTTGGTAGAGAGTCAGGCAGAATGGAGTGGTAGAGAGTCAGGCAGAATGGGGTGGCAGAGAGTCAGGCAGAATGGAGTGGTAGAGAGTCAGGCAGAATGGCGTGGTAGAGAGTCAGGCAGAATGGAGTGGTAGAGAGTCAGGCAGAATGGAGTGGTAGAGAGTCAGGCAGAATGGCATGGTAGAGAGTCAGGCAGAATGGAGTGGTAGAGAGTCAGGCAGAATGGAGTGGTAGAGAGTCAGGCAGAATGGCGTGGTAGAGAGTCAGGCAGAATGGGTTGGTAGAGAGTCAGGCAGAATGGAGTGGTAGAGAGTCAGGCAGAATGGCATGGTAGAGAGTCAGGCAGAATGGAGTGGTAGAGAGTCAGGCAGAATGGAGTGGTAGAGAGTCAGGCAGAATGGAGTGGCAGAGAGTCAGGCAGAATGGAGTAGTAGAGAGTCAGGCAGAATGGGGTGGTAGAGAGTCAGGCAGAATGGAGTGGTAGAGAGTCAGGCAGAATGGAGTGGCAGAGAGTCAGGCAGAATGGAGTGGCAGAGAGTCAGGCAGAATGGGAGGGCAGAGAGTCAGGCAGAATGGAGTGTCAGAATGGAGTGGCAGAGAGTCAGGCAGAATGGAGTGGCAGAGAATCAGGCAGAATGGAGTAGTAGAGAGTCAGGCAGAATGGAGTGGTAGAGAGTCAGGCAGAATGGAGTGGTAGAGAGTCAGGCAGAATGGCAGAATGTCAGGCAGAATGGAGTGGCAGAGAGTCAGGCAGAATGGAGTGGCAGAGAGTCAGGCAGAATGAAGTGGAAGAGAGTCAGGCAGAATGGAGTGGCAGAGAGTTAGGCAGATGGAGTAGGCAGAATGGAGTAGTAGTCAGGCAGAATGGCGTGGTAGAGAGTCAGGCAGAATGGCGTGGTAGAGAGTCAGGTAGAATGGGGTGGTAGAGAGTCAGGCAGAGTCAGGCAGAATGGAGTGGTAGAGAGTCAGGCAGAATGGAGTGGCAGAGAGTCAGGCAGAATGGGGTGGTAGAGAGTCAGGCAGAATGGAGTGGCAGAGAGTCAGGCAGAATGGGCTGGTAGAGAGTCAGGCAGAATGGAGTGGCAGAGAGTCAGGCAGAATGGAGTGGTAGAGAGTCAGGCAGAATGAAGTGGCAGAGAGTCAGGCAGAATGGAGTGGCAGAGAGAGGCAGAATGGAGTGGCAGAGAGTCAGGCAGAATGGAGTGGCAGAATGGAGTGGCAGAGAGTCAGGCAGAATGGAGTGGCAGAGAGTCAGGCAGAATGGAGTGGTAGAGAGTCAGGCAGAATGGAGTGGCAGAGAGTCAGGCAGAATGGAGTGGTAGAGAGTCAGGCAGAATGGAGTGGCAGAGAGTCAGGCAGAATGGAGTGGCGGAATGGAGTGGCAGAGAGTCAGGCAGAATGGAGTGGCAGAGAGTCAGGCAGAATGGAGTGGCAGAGAGTCAGGCAGAATGGAGTGGCAGAGAGTCAGGCAGAATGAAGTGGAAGAGAGTCAGGCATAATGGAGTGGCAGAGAGTCAGGCAGAATGAAATGGCAGAGAGTCAGGCAGAATGGAGTGGCAGAGAGAGGCAGAATGGAGTGGCAGAGAGTCAGGCAGAATGGAGTGGCAGAGAGTCAGGCAGAATGGAGTGGCAGAGAGTCAGGCAGAATGAAGTGGCAGAGAGTCAGGCAGAATTGAGTGGCAGAGAGTCAGGCAGAACGGAGTGGCGGAATGGAGTGGCAGAGAGTCAGGCAGAATGGAGTGGCAGAGAGTCAGGCAGAATGGAGTGGCAGAGAGTCAGGCAGAATGGAGTGGCAGAGAGTCAGGCAGAATGAAGTGGAAGAGAGTCAGGCATAATGGAGTGGCAGAGAGTCAGGCAGAATGAAATGGCAGAGAGTCAGGCAGAATGGAGTGGCAGAGAGAGGCAGAATGGAGTGGCAGAGAGTCAGGCAGAATGGAGTGGCAGAGAGTCAGGCAGAATGAAGTGGCAGAGAGTCAGGCAGAATGGAGTGGCAGAGAGTCAGGCAGAACGGGTGGCAGAGAGTCAGACAGAACGGAGTGGTAGAGAGTCAGGCAGAATGGCATGGTAGAGAGTCAGGCAGAATGGGGTGGTAGAGAGTCAGGCAGAATGGAGTGGCAGAGAGTCAGGCAGAATGGGCTGGTAGAGAGTCAGGCAGAATGGAGTGGCAGAGAGTCAGGCAGAATGGAGTGGTAGAGAGTCAGGCAGAATGAAGTGGCAGAGAGTCAGGCAGAATGGAGTGGCAGAGAGAGGCAGAATGGAGTGGCAGAGAGTCAGGCAGAATGGAGTGGCAGAATGGAGTGGCAGAGAGTCAGGCAGAATGGAGTGGCAGAGAGTCAGGCAGAATGGAGTGGTAGAGAGTCAGGCAGAATGGAGTGGCAGAGAGTCAGGCAGAATGGAGTGGCAGAGAGAGGCAGAATGGAGTGGCAGAGAGTCAGGCAGAATGGAGTGGCAGAGAGTCAGACAGAATGAAGTAGTAGAGTCAGGCAGAATGGAGTAGTAGAGTCAGGCAGAATGGAGTAGTAGAGTCAGGCAGAATGGAGTGGCAGAGAGTCAGGCAGAATGGAGTGGCAGAGAGTCAGGCAGAATGAAGTGGAAGAGAGTCAGGCATAATGGAGTGGCAGAGAGTCAGGCAGAATGAAATGGCAGAGAGTCAGGCAGAATGGAGTGGCAGAGAGAGGCAGAATGGAGTGGCAGAGAGTCAGGCAGAATGGAGTGGCAGAGAGTCAGGCAGAATGAAGTGGCAGAGAGTCAGGCAGAATGGAGTGGCAGAGAGTCAGGCAGAACGGAGTGGCAGAGAGTCAGACAGAACGGAGTGGTAGAGAGTCAGGCAGAATGGCGTGGTAGAGAGTCAGGCAGAATGGGGTAGTAGAGAGTCAGGCAGAATGGAGTGGCAGAGAGTCAGGCAGAATGGGCTGGTAGAGAGTCAGGCAGAATGGAGTGGCAGAGAGTCAGGCAGAATGGAGTGGTAGAGAGTCAGGCAGAATGAAGTGGCGGAGAGTCAGGCAGAATGGAGTGGCAGAGAGAGGCAGAATGGAGTGGCAGAGAGTCAGGCAGAATGGAGTGGCAGAATGGAGTGGCAGAGAGTCAGGCAGAATGGAGTGGCAGAGAGTCAGGCAGAATGGAGTGGCAGAGAGAGGCAGAATGGAGTGGCAGAGAGTCAGGCAGAATGGAGTGGCAGAGAGTCAGACAGAATGAAGTAGTAGAGTCAGGCAGAATGGAGTAGTAGAGTCAGGCAGAATGGAGTAGTAGAGTCAGGCAGAATGGAGTGGCAGAGAGTCAGGCAGAATGGAGTGGTAGAGAGTCAGGCAGAATGGAGTGGCAGAGAGTCAGGCAGAATGGAGTGGCAGAGAGTCAGGCAGAATGGGGTGGTAGAGAGTCAGGCAGAATGGAGTGGTAGAGAGTCAGGCAGAATGGAGTGGTAGAGAGTCAGGCAGAATGGGTTGGTAGAGAGTCAGGCAGAATGGAGTGGTAGAGAGTCAGGCAGAATGGAGTGGTAGAGAGTCAGGCAGAATGGAGTGGCAGAGAGTCAGGCAGAATGGAGTGGCAGAGAGTCAGGCAGAAGTGAGTAGTAGAGTCAGGCGGAATGGCGTGGTAGAGAGTCAGGCAGAATGGGGTGCAGAGAGTCAGGCAGAATGGAGTGGTAGAGAGTCAGGCAGAATGGCGTGGTAGAGAGTCAGGCAGAATGGGTTGGTAGAGAGTCAGGCAGAATGGAGTGGTAGAGAGTCAGGCAGAATGGAGTGGTAGAGAGTCAGGCAGAATGGCGTGGTAGAGAGTCAGGCAGAATGGGTTGGTAGAGAGTCAGGCAGAATGGAGTGGTAGAGAGTCAGGCAGAATGGCATGGTAGAGAGTCAGGCAGAATGGAGTGGTAGAGAGTCAGGCAGAATGGAGTGGTAGAGAGTCAGGCAGAATGGAGTGGCAGAGAGTCAGGCAGAATGGAGTAGTAGAGAGTCAGGCAGAATGGGGTGGTAGAGAGTCAGGCAGAATGGAGTGGTAGAGAGTCAGGCAGAATGGAGTGGCAGAGAGTCAGGCAGAATGGAGTGGCAGAGAGTCAGGCAGAATGGAGTGGCAGAGAGTCAGGCAGAATGGAGTGTCAGAATGGAGTGGCAGAGAGTCAGGCAGAATGGAGTGGCAGAGAATCAGGCAGAATGGAGTAGTAGAGAGTCAGGCAGAATGGAGTGGTAGAGAGTCAGGCAGAATGGAGTGGTAGAGAGTCAGGCAGAATGGCAGAATGTCAGGCAGAATGGAGTGGCAGAGAGTCAGGCAGAATGGAGTGGCAGAGAGTCAGGCAGAATGAAGTGGAAGAGAGTCAGGCAGAATGGAGTGACAGAGAGTCAGGCAGATGGAGTAGGCAGAATGGAGTAGTAGTCAGGCAGAATGGCGTGGTAGAGAGTCAGGCAGAATGGCGTGGTAGAGAGTCAGGTAGAATGGGGTGGTAGAGAGTCAGGCAGAGTCAGGCAGAATGGAGTGGTAGAGAGTCAGGCAGAATGGAGTGGCAGAGAGTCAGGCAGAATGGGGTGGTAGAGAGTCAGGCAGAATGGAGTGGTAGAGAGTCAGGCAGAATGGCAGAATGTCAGGCAGAATGGAGTGGCAGAGAGTCAGGCAGAATGGAGTGGCAGAGAGTCAGGCAGAATGGAGTGGCAGAGAGTCAGGCAGAATGGAGTGGTAGAGAGTCAGGCAGAATGGAGTGGCAGAGAGACAGGCAGAATGGAGTGGCAGAGAGTCAGGCAGAATGAAGTGGCAGAGAGTCAGGCAGAATGGAGTGGTAAAATGGAGTGGCAGAGAGTCAGGCAGAATGGAGTGGCAGAGAGTCAGGCAGAATGGAGTGGCAGAGAGTCAGGCAGAATGGAGTAGTAGAGTCAGGCAGAATGGCGTGGCAGAGAGTCAGGCAGAATGGAGTGGCAGAGAGTCAGGCAGAATGGAGTAGTAGAGAGTCAGGCAGAATGGGGTGGTAGAGAGTCAGGCAGAATGGAGTGGTAGAGAGTCAGGCAGAATGGAGTGGCAGAAAGTCAGGCAGAATGGAGTGGCAGAGAGTCAGGCAGAATGGAGTGGCAGAATGGAGTGGCAGAGAGTCAGGCAGAATGGAGTGGCAGAGAATCAGGCAGAATGGAGTAGTAGAGAGTCAGGCAGAATGGAGTGGTAGAGAGTCAGGCAGAATGGAGTGGTAGAGAGTCAGGCAGAATGGCAGAATGTCAGGCAGAATGGAGTGGCAGAGAGTCAGGCAGAATGGAGTGGCAGAGAGTCAGGCAGAATGGAGTGGCAGAGAGTCAGGCAGAATGAAGTGGAAGAGAGTAAGGCAGAATGGAGTGGCAGAGAGTCAGGCAGATGGAGTAGGCAGAATGGAGTAGTAGTCAGGCAGAATGGCGTGGTAGAGAGTCAGGCAGAATGGCGTGGTAGAGAGTCAGGTAGAATGGGGTGGTAGAGAGTCAGGCAGAGTCAGGCAGAATGGAGTGGTAGAGAGTCAGGCAGAATGGAGTGGCAGAGAGTCAGGCAGAATGGGGTGGTAGAGAGTCAGGCAGAATGGAGTGGCAGAGAGACAGGCAGAATGGAGTGGCAGAGAGTCAGGCAGAATGAAGTGGCAGAGAGTCAGGCAGAATGGAGTGGTAAAATGGAGTGGCAGAGAGTCAGGCAGAATGGAGTGGCAGAGAGTCAGGCAGAATGGAGTGGCAGAGAGTCAGGCAGAATGGAGTAGTAGAGTCAGGCAGAATGGCGTGGCAGAGAGTCAGGCAGAATGGGTGGCAGAGAGTCAGGCAGAGATGGAGTAGTAGAGAGTCAGGCAGAATGGGGTGGTAGAGAGTCAGGCAGAATGGAGTGGTAGAGAGTCAGGCAGAGATGGAGTGGCAGAGAGTCAGGCAGAATGGGTGGCAGAGAGTCAGGCAGAATGGAGTGGCAGAATGGGTGGCAGAGAGTCAGGCAGAATGGGTGGCAGAGAATCAGGCAGAATGGAGTAGTAGAGAGTCAGGCAGAATGGAGTGGTAGAGAGTCAGGCAGAATGGAGTGGTAGAGAGTCAGGCAGAATGGCAGAATGTCAGGCAGAATGGAGTGGCAGAGAGTCAGGCAGAATGGAGTGGCAGAGAGTCAGGCAGAATGGAGTGGCAGAGAGTCAGGCAGAATGAAGTGGAAGAGAGTAAGGCAGAATGGAGTGGCAGAGAGTCAGGCAGATGGAGTAGGCAGAATGGAGTAGTAGTCAGGCAGAATGGCGTGGTAGAGAGTCAGGCAGAATGGCGTGGTAGAGAGTCAGGTAGAATGGGGTGGTAGAGAGTCAGGCAGAGTCAGGCAGAATGGAGTGGTAGAGAGTCAGGCAGAATGGAGTGGCAGAGAGTCAGGCAGAATGGGGTGGTAGAGAGTCAGGCAGAATGGAGCTGCAGAGAGTCAGGCAGAATGGAGTGGCAGAGAGTCAGGCAGAATGGAGTGGCAGAGAGAGGCAGAATGGAGTGGCAGAGAGTCAGGCAGAATGGGTGGTAGAGAGAGGCAGAATGGAGTGGCAGAGAGTCAGGCAGAATGGAGTGGCAGAGAGTCAGGCAGAATGGGGTGGTAGAGAGTCAGGCAGAATGGAGTGGTAGAGAGTCAGGCAGAATGGCGTGGTAGAGAGTCAGGCAGACTTGTTGTAAACAACAAAAGGGCAGTCAAAGTTGGGATGACCCAAAATGGGAGGTGTGACAAAGTGTCGTTTCACGGTTTCAAAGGAGGTCTGGCACTCTGCCGTCCACTGGAATTTCGCTCCTTTTCACTTCAATGCGTTGAGTGGTTCTGCCACCTGGGAGAAGTTTGACACAAACCGATGGTACCATCCCAAGGAACCGTTGAAGGGCCTTGAGAGTGGTTGGAACAGAGAAGTCGTGTACAGCCTTGGTCTTTTCAGAATCAACATGAATGCTGTCAATAGACACAATATGGCCAAGGAACTTCAGGGGTTTGGAAGAAGTTGCTCTTCTTCATGTTCAATGTCAGACCAGCTTCTTTTAGCTTGTCTAACACTGCTGGAAGATCTTGAAAGTGTTGTTCTCTGGTCTGGGAGTAGATCATTATATTGTCCAGGTAGACAAAACAGATCTTCCCTTTGAGCTCACCTAATGCAATCTCCATCAGTCTTTGGAAAGTGGTAGGTGCATTCTTTAATCCAAAAGGCATCACCTTAAAGGAAAACAAGCCCTCAGCACAGACAAAAGCAGTCTTGTCCTTGCTTTCCTGGTCCATCTCAACCTGCCAATAGCCACTATTGAGGGCAAGAGTAGTGAACACAACAGCACCAGACAATGACTCCAGGATCTCTTGGATGGTGGGAAGAGGATAGACATCAGTCTGGGAAACATTGTTGGTCTTCCTATAGTCCACACAAAATCTAAGATCACCAGTCTTTTTTGGGACGAGGACAACAGGAACAGCCCAGGGAGAGGAGGAACATTCAATTATATCTTGTGTCAACATATCATTAATGAGTCCCTTTTGGATGATTAGCTTCGCTGGGGACAAACGATATGGCTTCTGCTTGATTGGTATTTCCTGTGTAAGGAATATTTAGTGCTTCAGGAGCCCAGTGCGTCCCAGCTTTGAAGTACATACAGCTGTTCCCACAGCCTTGACTCCTCAGTCTGTTCCAGCTGTCTGTGCTTCTCACAGCCTGTAAAAGGAGATCATCAGAAGGATTACCAAGGGTTAGTGGTACCGGAGCAATGGCAGAGGAGACAGCCACATTTGGAACCCAATCATGTAACTTCGTAGCGTTTGACTGGAAGAAATGCTTCTCGCTCTGATTGTGTGGAAATCAGTAGCAATTGTGTACGATATCAATCTGGACACCACTGAAGTACATGAAATCTATTCCCAACACGACAGGAAAAGCAAGGTTCTTAGTAGGTAGAATAACTGAAGGATTCATATAGGAGCGGTTTCACAGGCGGAACTCTACCTCACTCCATCCAAGTGGTCGTTTAGCCTCCCCATCAGCCAGATATAGTGGACCTTCTGTCCACGGCTTCAAGTTGTATTGTGGACCTTTAACTTCTTAGGGAGCGGCAGGTGAGGTGACAGTTTTGGAGAGTCTGGCATGCCCAAAGCAAAATGCCGGCTCAGAAAATAGGATATGCACATAATTAGTACTATTGGATAGGAAACACTCTGAAGTTTCTAAAAGTGTTAACATAATGTCTGTGAGTATAACAGAACTCATTTAGCAGGCAAAAACCAGAGAAAAAAACATCCGGAAATCAGTTTCTGGTGACATTTGGCTCTCTTAGACACACTCCCTATTGAATCCATTTGTTACCAGGACTATGCTAATGGATATATTGGAGGTGCTACCCTCAAACAATCAAATGTTGTGCTTTCGCCGTAAAGCCTTTTTGAAATCTGACAACGCTGTGATATTGCCAAGAAGCAGAGCTTTTGATGACTATGCAACACTTGTTTATTGATGAATGTTTAATAATTCAACTTTTGGATTTTGAATTTGGCGCCTTGCATTTCACCGGGTAGTGTCGGGAGTGGGGCGCTAGTAGTTAACCTCCTTCCACAGTGTGTAGGATGAACCGGTGCCCAGGATGGCTCTTCCTGTCCAAGGGCCTATAGACAGGGGTAACATCAGTTGGTGCGGTATTGACTGAAAGGAAGGGGATGTCGACGGGGGTCGTAGGCAGTGACTCTTGGGGTTTCAGCTGTGGTCAAAGCACCCAGAGTAGGATGGTCGTTCCTGCGAAGGGAGTTAGGTGTGTTGGCCTGTTGTGATGTAGTTTCTGGAAGGATTTACTTGATACTGACTTGGCCATGTAGCTGAAGAACGTACCTTTTTGCTACATCTTCAACAGAACATAGGAGGGGTCTTGGCTGGAGACTCTGGCTGTTGTTGAGGGTCTGGCTTGGGTAACTGGTGTCTATTTCTTTGGGTGTCTATTTCTTTCTCTGGTCATATTTCTGTTGGCATTCTCTGTCCTTCTTGAACTGCTGTCCCAGTCGAACCAGTCCATCGACAGTGGTGACTCTTTCGCAGAGTTGACTGTAGAGGGTTGATGTTCTTCAAGATCAACTTAATGACTTCTTCCTCCTCAATGCACACGGTGGTAACTGTATGCAAAGTCACGGATATTCTTTCTTTCTTCAAATAAAATGTTATTGGTCACATACACATGGTTATCAGATGTTAATGCGAGTGTAGCGAAATGCTTGAGCTTCTAGTTCCGACAGTGAAGTAATATCTAACAATTCCCCAACAACTACCTAATACACGCAAATCTAAAAAGGGGTGAATGAGAATATGCACATATAAATATACGGATGAGCGATGGCCGAGCGGCATTATCAATGTGCAATAAATGGTATAAAATACAGTATATACATATGAGGAGTAATGTAAGATATGTAAACATGATGGTGGCATTATTTAGAGTGCATTGTATAAAGTGACTAGTGATCCATTTATTAAAGTGGCCAGTGATTGGGTGTCAATGTAGGCAGCAGCCTCTCTAAGTTAGTGATTGCTGTTAAGCAGTCTGATGGTCTTTCAGTCTCTCAGTCCCAGCTTTGACGCACCTGTACTGACCTCGTCTTCTGGATGGTAGCGGTGTGAACAGACAGTGGCTCGGATGGTTGTTGTCCTTGATGATCTTTTTGGCCTTCCTGTGACATCGGGTGCTGTAGGTGTCCTAGAGGGCAGGTAGTTTGCCCCCGGTGATGTGTTGTGCAGACCTTGCGGTTGAGGGCGGTGTAGTTGCCGTACCAGGCTGTGATACAGCCCGACAGGATGCTCTCAATTGTGCATCTGTAAAAGTTTGTCAGGGTTTTGGGTGACAAGCCAAATTTCTTCAGCCTCCTGAGGTTGAAGATGCGCTGTTGCGCCTTCTTCACCACACGGTCTGTGTGAGTGGACCATTTCAGTTTGTTCATGATGTGTACGCTGAGGAACTTAAAACTTTCCACCTTCTCCACTGCTGTCCCTTCGATGTGGATAGGGGGGTGCTCCCTCTGCTGTTTCCTGAAGTCTACGATCATCTCCTTTGTTTTGTTGACGTTGAGTGAGAGGTTGTTTTCCTGACGCCACACTCCGAGTCACGTTGTTGTTGGTAATCAAGCCCATTAATGTTGTGTCGTCTGCAAACTTGAAGATTGAGTTGGAGGTGTGCATGGCCACGCAGTCATGGGTGAACAGGGAGTACAGGAGGGGGCTGAGCACGCACCCTTGGGGGGTCCCAGTGTTGCGGGTCAACGAAGTGGAGATGTTGTTTCCTACCTTCACCACCTGGGGGCGGCCCGTCAGTCAGTCCAGGATCCAATTGCACAGGGCAGGGTTGAGACCCAGGGCCTCCAGCTTGATAATGAGCTTGGAGGGTTCTATGGTGTTGAATGCTGAGCTATAGTCAATGAACAGCATTCTAATATAGGTATTCCTTTTGTCCAGATGGGATAAGGCAGTGTGCAGTGTGATGGCGATTGCGTCATCTGTGGACCTGTTGGGGCGGTATGCAAACTGAAGTGGGTCTAGGGTGGCCGGTAAGGTTGAGGTGATATGATCCTTGAATAGTCTCTCAAAGCACTTCATGATGGCAGAAGTGAGTGCTACGGGGCGATAGTCATTTAGCTCAGTTACCTTAGCTTTCTTGGGAACAGGAACAATGGTGGCCCTCTTGAAGCATGTGGGAACAGCAGACTGGGATAGGGACTGATTGAATATGTCCGTAAACACACCAGCCAGCTGGTCTGCGCATGCTCTGAGGACACGACCAGGGATGCCATCTGGGCCGGCAGCCTTGCGAGGGTTAACACGCTTAAATGTTTTGCTCACGTTGGCTGCGCTGTGTCGGTGGCACTGTATTGTCCTCAAACGAGCAAAGAAGTTGTTTAGTTTGTCTGGGAGCAGGACATCGTGGTCCGCGACTGGGCTGATTTTCATTTTGTAGTTCGTGATTGACTGTAGACCCTGCCACATTCCTCTCGTGTCTGAGCCGTTGAATTGTGACTACTTTGTCTCTATATTGATGCTTAGCTTGTTTGATTGCCTTGCGGAGGGAATAGCTACACTGTTTGTATTCAGTCATGTTTCCGGTCGCCTTGCCCTGATTAAAAGCAGTGGTTCACGCTTTCAGTTTTGCGCGAATGCTGCCATCAATTCACGGTTTCTGGTTTGGGAAGGTTTTAATAGTTGCTATGGGTACAACATCACCGATGCACTTGCTAATAAACTCGCTCACCGAATCAGAGTATACATCAATGTTGTTGTCTGATGCTGTCCGGAACATATCCCAGTCCACGTGATCGAAGCTATCTTGAAACGTGGAATCAGATTGGTCGGACCAGCGATTAACAGACCTGAGAACGGGCGTTTCCTGTTTTAGTTTCTGTCTGTAGGCTGGGAGCAACAAAATGGAGTCATGGTCAGACTTGCTGAAAGGAGGGCGGAGAATGGCCTTGTATGCGTCACGGAAGTTAGAATAACAATGATCCAGGATTTTCCCGGCCTGGGTCGCACATTCGATATGCTAATAAAATTTAGGGAGCCTTGTTTTCAGATTAGCCTTATTAAAATCCCCAGCCACAATAAATGCAGCCTCAGGATATGTGGTTTCCAGTGGATATGTGGTTTCATGTGGATGTATTTCAAGGCCTACCTTCAAACTCAGTGCCTCTTTGCTTGACATCATGGGAAAATCTAAAAAAAAATTGTAGACCTCCACAAGTCTGGTTCATCCTTGGGAGCAATTTCCAAACGCCTGAAGGTACCACGTTCATCTGTACAAACAATAGTACGCAAGTATAAACACCATGGGACCACGCAGCCGTCATACCGCTCAGGAAGGAGACGAGTTCTGTCTCCTAGAGATGAACGTACTTTGGTGCTTAATCCCAGAACAACAGCAAAGGACCTTGTGAAGATGCTGGAGGAAACAGGTACAAAAGTATCTATATCCACAGTAAAATTTGTCCTATATCAACAAGGAAGAAGCCACTACTCCAAAACCGCCATAAAAAAAGCCAGACTACGATTTGCAACTGCACATGGGGACAAAGATCATACTTTTTGGAGAAATGTCCTCTGGTCTGATGAAACAAAAATATAACTTTTGGCCATAATGACCATCGTTATGTTTGGAGGAAAATGGGGGAGGATTGAAAGCCGAAGAACACCATCCCAACCGTGAAGCATGGGGGTGGCATCATGTTGTGGGGGTGCTTTGCTGCAGGAGGGACTGGTGCACTTCACAAAATAGATGGCATCATGAGAAGGGAAATTATGTGGATATATTGAAGCAACATCTCAAGACATCAGTCAGGAAGTTAAAGCTTGGTCGCAAATGGGTCTTCCATTTGACCCCAAGAAAACTTCCAAAGTTGTGGCAAAATGGCTTAAGGACAACAAAGTCAAGGTATTGGAGTGGCCATCACAAAACCCTGACCTCAATCCTATAGAAAATGTGTGGGCAGAACTTTAAAACCGTGTGTGATGAAGGAGGCCTACAAACCTGACTCAATTACACCAGCTCTGTCAGGAGGAATGGGCCAAAATTCACCCACCTTATTGTGGGAAGCTTGTGGAAGGCTACCTGAAATGTTTGACCCAAGTTAAACAGTTTAAAGGCAATGCTAACAAATACTAATTGAGTGTATGTAAACTTCTGACCCACTAGGAATGTGATTAAAGAAATTAAAGCTGAAATAAATCATTCTCTACTATTATTCTGACATTTCACATTCTTTAAATAAAGTGGTGATCCTAACTGACCTAAGACAGGGAATTTTTACTAGGATTAAATGTCAGGAATTGTGAAAAACTGAGTTTAAATGTATTTGTCTAAGGTGTATGTAAACTTCTGACTTCAACTGTACCTAGGTCTATAAACAGGGTTAGTGTTAGACATACCTAGGTCTATAAACAGGGTTAGTGTTAGACATACCTAGGTCTATAAACAGGGTTAGTGTTAGACATACCTAGGTCTATAAACAGGGTTAGTGTTAGACATACCTAGGTCTATAAACAGGGTTAGTGTTAGACATACCTAGGTCTATAAACAGGGTTAGTGTTAGACATACCTAGGTCTATAAACAGGGTTAGTGTTAGACATACCTAGGTCTATAAACAGGGTTAGTGTTAGACATACCTAGGTCTATAAACAGGGTTAGTGTTAGACATACCTAGGTCTATAAACAGGGTTAGTGTTAGACATACCTAGGCCTATAAACAGGGTTAGTGTTAGACATACCTAGGTCTATAAACAAGGTTAGTGTTAGACATACCTAGGTCTATAAACAGGGTTAGTG
The DNA here is from genome assembly GCA_030435695.1 of Brachymystax lenok tsinlingensis. Lineage (NCBI taxonomy): Eukaryota > Metazoa > Chordata > Actinopteri > Salmoniformes > Salmonidae > Brachymystax > Brachymystax lenok. The sequence goes on from CM059793.1 coordinate 458,872, forward strand.
TTAGACATACCTAGGTCTATAAACAGGGTTAGTGTTAGACATACCTAGGTCTATAAACAGGGTTAGTGTTAGACATACCTAGGTCTATAAACAGGGTTAGTGTTAGACATACCTAGGTCTATAAACAGGGTTAGTGTTAGACATACCTAGGCCTATAAACAGGGTTAGTGTTAGACACACCTAGGCCTATAAACAGGGTTAGTGTTAGACATACCTAGGTCTATAAACAGGGTTGAAAATGAGAACTTGTTCTCAACTGGCCTACCTGGTTAAATAAAGGTGAATTAAAAATACAAATAAAATACCTTTTCTATTGTATTACTGACTGTATGTTTGTTTATAACATGTGTAACTCTGTTGTTGTATGTGTCGAACTGCTTTGCTTTATCTTGGCAAGGTCGCAGTTGTAAATGAGAACTTGTTCTCAACTGGCCTACCTGGTTAAATAAAGGTGCAATAAATAAATAAATAAAATAAAATCTTCTTAAAGCACCTGAAACCCTACCTCTTCAAACAGTATCTGAAATAATTCCCCTAACCCTAACCCTACCTCTTCAAACAGTATCTGAAAAATTTCCCCTAACTCTACCCCTTAAAACAGTATCTGAAATAATTCCCCTAACCCTACCTCTTCAAACAGTATCTGAAATAATTCCCCTAAACCTACCTCTTCAAACAGTATCTGAAATAATTCTCCTAACCCTACCTCTTCAAACAGTATCTGAAATAATTCCCCTAACCCTACCTCTTCAAACAGTATCTGAAATAATTCCCCTAACCCTACGTCTTCAAACAGTATCTGAAATAATTCCCCTAATCCTAACCCTACCTCTTCAAACAGTATCTGAAATAATTCCACAAATCCTACCTCTTCAAACAGTATCTGAAATAATTCCCCTAATCCTACCTCTTCAAACAGTATCTGAAATAATTCCCCAAATCCTACCTCTTCAAACAGTATCTGAAATAATTCCCCTAATCCTACCTCTTCAAACAGTATCTGAAATAATTCCCCTAACCCTACCTCTTCAAACAGTATCTGAAATAATTCCCCTAACCCTACCTCTTCAAACAGTATCTGAAATAATTCCCCAAATCCTAACCATACCTCTTCAAACAGTATCTGAAATAATTCCCCTAACCCTACCTCTTCAAACAGTATCTGAAATAATTCCCCAAATCCTACCTCTTCAAACAGTATCTGAAATAATTCCTCTAATCCTACCTCTTCAAACAGTATCTGAAATAATTTCCCTAACCCTACCTCTTCAAACAGTATCTGAAATAATTCCCCTAATCCTACCTCTTCAAACAGTATCTGAAATAATTCCCCAAATCCTACCTCTTCAAACAGTATCTGAAATAATTCCCCAAATCCTACCTCTTCAAACAGTATCTGAAATAATTCCCCTAACCCTAACCCTACCTCTTCAAACAGTATCTGAAATAATTCCCCTAATCCTAACCCTACCTCTTCAAACAGTATCTGAAATTATTCCCCTAATCCTAACCCTACCTCTTCAAACAGTATCTGAAATTATTCCCCTAATCCTAACCCTACCTCTTCAAACAGTATCTGAAATTATTCCCTCCTCACCTTGACCCCCTTCTAGTTCTGACTTTGCTGATAACTACTTTGAGGAAAAATTTACTTACTAAGACATGTAGCTATCTTAAGACAAATGCACTAAGTTGCTCTGGAAAACAGCATCTGCTAAATGACTGAAATGTCAAATAGTTGGGTTTAAGGTTAGGGCTAAGGTTAAACATACCTAGGTCTATAAATAGGACAGGTCGTAGGGTTCAAGGTTAGGGCTAAGGTTAAACATACCTAGGTCCTGCTGAACACTTCTAGGAATCCCGATGACAGTCTTCCGTCTCCTTAGCTTCCTCCTCCTCTGAAGTATGGACTGAGAGTGGATCAGCGAGCAGTGCACACTAGCGTCTCTATGGAACTGAACCCCTGCAGAACAGCGCAGACACAAGACGTGTGAGAAACCTTTGTATGTTAGTGACAGCAGCGAAGCAGCAAAGCCCCCTCCTCTCTTTCTCACACTGAATCAAGCAGAGATCAACAGCTGTAGATATAGCTAGAAGCTATAGTAGTTATAGCTAGAAGCTATAGTAATTATGTTCTCTATAGATTCACGTTCCTGCCATCTATAGATTCATGTTCCTGACACTTATAGATGAATGTTACCGCCATCTACAGAACATAATTATGTTACCGCCATCTACAGAACATAATTATGTACCGCCATCTACAGAACATAATTATGTACCGCCATCTACAGAACATAATTATGTACCGCCATCTACAGAACATAATTATGTACCGCCATCTACAGAACATAATTATGTACATATCTACAGAACATAATTATGTACCGCCATCTACAGAACATAATTATGTACATATCTACAGAACATAATTATGTTACATCTACAGAACATAATTATGTACATATCTACAGAACATAATTATGTACATATCTACAGAACATAATTATGTACCGCCATCAACAGAACATAATTATGTACATATCTACAGAACATAATTATGTACATATCTACAGAACATAATTATGTACCACCATCTACAGAACATAATTATGTATCATCTACAGAACATAATTATGTACCGCCATCTACAGAACATAATTATGTTACATAATCTACAGAACATAATTATGTACGCCATCTACAGAACATAATTATGTTACATTTCTACAGAACATAATTATGTACACGCCATCTACAGAACATAATTATGTACATATCTACAGAACATAATTATGTTACATATCTACAGAACATAATTATGTACCGCCATCTACAGAACATAATTATGTTACACATCTACAGAACATAATTATGTACCGCCATCTACAGAACATAATTATGTACATATCTACAGAACATAATTATGTACATATCTACAGAACATAATTATGTACACCATCTACAGAACATAATTATGTTACCGCCATCTACAGAACATAATTATGTACCGTCATCTACAGAACATAATTATGAACCGACATCTACAGAACATAATTATGTTACCGTCATCTACAGAACATAATTATGAACCGCCATCTACAGAACATAATTATGTTACGCCTTATCTACAGAACATAATTATGTACCGCCATCTACAGAACATAATTATGTACATACATCTACAGAACATAATTATGAACCGCCATCTACAGAACATAATTATGTTATCATCATCTACAGAACATAATTATGAACCGCCATCTACAGAACATAATTATGTTACCGCCATCTACAGAACATAATTATGTACCGCCATCTACAGAACATAATTATGTACATATCTACAGAACATAATTATGTTACCGCCATCTACAGAACATAATTATGTTACAGCCATCTACAGAACATAATTATGTACACCATCTACAGAACATAATTATGTTACATATCTACAGAACATAATTATGTTACCGCCATCTACAGAACATAATTATGTACCGCCATCTACAGAACATAATTATGTACATATCTACAGAACATAATTATGTACCGCCATCTACAGAACATAATTATGTTACCGCCATCTACAGAACATAATTATGTACCGCCATCTACAGAACATAATTATGTACCGCCATCTACAGAACATAATTATGTACCGCCATCTACAGAACATAATTATGTTACCGCCATCTACAGAACATAATTATGTACCGCCATCTACAGAACATAATTATGTACCGACATCTACAGAACATAATTATGTACGCCATCTACAGAACATAATTATGTTACATACATCTACAGAACATAATTATGTACATATCTACAGAACATAATTATGTACATATCTACAGAACATAATTATGTACCGCCATCTACAGAACATAATTATGTTACATCATCTACAGAACATAATTATGTACCGCCATCTACAGAACATAATTATGTACATATCTACAGAACATAATTATGTTACATATCTACAGAACATAATTATGTACCGACATCTACAGAACATAATTATGTACCGCCATCTACAGAACATAATTATGTACCGCCATCTACAGAACATAATTATGTACTGCCATCTACAGAACATAATCATTATCTACAGTTTCATGTTACCGCCACCTACAGTTTAATTTTACCGACACCTACAGATTCATGTTACTGTCATCTACAGATTCATGTAACTGTCATCTACAGTTTCATGTTACTGTCATCTTTCTTTTCAGGACCTCAGACTGGGGCGAAGGTTCACCTTCCAACAGGACAACAACCCTAAGCACACAGCCAAGACAACGCAGGAGTGGCTTCGGGACAAGTCTCTGAATGTCCTTGAGTGGACCAGTCAGAGCCCGGACTTGAACCCGATCGAACACCTCTGGAGAAAATAGCTGTGCAGCGACGCTCCCCATCCAACCTGACAGAGCTTGAGAGGATCTGCAGAGAAGAATGGGAGAAACTCCCCAAATACAGGTGTGCCAAGCTTGTAGCGTCATACCCAAGAAGACTCAAGGCTGTAATCGCTGCCAAAGGTGCTTCAAGGGTCTTAATACTTATGTCTCCCTCCGTGTCTCACTCCGTGTCTCCCAGTCTCCCTCCGTGTCTCCCTCCGTGTCTCCCAGTCTCCCTCCGTGTCTCCCAGTCTCCCTCCATGTCTCCCTCCGTGTCTCCCAGTCTCCCTCTGTGTCTCCCCGTCCCCCCGTGTCTCCCCGTGTCTCCCCGTCTCCCTCCGTGTCTTCCTGTCTCCCTCCGTGTCTCCCCATCCCCGTGTCTCCCTTCGTGTCTCCCCGTCTCCCTCCGTGTCTTCCTGTCTCCCTCCGTGTCTCCCCATCCCCCGTGTCTCCCTTCGTGTCTCCCAGTGTCTTCCTGTCTCCCTCCGTGTCTCCCCCGTGTCTCCCTTCGTGTCTCCCCGTCTCCCTCCGTGTCTCCCCCGTGTCTTCCTGTCTCCCTCCGTGTCTCCCCATCCCCCGTGTCTCCCTTCGTGTCTCCCCGTCTCCCTCCGCGTCTCCCCGTGTCTTCCTGTCTCCCTCCGTGTCTCCCCATCCCCCCGTGTCTCCCTCTGTGTCTCCCTCCGTGTCTCCCCATCCCCCGTGTCTCCTTCGTGTCTCCCCGTCTCCCTCCGTGTCTCCCCCGTGTCTTCCTGTCTCCCTCCGTGTCTCCCCATCCCCCGTGTCTCCCTCCGTGTCTCCCCGTCTCCCTCCGTGTCTCCCCGTCTCCCTCCGTGTCTCCCTGTCTCCCCGTGTCTCCCTGACTCCCTCCGTGTCTCCCACCGTGTCTCCCCGTCTCCCCCAGTCTCTCTCCCGTGTCTCCCTCCGTGTCTCCCAGTCTCCCCGTGTCTCCCTCCGTGTCTCCCCGTCTCCCTCCGTGTCTCCCCCGTGTCTCCCCGTCTCCCTCCGTGTCTCCCCATCTCCCCCGTGTCTCCCTGACTCCCTCCGTGTCTCCCACCGTGTCTCCCCGTCTCCCCCCCGTCTCTCTCCCAGTCTCTCTCCCCGTGTCTCCCAGTCTCCCTCCGTGTCTTCCCCCGTGTCTCCCAGTCTCCCTCCGTGTCTCCCCGTCTACTCCCTCCGTGCCTCTCCCTGTGTCTCCCTCCGTGTCTTCCCCCGTGTCTCCCAGTCTCCCTCAGTGTCTCCCCCGTCTACCTCCGTGTCTCCCCGTCACCCCCCGTGTCTCCCCGTCACTCCCTCCGTGCCTCTCCCCGTGTCTCCCTCCGTGTCTTCCCCCGTGTCTCCCCGTCTCCCTCCGTGCCTCTCCCCGTGTCTCCCTCCGTGTCTCCCCGTCTCCCTCCGTGTCTCCCCGTCTCCCTTCGTGTCTCCCCTTCTCCCTACGTGTCTCTCCCCGTCTCCCTCCGTGTCTCTCCCCGTCTCCCTCAGTGTCTCTCCCCGTCTCCCTCCGTGTCTCTCCCAGTCTCCCTCAGTGTCTCTCCCCGTCTCCCTCCGTGTCTCTCCCCGTCTCCCTCAGTGTCTCTCCGTGTCTCCTCCTCTCTCCCTCCCAGTCTCTCCTCGTCTCCCTCAGTGTCTCTCCCCGTCTCCCTCAGTGTCTCTCCATGTCTCCCCGTGTCTCCCAGTCTCTAGTTGTGGTGTTTCTCTCTCTACTTCATGACTATCATGTGACTAGAGACTGTTCTTTCAGCTCCACATTATAACAGCTCTTTGCTCACAATGTTCAGTTTCTGTCTCAACACTCTGACTTAGCCCCTGCTGGCTCCAGACCTCAGACTCTATGCAACTCACAGTAAATAAATCTCAACAGGCCTTTTAACTATTCTAATGGGAGTAATTGGCATTCATGAAGCAGTATCTTGCCTCTTCCCTCACTGGCACAAACAGACCAGCTTTTAAACATAACTTAAACAGACCAACAGACAGCCAGGAGGCCCTGTCTGGTTCTAACATGACAGAAACAGACCAACAGACAGCCAGGAGGCCCTGTCTGGTTCTAACATGACAGAAACAGACCAACAGACAGCCAGGAGGCCCTGCCTGGTTCTAACATGACAGAAACAGACCAACAGACAGCCAGGAGGCTCTGTCTGGTTCTAACATGACAGAAACAGACCAACAGACAGCCAGGAGGCCCTGTCTGGTTCTAACATGACTGAAACAGACCAACAGACAGCCAGGAGGCCCTGCCTGGTTCTAACATGACAGAAACAGACCAACAGACAGCCAGGAGGCTCTGTCTGGTTCTAACATGACAGAAACAGACCAACAGACAGCCAGGAGGCCCTGTCTGGTTCTAACATGCCTGAAACAGACCAACAGACAGCCAGGAGGCCCTGTCTGGTTCTAACATGACTGAAACAGACCAACAGACAGCCAGGAGGCCCTGTCTGGTTCTAACATGACTGAAACAGACCAACAGACAGCCAGGAGGCCCTGTCTGGTTCTAACATGACTGAAACAGACCAAAAGACAGCCAGGAGGCCCTGTCTGGTTCTAACATGACTGAAACAGACCAACAGACAGCCAGGAGGCCCTGTCTGGTTCTAACATGACTGAAACAGACCAACAGACAGCCAGGAGGCCCTGCCTGGTTCTAACATGACTGAAACAGACCAACAGACAGCCAGGAGGCTCTGTCTGGTTCTAACATGACAGAAACAGACCAACAGACAGCCAGGAGGCCCTGTCTGGTTCTAACATGACTGAAACAGACCAACAGACAGCCAGGAGGCCCTGTCTGGTTCTAACATGACTGAAACAGACCAACAGACAGCCAGGAGGCCCTGTCTGGTTCTAACATGACTGAAACAGACCAAAAGACAGCCAGGAGGCCCTGTCTGGTTCTAACATGACTGAAACAGACCAACAGACAGCCAGGAGGCCCTGTCTGGTTCTAACATGACTGAAACAGACCAACAGACAGCCAGGAGGCCCTGCCTGGTTCTAACATGACTGAAACAGACCAACAGACAGCCAGGAGGCCCTGTCTGGTTCTAACATGACTGAAACAGACCAACAGACAGCCAGGAGGCCCTGCCTGGTTCTAACATGACTGAAACAGACCAACAGACAGCCAGGAGGCCCTGTCTGGTTCTAACATGACTGAAACAGACCAACAGACAGCCAGGAGGCCCTGCCTGGTTCTAACATGACTGAAACAGACCAACAGACAGCCAGGAGGCCCTGTCTGGTTCTAACATGACTGAAACAGACCAACAGACAGCCAGGAGGCCCTGCCTGGTTCTAACATGACTGAAACAGACCAACAGACAGCCAGGAGGCCCTGTCTGGTTCAAACCATGACTTGCACGTTGTAACATGATTCTCAGGGACATTGTGTCTAGCATTTTGCTATGCTGTGCATGTATTTCATTCTTTGTTGCTCAGAAGCTGCATAGATACAATAATATTCACATGGAAAAGTCCACAGACCCACTCCAAAAGGCTTTTGGAGCCATCATCGACTCAGTGGGTTTTGTCCAACATGTCACTGGATCTACTCACTGCCACAGTCATACTCTGGACCTAGATTTGTCCCGTGGAATAATTTGGATACTGTAGCAAAGTTAACTAAAAAGCAGCATTCCCCAAGAGAGGATGGCTTTCACTTCAGCAGTGATAAATTCATGAACTTATTTGACGAAAAGATAATGATCATTAGAAAGCCAATTATGGACTCCTCTTTAAATCCGCATATTTCTCCAAAACTCAGTTGTCCTGAGTCTGCACAGAACTGCCAGGACCTAGGATCAAGGGAGACACTCACGTTTTTTAATACTATATCGCTGCATACTGGACCCTATTCCAACTAAACTACTGAAAGAGCTGCTTCCTGTGCTTGGCCCTCCTATGTTGAACATAATAAACGTCTCTCTATCCACCGGATGTGTACCAAACTCAAAAGCGGCAGTAACAAAGCCTCTTGAAAAAGCCAAACCTTGACCCAGAAAATATAAAAAACTAAAATCGGCCAATATCGAATCTCCCATTCCGCTCAACATTTTTTGAAAGAGCTGTTACACAGAAACTCACTGCCTTCCTGAAGACAAACAATGTATACGAAATGCTTCAGTCTGGTTTTAGACCCCATCATAGCACTGAGACTGCACTCGTGAAGGTGGTAAATGACCTTTTAATGGGGTCAGACTGAGGCTCTGCATCTGTTCTCGTGCTCCTAGACTTTAGTGCTGCTTTTGATACCATCGATCACCACATTCTTTTGGAGAGATTGGAAACACAAATTGGTCTACACGGACAAGTTCTGGCCTGGTTTAGATCTTATCTGTCGGAAAGATATCAGTTTGTCTCTGTGGATGGTTTGTCCTCTGACAAATCAACTGTAAGTTTCGGTGTTCCTCAAGGTTCTGTTTTAAGACCAATATTGTTTTCACTATATATATATATATATATATATATTTTACCTCTTGGTGACATCATTCGGAAACATAATGTTAACTTTCACTGCTATGTGGACGATACACGGCAGGTAGCCTAGAGGTTAGAGCATTGGACTTGTAACCGGAAGGTTGCAAGGTCAAATCCCGGAGCTGACAAGGTAAAAATCTGTTGTTCTGCTCCTGAACAAGTTAACCCACAGTTCCTAGCCAGTCATTGAAAATAAGAATTTGTTCTTAACTGACTTGCCTGTTTAAATAAAGGTAAAATAAAACTTTTTAAAATAATACACAGCTGTACATTTCGATGAAACATGGTGAAGCCCCAAAATTGCCTACCCTGGAAGCCTGTGTTTCAGACATAAGGAAGTGGATGGCGGCAAATGTTTTACTTTTAAACTCGGACAAAACAGATATGTTAGTTCTAGGTACGAAGAAACAAAGGGATCTTCTGTTGGATCTGACAATTAATATTGATGGTTGTACAGTCGTCAAAAAGGACCTCAGCATTACTCTGGACCCTGTTCTCTCTTTTGACAAACATATCGAGACTATTTCAAGGACAGCTTTTTTCCATCTACGTAACATTGCAAAAAATCTGAAACTTTATCCAAAAATGATGCAAAAAAGTTTATCCATGCTTTTGACACTTCTATATTAGAATATTGCAATGCTCACTACCCATCTCATCTACTCATCTCTTCAGTAGGTCCTGTGATTGAGTGTAGTCTGGCCCAGGAGTGTGAAGGTGAATGGAAAGGCACTGGACGACGAACCACCCTTGCTGTCTTTGCCTGGCCGGTTCCCCTCCACTGGGATTCTCTGCCTCTAACCCTATTACAGGGGCTGAGTCACTGACTTACTGGTGCTCTTCCATGCCGTCCCTAGGAGGGGTGCGTCACTTCAGTGGGTTGAGTCACTGACATGATCTTCCTGTCCGGGTTTGCGTCCCCCTCGGATCCGTGTGATGGGGGAGATCTCCGTGGGCTATACTCGGCCTTGTCTCAGGGTAGTACGTGTGTGGTTTGAAGATATCCCTCTAGTGGTGTAGGGGCTGTGCTTTAGCAAAGTGGGTGGGGTTATATCCTGCCTGGTTGGCCCTGTCCGGGGTATCGTCGGACGGGGCCACAGAGTCTCCCGACCCCTCCTGTCTCAGCCTCCAGTATTTATACTGCAATAGTTTATGTGTCGGGGGGCTAGGGTCAGTCTGTTATATCTGGAGTATTTCTCCTCTCTTATCCGGTGTCCTGTGTGAATTTAAGTATGCTCCCTCTAATTCTCTTTCTCTCTTCTCCCGGAGGACCTGAGCCCTAGGACCATGCCTCAGGACTACCTGGCCTGATGACTCCTGGCTGTCCCCAATCCACCTGGGCATGCTGCTGCTCCAGCTTCAACTGTTCTGCCTGCGGCTATGGAACCCTGACCCTTTCACCGGACCTTGTCCCGGACCTGCTGTTTTCGACTCTCTCTCTCTAACACACCTGCTGTCTCTAACTCTGAATGATTGATGATGAAAAGCCAACTGACATTTACTCCTGAGGAGCTGACCTGTTGCACCCTCGACAACCACTGTGATTATTATTATTATTATTATTATTTGACCCTGCTGGTCATCAATGAACGTTTGAACATCTTGGAGATGTACTGTTATACTATCAACCAGGCACAGCCAGAAGGAGCCTGCTTCCTCTAGGTTTCTTCTTAGGTTCCTTCCTTTCCAGAGAGTTTTTCCTAGCCACCATGCTTCTACATCTGCATTGCTTGCTGTTTGGGGATTTAGGCTGGGTTTCTGTATAACACTTTGTGAAATCGGCTGAAGTAAAAAAGGCTTCATGAATAGATTTAATTGATATAAATACTTGAAGAAACAAATCAAAGCCTGTTAGATAACTATTGTTAAAGGATAAATATCAGCTCTGGGATTTACTAGGATGATCATGTTGCAGTTATAGAGAGAAGCTACAACGGACCTCTAGTTAGGTCAATGGTGTGGGTGTGTGAGAGAGATGAAGGTCCCCTCCTTCACTGTAGGGTTAGGGTTAGGGTCAACTGACCTCTAGTTAGGTCAATGGTGTGGGTGTGTGAGAGAGATGAAGGTCCCCTCCTTCACTGTAGGGTTAGGGTCAACTGACCTCTAGTTAGGTCAATGGTGTGGGTGTGTGAGAGAGATGAAGGTCCCCTCCTTCACTGTAGGGTTAGGGTCAACTGACCTCTAGTTAGGTCAATGGTGTGGGTGTGTGAGAGAGACAAAGGTCCCCTCCTTCACTGTAGGGTTAGGGTCAACTGACCTCTAGTTAGGTCAATGGTGTGGGTGTGTGAGAGAGATGAAGATCCCCTCCTTCACTGTAGGGTTAGGGTTAGGGTCAACTGACCTCTAGTTAGGTCAATGGTGTGGGTGTGTGAGAGAGACAAGGGTCCCCTCCTTCACTGTAGGGTTAGGGTCAACTGACCTCTAGTTAGGTCAAGGGTGTGGGTGTGTGAGAGAGATGAAGGTCCCCTCCTTCACTGTAGGGTTAGGGTTAGGGTCAACTGACCTCTAGTTAGGTCAATGGTGTGGGTGTGTGAGAGAGACAAGGGTCCCCTCCTTCACTATAGGGTTAGGGTCAACTGACCTCTAGTTAGGTCAAGGGTGTGGGTGTGTGAGAGAGATGAAGGTCCCCTCCTTCACTGTAGGGTTAGGGTTAGGGTCAACTGACCTCTAGTTAGGTCAATGGTGTGGGTGTGTGAGAGAGACAAGGGTCCCCTCCTTCACTGTAGGGTTAGGGTCAACTGACCTCTAGTTAGGTCAATGGTGTGGGTGTGTGAGAGAGATGAAGGTCCCCTCCTTCACTGTAGGGTTAGGGTTAGGGTCAACGGACCTCTAGTTAGGTCAATGGTGTGGGTGTGTGACAGAGATGAAGGTCCCCTCCTTCACTGTAGGGTTAGGGTTAGGGTCAACTGACCTCTAGTTAGGTCAATGGTGTGGGTGTGTGAGAGAGACGAAGGTCCCCTCCTTCACTGTAGGGTTAGGGTCAACGGACCTCTAGTTAGGTCAATGGTGTGGGTGTGTGAGAGAGACGAAGGTCCCCTCCTTCACTGTAGGGTTAGGGTCAACGGACCTCTAGCTGGGTCAAGGGTGTGGGTGTGTGAGAGAGATGAAGGTCCCCTCCTTCACTGTAGGGTTAGGGTTAGGGTCAACGGACCTCTAGTTAGGTCAATGGTGTGGGTGTGTGAGAGAGACGAAGGTCCCCTCCTTCACTGTAGGGTTAGGGTCAACGGACCTCTAGTTAGGTCAATGGTGTGGGTGTGTGAGAGAGACGAAGGTCCCCTCCTTCACTGTAGGGTTAGGGTTAGGCTCAACGGACCTCTAGTTAGGTCAATGGTGTGGGTGTGTGAGAGAGATGAAGGTCCCCTCCTTCACTGTAGGGTTAGGGTTAGGGTCAACTGACCTCTAGTTAGGTCAATGGTGTGGTTGTGTGAGAGAGACGAAGGTCCCCTCCTTCACTGTAGGGTTAGGGTTAGGGTTAACGGACCTCTAGTTAGGTCAATGGTGTGGGTGTGTGAGAGAGATGAAGGTCCCCTCCTTCACTGTAGGGTTAGGGTCAACTGACCTCTAGTTAGGTCAATGGTGTGGGTGTGTGAGAGAGATGAAGGTCCCCTCCTTCACTGTAGGGTTAGGGTCAACTGACCTCTAGTTAGGTCAATGGTGTGGGTGTGTGAGAGAGATGAAGGTCCCCTCCTTCACTGTAGGGTTAGGGTTAGGGTCAACTGACCTCTAGTTAGGTCAATGGTGTGGGTGTGTGAGAGAGACGAAGGTCCCCTCCTTCACTGTAGGGTTAGGGTTAGGGTCAACTGACCTCTAGTTAGGTCAATGGTGTGGGTGTGTGAGAGAGATGAAGGTCCCCTCCTTCACTGTAGGGTTAGGGTTAGGGTTAACTGACCTCTAGTTAGGTCAATGGTGTGGGTGTGTGACAGAGATGAAGGTCCCCTCCTTCACTATAGGGTTAGGGTCAACTGACCTCTAGTTAGGTCAATGGTGTGGGTGTGTGAGAGAGATGAAGGTCCCCTCCTTCACTCTAAGGTTAGGGTTAGGGTCAACTGACCTCTAGTTAGGTCAATGGTGTGGGTGTGTGAGAGAGATGAAGGTCCCCTCCTTCACTGTAATGTTAGGGTTAGGGTCAACTGACCTCTAGTTAGGTCAATGGTGTGGGTGTGTGAGAGAGATGAAGGTCCCTCCTTCACTGTAGGGTTAGGGTTAGGGTCAACTGACCTCTAGTTAGGTCAATGGTGTGGGTGTGTGTGAGAGACAAGGGTCCCTCCTTCACTGTAGGGTTAGGGTCAACTGACCTCTAGTTAGGTCAATGGTGTGGGTGTGTGAGAGAGATGAAGGTCCCCTCCTTCACTGTAGGGTTAGGGTTAGGGTCAACGGACCTCTAGTTAGGTCAATGGTGTGGGTGTGTGAGAGAGATGAAGGTCCCTCCTTCACTGTAGGGTTAGGGTTAGGGTCAACTGACCTCTAGTTAAGTCAATGGTGTGGGTGTGAGAGAGACGAAGGTCCCCTCCTTCACTGTAGGGTTAGGGTCAACGGACCTCTAGTTAGGTCAATGGTGTGGGTGTGTGAGAGAGATGAAGGTCCCTCCTTCACTGTAGGGTTAGGGTTAGGGTCAACTGACCTCTAGTTAGGTCAATGGTGTGGGTGTGTGAGAGAGACGAAGGTCCCCTCCTTCACTGTAGGGTTAGGGTCAACGGACCTCTAGTTAGGTCAATGGTGTGGGTGTGTGAGAGATGAAGGTCCCTCCTTCACTGTAGGGTTAGGGTTAGGGTCAATGGACCTCTAGTTAGGTCAATGGTGTGGGTGTGTGAGAGAGACGAAGGTCCCCTCCTTCACTGTAGGGTTAGGGTTAGGCTCAACGGACCTCTAGTTAGGTCAATGGTGTGGGTGTGTGAGAGAGATGAAGGTCCCTCCTTCACTGTAGGGTTAGGGTTAGGGTCAACTGACCTCTAGTTAGAGTCAATGGTGTGGGTGTGTGAGAGAGACGAAGGTCCCCTCCTTCACTGTAGGGTTAGGGTTAGGGTCAACTGACCTCTAGTTAGGTCAATGGTGTGGGTGTGTGAGAGAGATGAAGGTCCCTCCTTCACTGTAGGGTTAGGGTCAACTGACCTCTAGTTAGGTCAATGGTGTGGGTGTGTGAGAGAGATGAAGGTCCCTCCTTCACTGTAGGGTTAGGGTTAGGGTCAACTGACCTCTAGTTAGGTCAATGGTGTGGGTGTGTGAGAGAGATGAAGGTCCCTCCTTCACTGTAGGGTTAGGGTTAGGGTCAACTGACCTCTAGTTAGGTCAATGGTGTGGGTGTGTGAGAGAGACGAAGGTCCCCTCCTTCACTGTAGGGTTAGGGTTAGGGTCAACGGACCTCTAGTTAGGTCAATGGTGTGGGTGTGTGAGAGAGATGAAGGTCCCCTCCTTCACTGTAGGGTTAGGGTTAGGGTTAACTGACCTCTAGTTAGGTCAATGGTGTGGGTGTGTGACAGAGATGAAGGTCCCCTCCTTCACTATAGGGTTAGGGTCAACTGACCTCTAGTTAGGTCAATGGTGTGGGTGTGTGAGAGAGATGAAGGTCCCCTCCTTCACTCTAAGGTTAGGGTTAGGGTCAACTGACCTCTAGTTAGGTCAATGGTGTGGGTGTGTGAGAGAGATGAAGGTCCCCTCCTTCACTGTAATGTTAGGGTTAGGGTCAACTGACCTCTAGTTAGGTCAATGGTGTGGGTGTGTGAGAGAGACGAAGGTCCCCTCCTTCACTGTAGGGTTAGGGTCAACGGACCTCTAGTTAGGCCAATGGTGTGGGTGTGTGAGAGAGACGAAGGTCCCTCCTTCACTGTAGGGTTAGGGTTAGGGTCAACGGACCTCTAGTTAGGTCAATGGTGTGGGTGTGTGAGAGAGACGAAGGTCCCCTACTTCACTGTAGGGTTAGGGTTAGGGTCAACTGACCTCTAGTTAGGTCAATGGTGTGGGTGTGAGAGAGATACGAAGGTCCCCTCCTTCACTGTAGGGTTAGGGTCAACGGACCTCTAGTTAGGTCAAGGGTGTGGGTGTGTGTGAGAGAGATGAAGGTCCCTCCTTCACTGTAGGTAGGGTTAGGGTTAGGGTCAACTGACCTCTAGGTAGGTCAATGGTGTGGGTGTGTGAGAGAGACGAAGGTCCCCTACTTCACTGTAGGGTTAGGGTCAACGGACCTCTAGTTAGGTCAATGGTGTGGGTGTGAGAGAGATGAAGGTCCCCTCCTTCACTGTAGGGTTAGGGTTAGGGTCACGGACCTCTAGTTAGGTCAATGGTGTGGGTGTGTGAGAGAGACGAAGGTCCCTCCTTCACTGTAGGGTTAGGGTTAGGGTCAACTGACCTCCTAGTTAGGTCAATGGTGTGGGTGTGTGAGAGACAGGGTCCTCTTCACTGTAGGGTTAGGGTCCAACTGACCTCTAGTTAGAGTCAATGGTGTGGGTGTGTGAGAGGCAGAAGGTCCCCTCCTTCACTGTAGGGTTAGGGTTAGGGTCAACTGACCTCTAGTTAGGTCAATGGTGTGGGTGTGTGAGAGAGAAAGGTCCCTCCTTCACTGTAGGGTTAGGGTTAGGGCCAACTGACCTCTAGTTAGGTCAAAGGTGTGGGTGTGTGAGAGAGACGAAGGTCCCCTCCTTCACTGTAGGGTTAGGGTCAACGGACCTCTAGTTAGGTCAATGGTGTGGGTGTGTGAGAGAGACGAAGGTCCCCTCCTTCACTGTAGGGTTAGGGTCAACGGACCTCTAGTTAGGTCAATGGTGTGGGTGTGTGTGAGAGAGATGAAGGTCCCCTCCTTCACTGTAGGGTTAGGGTCAACTGACCTCTAGTTAGGTCAATGGTGTGGGTGTGTGAGAGAGACGAAGGTCCCCTCCTTCACTGTAGGGTTAGGGTTAGGGTCAACGGACCTCTAGTTAGGTCAATGGTGTGGGTGTGTGAGAGAGATGAAGGTCCCCTCCTTCACTGTAGTACTTTTACAGTGCCCTCAGAAAGTATTCAGACCCCTTGACTTTTTCCACATTTTGTTACGTTACAGCATTATTCTAAAATTGATTATTTATTATTAGATACTCAACTAGTCTAAAGGCGGACAGTTTTATTGCTTCTTTAATCAGCATAACAGTTTTCAGCTGTGCTAACATAATTGTAAAACGGTTTTCTAATGATCAATTAGCCTTTTAAAATGATCAACTTGGATTAGCTAACACAACGTGCCATTGGAACACAGGAGTGGTGGTTGCTGATAATGGGCCTCTGCACTCCTAAGTAGATATTCCATTAAAACATCTGCCGTTTCCAGCTACAACATTAACTTTATTTCTGATCAATATGATGTAATTTTAAATGGAAAAAAAATATGCTTTTCATTCAAAAACAAGGACATTTCTAAGTGACCCCAAACTTTTGAACAGTAGTGTATATTTACCCCCAAAATATCTGGGGGATTGAAAATGATGCAGGCAATTACATTGACAGAAGCAACAATCTATGCGCAATATTTAAGCTGAACCCCATTTTTTTATTTTACAACAGGTGGACTCCAATCAATATGTAGAAACACCTAAAGGATGATCAATGGAAACAGGATGCACCTACATTTCCAGTCACAGCAAAAGGACTAAAGACTTACATAAATAAATAAGGTATTTACGATACTATTTTTTTCACTTTGTCAATATGAGTTATTTTAAAATAAGGCTGTAACGTAATGTCAAGGGGGTATGAAAGCTTTACGAATGCACAGGATAAGGAAAGTTTGGGGTGAAACGATAACAGACACAATAACCAGGGGTAGTGGTGATATAATACAGTATGGTGACAGGTGAAGACACTATAACCAGGGGTAGTGGTGCTATAATACAGTATTGTGACAGGTGGAGGCAGTATAACCAGGGGTAGTGGTGATATAATACAGTATGGTGACAGGTGGAGACAGTATAACCAGGGGTAGTGGTGCTATAATACAGTATGGTGACAGGTGGAGACAGTATAACCAGGGGTAGTGGTGCTATAATACAGTATGGTGACAGGTGAAGACACTATAACCAGGGGTAGTGGTGATATAATACAGTATGGTGACAGGTGGAGACAGTATAACCAGGGGTAGTGGTGCTATAATACAGTATGGTGACAGGTGGAGACACTATAACCAGGGGTAGTGGTGATATAATACAGTATGGTGACAGGTGGAGGCAGTATACCCAGGGGTAGTGGTGCTATAATACAGTATGGTGACAGGTGGAGACACTATAACCAGGGGTAGTGGTGATATAATACAGTATGGTGACAGGTGGAGACACTATAACCAAGGGTAGTGGTGATATAATACAGTATGGTGACAGGTGGAGGCAGTATAACCAGGGGTAGTGGTGATATAATACAGTATGGTGACAGGTGGAGACAGTATAACCAGGGGTAGTGGTGATATAATACAGTATGGTGACAGGTGGAGACACTATAACCAGGGGTAGTGGTGCTATAATACAGTATGGTGACAGGTGGAGACAGTATAACCAGGGGTAGTGGTGATATAATACAGTATGGTGACAGGTGGAGACACTATAACCAGGGGTAGTGGTGCTATAATACAGTATGGTGACAGGTGGAGACAGTATAACCAGGGGTAGTGGTGATATAATACAGTATGGTGACAGGTGGAGACACTATAACCAGGGGTAGTGGTGCTATAATACAGTATGGTGACAGGTGAAGACACTATAACCAGGGGTAGTGGTGATATAATACAGTATGGTGACAGGTGAAGACACTATAACCAGGGGTAGTGGTGATATAATACAGTATGGTGACAGGTGGAGACAGTATAACCAGGGGTAGTGGTGATATAATACAGTATGGTGACAGGTGGAGACAGTATAACCAGGGTAGTGGTGATATAATACAGTATGGTGACAGGTGGAGACAGTATAACCAGGGGTAGTGGTGATATAATACAGTATGGTGACAGGTGGAGACAGTATAACCAGGGGTAGTGGTGATATAATACAGTATGGTGACAGGTGGAGACAGTATAACCAGGGGTAGTGGTGATATAATACAGTATGGTGATAGGTGGAGACACTATAACCAGGGGTAGTGATGATATAATACAGTATGGTGACAGGTGGAGACAGTATAACCAGGGGTAGTGGTGCTATAATACAGTATGGTGACAATATAATCAGGGGTGAAAGTAGAATTCATTTCCTCCGAATACGGACCTCCTATATGCACGTGCACCAAATATTTGTATTGGCCTAATGATATAATTCCATATAGAATCCCTATTCATTCAACAGGATCTCTGTGGGTCTTGTTGTAAAGAATGTATTCCCTTTAATTGTGGCATAAACACAACCAGTCATAATGTTTCGTCTGATTGTCAAACAATCTCTTCAAAGGGCTTCTTAACTGGGCTACTCGCTCTCATTCATCAACTCGCAACATTTTTCCAGCCTCCAAACAGTGGAGGCAAAATGTCAGTGTTCTCATCAAACCACATCACATTGTGGAGCGTAGGCTGTCCACTTGTTGTGAAATCCATTTGCTAATTTTTCATGACTCTGAGATGCGGTATATATAAAAAGTGGTGTAATAGCCTACAGATCTCTTGACATTTAGTTTTAATTATCGTGACAGGCTCATGTTTTACTGGTACGGCGTACCCCCACTATTTATTTTGCCGGGACGCCGTACCAGACCGTAGCGCCTTACTTTCACCCCTGAGTATAAGGGACAGGCAGGGTGGGGACGGACAGTTAGAACGATGAGGGCTGGTGTTGCTGTGGTACACGCAGCGACAGAGGAGACCTCTGAAAACAATACACACTGGTCAAGTGGGCCCTGCTCAAAAGTAACGCACTATATAGGCAATAGAGTGTCATGTTGGATGCATTCACAGGGTTAAGAAGCTGCATTTACCAGTGACGTTAATTGGGATGACGCAGGATGTGATGACTTGTGAGTCGCTCTTCATCCTCTCCTGAGGTGTGGGCAGTGGGAGAACTCTGGACCAGTTAGTCTGCTTGTCCAGTGTGGAGGGAACGTTAGGGACAGGGTGCCAAGGTCGTTGGCCGAGACTGTCAGAGGGAGGAGCAGCCTGGAACAGACAGTAAGTGGTGGTTAAGGTTAGGGTGAGGGGTTGGGTTATGGTTAGGGTTAATGTAGCTGGGTTACAGCAGAGTTACGTGCAGATGGTTAGGGTTATTGTCATTGGTCCATAATAGTGATTTAGTATCCTACAACATGCACAAAGACAACATTTCAACGATCTCTAAAAAACTTCATGCAGGGCCAAAACCGGAGACAGAACTATAACACACAAACACATTCATTGAGCTTCAGGTCATGCACAACACATTTAAGTCTGGCATTGGAAGACCGTTCTTCCACAGTCAGAGGACCATCAGATAGACAGAACACTACAGGACAAAGTATCAATAGGATAGAAGATATAAAGAGATGGATGTACTGTATGTAACTGATATACAGTACCAGTCAAACGTTTGGACACACCTACTCATTCAAGGGTTTTTCTTTATTTTTACTATTTTCTACATTGTAAAATAATAGTGAAGACATCAAAACTATGAAATAACACATATGGAATCGTGTAGTAACCAATAAAGTGTTAAACAAATCAAAATATATTTTATATTTGAGATTCTTCAAAGTAGCCACCCTTTGCCTTGACAGCTTTGCGCACTCTTGGCATTCTCTCAACCAGCTTCATGAGGTAGTCATGAAGATGTTTGGTTCCAAATGCCATGTCTTTGTGAGAAGCTGAACGGATGATCTCCGTATGTGTAGTTTCCACCGTGAAGCATGGAGGAGGTGGTGTGATGGTGCTTTGCTGTGATTTATTTAGAATTCAAGGCACACTTAACCAGCATTGCTACCACAGCATTCTGCAGCGATACGCCATCCCATCTGATTAGCACTTAGTGGGACTATCATTTGTTTGTCAACAGGACAATGACCCAACACACCTCCAAATGTGTGTATGCGACAAATACAATTTTATTTTGATTTGAAGTACAAGTACAGTACCATGGTCTAAGAGAGAGAGGAGACATGATTGAGCAGTGCTGAGGGTAGGTGGGTCACCACAGGAATCCCAGAAATACACTAATACATGATCACGTATAAACAAGTAACAGAGTTAAGAACGTGCAGTAAGACTCCACAGCAAGCTTGACATTTTGTGGATGGAGACATCCCATTGGTACCTATAACATACTACTCTCCTCCCCACAAAATCCCAACGACAACCACTCTATCCTACCCCACAACAAACCACTTTATCCTACTCTATTACCCACAACAAACCACTCTATTCTACTCTACTCCCCACAACAAACCACTCTACCCTACTCCCCACAACAAACCACTCTACCCTACTCCCCACAACAAACCACTCTACCCTACTCCCCACAACAAACCACTCTACTCTACTCCCCACAACAAACCACTCTACCCTACTCCCCACAACAAACCACTCTATCCTACTCTACTCCCCACAACAAACCACTCTACCCTACTCCCCACAACAAACCACTCTATCCTACTCTACTCCCCACAACAAACCACTCTACCCTACTCTACTCCCCACAACAAGCCACTCTATCCCCTACTCTATTACCCCACAACAAACCACTCTACCCTACCCCACTCTACCCCCACACAAGCCACTCTATCCTACTCCCCACAACAAACCACTCTACCCTACTCTACTCCCCACAACAAGCCACTCTATCCTACTCCCCACAACAAACCACTCTACCCTACTCTACTCCCCACAACAAGCCACTCTATCCCCTACTCTACTCCCACAACAAACCACTCTATCCTACTTACTCCCCCACAACAAACCACTTACCCCTACTCTACTCCCCACAACAAGCCACTCTATCCTACTCTATTACCCACAACAAGCCACTCTATCCAAATCCCCACAACAAACCACTCTACCCTACTCTACTCCCCACAACAAACCACTCTACCCTACTCTACTCCCCACAACAAACCACTCTATCCTACCCAACTCCCCACAACAAACCACTCTATCCTACTCCCCACAACAAACCACTCTATACTACTCTATTACCCACAACAAACCACTCTACCCTACTCTACTCCTCACAACAAACCACTCTATCCTACTCTACTCCCCACAACAAACCACTCTATCCTACCCAACTCCCCACAACAAACCACTCTTATCCTACTCTCTACTCCCACAACAAGCCACTCTATCCTACTCTACTCCCACAACAAACCACTCTACCCTACTCCCCACAAATAAGCCACTCTATCCCTCTCTACTCCCCACAACAAACCACTCTGTATACTACTCTATTACCCACAACAAACCACTCTCTACCCTACTCCCACAACAAGCCACTCTATCCTACTCTACTCCCCACAACAAACCACTCTATCCTACTCTACTCCCCCCACAACAAACCACTCTACTCTACTCTACTCTCCCCACAACAAACCACTCTATACTACTCTATTACCCACAACAAACCACTCCTCTATACTACTCTACTCCCCACAACAAACCACTCTACCCTACTCTACTCCCCACAACAAACCACTCCCTACCCTACCTCCCCACAACAAACCACTCTACCCTACTCTACTCCCCACAACAAACCACTCTATCCTACCCAACTCCTCACAACAAACCACTCTATCCTACTTACTCCTCACAACAAACCACTCTACCCTACTCTACTCCCCACAACAAACCACTCTCTACCCTACTCTACTCCCCACAACAAACCACTCTACCCTACTCTACTCCCCACAACAAACCACTCTATCCTACTCTATTACCCACAACAAGCCACTCTACCCTACTCTACTCCCCACAACAAGCCACTCTACCCTACTCTACTCCCCACAACAAACCACTCTACCCTACTCTACTCCCCACAACAAACCACTCTACCCTACTCTACTCCCCACAACAAACCACTCTATACTACTCTACTCCCCACAACAAACCACTCTATCCTACCCAACTCCTCACAACAAACCACTCTATCCTACTCTACTCCTCACAACAAACCACTCTCACTCCCTACTCTACTCCCCACAACAAACCACTCTACCCTACTCTACTCCCACAACAAACCACTCTATCCCCACCCAACTCCTCACAACAAACCACTCTATCCTACCCAACTCCTCACAACAAGCCACTCTCACCCTACTCTCTACTCCCCACAACAAACCACTCTCTACTCTACTCTACTCCCACAACAAACCACTGCACCCTACTCTACTCCCCACAACAAACCACTCTACCCTTACTCTCTACTCCTCCCACAACAAGCCACTCTACCCTACCCCCCACAACAAGCTTCTACTCTATCCTCTACTACTCCCCCACAACAAACCACTCTATACTACTCTATTACCCACAACAAACCACTCTCTACCCTACTCCCACAACAAACCACTCTACCCTACTCTCACAACAAACCACTCTATCCTACTCCACTCCCACAACAAACCACTCTACCCTACTCTACTCCCCTCACAACAAACCACTCTCACCCTACTCTACTCCCCCACAACAAAACCACTCACCCTACTCCCACAACAAACCACTCTCTACCCTACTCCTCACAACAAACCACTCTCTATCCTACCCTACTCCCACAACAAACCACTCTACCCTACTCTACTCCCCACAACAAACCACTCTACCCCTACTCTACTCCCCACAACAAACCACTCCATCCCCACCCTACTCCCCACAACAAACCACTTACCCTACTCTACTCCCACAACAAGCCACTCTATCCCACTCTACTCCCCACAACAAACCACTCTACCCTACTCTACTCCCCACAACAAGCCACTCTATCCACTCTACTCCCCACAACAAGCCACTCTATTCACTTACCTCCCACAACAAGCCACTCTACCCTACTCTACTCCCCACAACAAGCCACTCTCTATCCTATACTCCCACAACAAGCCACTCTGCACTCCCACTCTACTCCCACAACAAGCCACTCTATCCCCACTTACTCCCCACAACAAACCACTCTACCCCACTCTACTCCCCACAACAAACCACTCTATCCTACTCTACTCCCCACAACAAGCCACTCCTATTCCCACTCTACTCCCCACAACAAGCCACTCTACCCTCCCTACTCTACTCCCCACAACAAGCCACTCTATCCTACTCTACTCCCCACAACAAGCCACTCTACCCTACTCTACTCCCCACAACAAGCCACTCTATCCTACTCTACTCCCCACAACAAGCCACTCTATCCTACTCTACTCCCACAACAAGCCACTCTCTACCTCCCTACTCTACTCCCCCACAACAAGCCACTCTATCCCACTCTACTCCCCCACAACAAACCACTCTACCCTACTCTACTCCCCCACAACAAACCACTCTATCCTACTCTATTACCCACAACAATCCACTCTACCCTACTCTACTCCCACAACAAACCACTCTACCCTACTCTATTCCCACAACAAACCACTCTATCCTACTCTATTACCCACAACAAGCCATTTCCTACCCTACTCTACTCCCCACAACAAACCACTCTATCCCTACTCTACTCCCCACAACAAACCACTCTCTACCCTACTCTACTCCCCACAACAAACCACTCTATCCTACCCAACTCCCCACAACAAACCACTCTATCCCCACTCTACTCCCCACAACAAGCCACTCTATCCTACTTTACTCCCACAACAAACCACTCTCACCCTCTACTCCCACAACAAGCCACTCTCATCCTACTCTCTACTCCCCACAACAAACCACTCTATACTACTCTATTACCCACAACAAACCACTCTACCCTACTCCCCACAACAAGCCACTCTATCCCTACTCTACTCCCTTCACAACAAACCACTCTATCCTACTCTACTCCCCACAACAAACCACTCTACTCTACTCTACCCCACACAACAAACCACTCTATACTACTCTCTATTACCCACAACAAACCACTTTGATGTACTACTCTACTCCCACAACAAACCACTCTAAACCCTACTCTACTCCCCCACAACAAACCACTACTCCTACTCCCCACAACAAACCACTCTACCCTACTCTTACTCCCACAACAAACCACTCTACTCCATTCTACTCCCCACAACAAGCCACTTACCCTACCCCCACAACAAGCCACTCTATCCTACTCTACTCCCCATAACAAACCACTCTGATACTACTCTATTACCCACAAATAAACCACACTACTCCTCCTACTCCCACAACAAACCACTCCTATTACTCCTCACAACAAACCACTCTATCCTACTCCACTCCCCCACAACAAACCACTCTACCCTACTCTACTCCTCACAACAAACCACTCTATTCCTACTCTACTCCCACAACAAACCACTCTATACTACTCCCCCCACAACAAACCACTTCTCACTCCTACTCCTCACAACAAACCACTCTATCTACCCTACTTCCCCACAACAAACCACTCTACCCTACTCTACTCCCACAACAAACCACTCTACCCTACTCTACTCCCCACAACAAACCACTCTCTATACTACTCTACTCCCCACAACAAACCACTCTCTATACTACTCTACTCCCACAACAAGCCACTCTATACTACTCTACTCCCCACAACAAACCACTCTGCTACCCTCTATTCCCACAACAAACCACTTATACTACTCTACTCCCCACAACAAACCACTCTATACTCACTCTACTCCCACAACAAACCACTCTACCCTACTCTACTCCCCACAACAAACCACTCTATCCTACCCAACTCCTCACAACAAACCACTTTCCCATCCTACTCTACTCCTCACAACAAACCACTCTACCCTACTCTACTCCCCACAACAAACCACTCTACCCTACTCTACTCCCCACAACAAACCACTCTATCTCTACCCAACTCCTCACAACAAACCACTCCATCCTACCCAACTCCTCACAACAAGCCACTCTACCCTACTCTACTCCCCTGCCAACAAACCACTCTACTCTACTCTACTCCCCACAACAAACCACTCTACCCTACTCTACTCCCACAACAAACCACTCTCTACCCTACTCTACTCCCCCACAACAAGCCACTCCTCACCCTACCCCCCACAACAAGCCACCTATCCCACTCTACTCCCCACAACAAACCACTCTATACTACTCTATTACCCACAAACAAACCACTCTACCCTACTCCCCCACAACAAACCACTCTACCCTACTCCCTCACAACAAACCACTCATCCTACTCCACTCCCCACAACAAACCACTCTACCCTACTCTACTCCTCACAACAAACCACTCTACCCTACTCTACTCCCCCCCACAACAAACCACTATATTTCTACTCCCCACAACAAACCACTCTACCCTACTCCTCACAACAAACCACTCCTATCCTACCCTACTCCCACAACAAACCACTCTACCCTACTCTACTCCCCACAACAAACCACTCTACTCCTACTCTACTCCCCCACAACAAACCACTCCTCATCCTACCCTACTCCCCACAACAAACCACTTTCATCCCTACTCTACTCCCACAACAAGCCACTGTCTATCCTACTTACCCCCACAACAAACCACTCTACCCTACTCTACTCCCCACAACAAGCCACTCTATCCCACTCTACTCCCCACAACAAGCCACTCTATTCTACTCTACTCCCACAACAAGCCACCTCTACCCTACTCTCTACTCCCCCACAACAAGCCACTCTATCCCACTCTCTCCCCACAACAAGCCACTCTCACCCTCACTCTACTCCCCACAACAAGCCACTTATCCTACTCTACTCCCACAACAAACCACTCTACCCTACTCTACTCCCCCACAACAAACCACTCTATCCTACTCTACTCCCACAACAAGCCACTCTATTCTACTCTACTCCCCCACAACAAGCCACTTCTACCCTACTCTACTCCCCACAACAAGCCACTCTATCCCACTTACTCCCCACAACAAGCCACTCTACCCTACTCTACTCCCACAACAAGCCACTCTATCCTACTCTACCCCCACAACAAGCCACTCTATCCCACTCTACTCCCCACAACAAGCCACTCCCTACCCTACTCTACTCCCCACAACAAGCCACTCTATCCTACTCTTACTCCCCCACAACAAACCACTCTACTCCCTACTCTACTCCCACAACAAACCACTTATCCTACTCTATTACCCACAACAATCCACTCTACCCTACTTACTCCCCCACAACAAACCACTCTACCCTACTCTATTCCCCCCACAACAAACCACTCTCTCCCTACTCTACTACCCACAACAAACCACTCTCTACCCTACTCTACTCCCCACAAACAAACCACTCTATCCTACTCTACTCCCACAACAAACCACTCTACTCCTACTCTACTCCCCCACAACAAACCACTCTATCCTACCCAACTCCCCCACAACAAACCACTCTATCCTACTCCCCACAACAAACCACTCTATCCTACTCTACTCCTCACAACAAACCACTCTATCCTACTCTACTCCCCACAACAAACCACTCTACCCTACTCTACTCCCCACAACAAACCACTCTATCCTACTCTATTACCCACAACAAGCCACTCTACCCTACTCTACTCCCCACAACAAACCACTCTATCCTACTCTACTCCCCACAACAAACCACTCTACCCTACTCTACTCCCCACAACAAACCACTCTATCCTACCCAACTCCCCACAACAAACCACTCTATCCTCTACTCTACTCCCCAACAACAAGCCACTCTATCCCCACTCTACTCCCCACAACAAACCACTCTACCCTACTCCCCACAACAAGCCACTCTATCCTCACTTACTCCCCACAACAAACCACTCTATACTACTCTCTATTACCCACAACAAACCACTCTACCCTACTCCCACAACAAGCCACTCTATCCTACTCTACTCCCCACAACAAACCACTTATCCCCACTACTCCCCACAACAAACCACTCTACTCTCTACTCTACTCCCCACAACAAACCACTCTATACTACTCTCTATTACCCACAACAAACCACTCTATACTACTCTACTCCCCACAACAAACCACTCCCTACCCTACTCTACTCCCACAACAAACCACTCTACCCTACTCCCACAACAAACCACTCTACCCTACTCTACTCCTCCACAACAAACCACTCTACTCCTACTCTACTCCCCACAACAAGCCACTCTACCCTACCCCCACAACAAGCCACTCTATCCTACTCTACTCCCACAACAAACCACTCTATACTACTCTATTACCCACAACAAACCACTCTACTCCTACTCCCCACAACAAACCACTCTAACCCTACTCCTCACAACAAACCACTCTATCCTACTCCACTCCCCACAACAAACCACTCTCTACCCTACTCTACTCCTCACAACAAACCACTCTACTCCTACTCTACTCCCACAACAAACCACTCTACCCTACTCCCCACAACAAACCACTTCTACCCTACTCCTCACAACAAACCACTCTATCCTACCCTACTCCCCACAACAAACCACTCTACCCTACTCTACTCCCCACAACAAACCACTCTACCCTACTCTACTCCCCACAACAAACCACTCTATCCTACCCTACTCCCCACAACAAACCACTCTACCCTACTCTACTCCCCACAACAAGCCACTCTATCCCCACTCTACTCCCCACAAACAAACCACTCTACCCCTACTCTACTCCCCACAACAAGCCACTCTCTATCCTACTCTCTACTCCCCACAACAAGCCACTCTATTCTACTCTTACTCCCCCACACAACAAGCCACTCTACCCCCACTCTACTCCCCCACAACAAGCCACTCTATCCCTACTCTACTCCCCCACAACAAGCCACTCTACCCTACTCTACTCCCCCACAACAAGCCACTCTCTATCCCCTACTCTACCCCCACAACAAACCACTCTACCCTACTCTACTCCCCACAACAAACCACTCTATCCTACTCCTCTCCCACAACAAGCCACTCTATTCTACTCTACCTCCCACAACAAGCCACTCTACCCTACTCTACTCCCCCACAACAAGCCACTCTATCCTACTCTACTCCCCACAACAAGCCACTCTACCCTAGCTTACTCCCCCACAACAAGCCACTCCTATCCTACTTACTCCCCACAACAAGCCACTCTATCCTACTCTCTACTCCCCACAACAAGCCACTCTACCCTACTCTACTCCCCCACAACAAGCCACTCTATCCTACTCTACTCCCCACAACAAACCACTCTCTACCCTACTCTACTCCCCACAACAAACCACTCTATCCACTCTATTACCCACAACAATCCACTCTCCCACCCTACCTACTCCCACAACAAACCACTCTGCACTCCTACTCTATTCCCCCACAACAAACCACTCTACCCTACTTCTACTCCCCACAACAAACCACTCTACCCCTACTCTACTCCCCCACAACAAACCACTCTATCCTACTCTACTCCCACAACAAGCCACTCTATCCCACTCTACTCCCCACAACAAACCACTCTACCCTACTCCCCACAACAAGCCACTCTATCCTACTCTACTCCCCACAACAAACCACTCTATACTACTCTATTACCCACAACAAACCACTCTCACTTACTCCCCACAACAAGCCACTCTATCCTACTTACTCCCCACAACAAACCACTCTATCCCCACTCTACTCCCCACAACAAACCACTTACTCTACTCTACTCCCCACAACAAACCACTCTATACTACTCTATTACCCACAACAAACCACTCTATACTCACTTACTCCCCACAACAAACCACTCTACCCTACTCTACTCCCCACAACAAACCACTCTACCCTACTCCCCACAACAACAAACCACTCTACCCTACTCTACTCCCCACAACAAACCACTCTATCCCCTACCCAACCTCACAACAAACCACTCTATCCTACTCTACTCCTCACAACAAACCACTCTACTCCCACTCTACTCCCCCACAACAAACCACTCTACCCTACTCTACTCCCACAACAAACCACTCTACCCTACTCTACTCCCCCACAACAAACCACTCTATCCTACTCCTATTACCCACAACAAGCCACTCCTACCCTACTCTACTCCCCACAACAAGCCACTCTACCCCTACTCTACTCCCACAACAAACCACTCTACCCTACTCTACTCCCCCACAACAAACCACTCTACCCTACTCTCATCTCCCCCCACAACAAACCACTCCTACCCTACTCTACTCCCACAACAAACCACTCTACTCCTACTCTACTCCCCACAACAAACCACTCTACCCTACTCTACTCCCCACAACAAACCACTTATACTACTTCTACTCCCCACAACAAACCACTCTATACTACTCTACTCCCCCACAACAAGCCACTCTATACTACTCTACTCCCACAACAAACCACTCTACCCTACTCTATTCCCACAACAAACCACTCTATACTACTCTACTCCCCACAACAAACCACTCTATACTACTCTACTCCCCACAACAAACCACTCTACCCTACTCTACTCCCCACAACAAACCACTCTATCCTACCCAACTCCTCACAACAAACCACTCTATCCTACTCTACCCTCACAACAAACCACTCCTACCCTACTCTACCTCCCACAACAAACCACTCTCTACCCTACTCTACTCCCCACAACAAACCACTCTATCCTACCCAACTCCTCACAACAAACCACTCTATCCTACCCAACCTCCTGCACAACAAGCCACTCTACCCTACTCTACTCCCCACAACAAACCACTCTTACTCTACTCTACTCCCCACAACAAACCACTCTACCCTACTCTACTCCCCCACAACAAACCACTCCTCACCCTACTCTACTCCCCACAACAAGCCACTCTACCCTACTCCCACAACAAGCCACTCTATCCTACTCTACTCCCCACAACAAACCACTCTATACTCACTCTATTACCCACAACAAACCACTTACCCTACTCTCCCCACAACAAACCACTCTACCCTACTCCTCACAACAAACCACTCTATCCTACTCCACTCCCCACAACAAACCACTCTACCCTACTCTACTCCTCACAACAAACCACTCTACCCTACCCTACTCCCCACAACAAACCACTCTATCCTACTCTACTCCCCACAACAAACCACTCTACCCTACCCTACTCCCCACAACAAACCACTCTACCCTACCCTACTCCTCACAACAAACCACTCTATCCTACTCCACTCCCCACAACAAACCACTCTACCCTACTCCTCACAACAAACCACTCTCTATCCTACTCCACTCCCCCACAACAAACCACTCTCTACCTCTACTGACTCCTCACAACAAACCACTCTACCCTACCCTACTCCCCACAACAAACCACTCTACCCTACTCTACTACTCCTCACAACAAACCACTCTCTACCCTACTCTACTCCCACAACAAACCACTCTACTCCTACTCCCCACAACAAACCACTCTACCTCACTCTACTCCTCACAACAAACCACTCTATCCCCACCCTACTCCCCACAACAAACCACTCTACTCCTACTCTACTCCCACAACAAACCACTCTCTACCCTACTCTACTCCCCACAACAAACCACTCTATCCTACTCCTACTCCCCACAAACAAAACCACTCTACCCTACTCTACTCCCACAACAAGCCACTCTATCCCCACTTACTCCCACAACAAACCACTCTACCCTACTCTACTCCCCCACAACAAGCCACTATCCTACTCTACTCCCCACAACAAGCCACTCTATTCTCACTTACTCCCCACAACAAGCCACTCTACCCTACTCTACTCCCCACAACAAGCCACTCTATCCTACTCTACTCCCCACAACAAGCCACTCTACCCTACTCTACTCCCCACAACAAGCCACTCTATCCTACTCTACTCCCCACAACAAACCACTCTACCCTACTCTACTCCCCACAACAAACCACTCTATCCTACTCTACTCCCCACAACAAGCCACTCTATTCTACTCTACTCCCCACAACAAGCCACTCTACCCTACTCTACTCCCCACAACAAGCCACTCTATCCTACTCTACTCCCCACAACAAGCCACTCCTACCCTACTCTACTCCCCACAACAAGCCACTCTATCCTACTCTACTCCCCACAACAAGCCACTCTATCCTACTCTACTCCCCACAACAAGCCACTCTACCCTACTCTACTCCCCACAACAAGCCACTCTATCCTACTCTACTCCCCACAACAAACCACTCTACCCTACTCTACTCCCCACAACAAACCACTCTATCCTACTCTATTACCCACAACAATCCACTCTACCCTACTCTACTCCCCACAACAAACCACTCTACCCTACTCTACTCCCCACAACAAACCACTCTATCCTACTCTACTCCCCACAACAAACCACTCTACCCTACTCTACTCCCCACAACAAACCACTCTATCCTACCCAACTCCCCACAACAAACCACTCTATCCTACTCCCCACAACAAACCACTCTATACTACTCTATTACCCACAACAAACCACTCTACCCTACTCTACTCCTCACAACAAACCACTCTATCCTACTCTACTCCCCACAACAAACCACTCTACCCTACTCTACTCCCCACAACAAACCACTCTATCCTACTCTATTACCCACAACAAGCCACTCTACCCTACTCTACTCCCCACAACAAACCACTCTATCCTACTCTACTCCCCACAACAAACCACTCTACCCTACTCTACTCCCCACAACAAACCACTCTATCCTACCCAACTCCCCACAACAAACCACTCTATCCTACTCTACTCCCCACAACAAGCCACTCTATCCTACTCTACTCCCCACAACAAACCACTCTACCCTACTCCCCACAACAAGCCACTCTATCCTACTCTACTCCCCACAACAAACCACTCTATACTACTCTATTACCCACAACAAACCACTCTACCCTACTCCCCACAACAAGCCACTCTATCCTACTCTACTCCCCACAACAAACCACTCTATCCTACTCTACTCCCCACAACAAACCACTCTACTCTACTCTACTCCCCACAACAAACCACTCTATACTACTCTATTACCCACAACAAACCACTCTATACTACTCTACTCCCCACAACAAACCACTCTACCCTACTCTACTCCCCACAACAAACCACTCTACCCTACTCCCCACAACAAACCACTCTACCCTACTCTACTCCCCACAACAAACCACTCTATCCTACCCAACTCCTCACAACAAACCACTCTATCCTACTCTACTCCTCACAACAAACCACTCTACCCTACTCTACTCCCCACAACAAACCACTCTACCCTACTCTACTCCCCACAACAAACCACTCTACCCTACTCTACTCCCCACAACAAACCACTCTATCCTACTCTATTACCCACAACAAGCCACTCTACCCTACTCTACTCCCCACAACAAACCACTCTACCCTACTCTACTCCCCACAACAAACCACTCTACCCTACTCTACTCCCCACAACAAACCACTCTACCCTACTCTACTCCCCACAACAAACCACTCTATACTACTCTACTCCCCACAACAAACCACTCTATACTACTCTACTCCCCACAACAAACCACTCTATACTACTCTACTCCCCACAACAAGCCACTCTATACTACTCTACTCCCCACAACAAACCACTCTACCCTACTCTACTCCCCACAACAAACCACTCTATACTACTCTACTCCCCACAACAAACCACTCTATCCTACTCTATTCCCCACAACAAACCACTCTACCCTACTCTATTCCCCACAACAAACCACTCTATACTACTCTACTCCCCACAACAAACCACTCTATACTACTCTACTCCCCACAACAAGCCACTCTATCCTACTCTACTCCCCACAACAAACCACTCTACCCTACTCTACTCCCCACAACAAACCACTCTATCCTACCCAACTCCTCACAACAAACCACTCTATCCTACTCTACTCCTCACAACAAACCACTCTACCCTACTCTACTCCCCACAACAAGCCACTCTACCCTACTCTACTCCCCACAACAAACCACTCTATCCTACCCAACTCCTCACAACAAACCACTCTATCCTACCCAACTCCTCACAACAAGCCACTCTACCCTACTCTACTCCCCACAACAAACCACTCTACTCTACTCTACTCCCCACAACAAACCACTCTACCCTACTCTACTCCCCACAACAAACCACTCTATCCTACTCTATTACCCACAACAAGCCACTCTACCCTACTCTACTCCCCACAACAAACCACTCTACTCTACTGCCCACAACAAACCACTCTATACTACTCTACTCCCCACAACAAACCACTCTACCCTACTCTACTCCCCACAACAAACCACTCTACCCTACTCTACTCCCCACAACAAGCCACTCTACCCTACCCCCCACAACAAGCCACTCTATCCTACTCTACTCCCCACAACAAACCACTCTATACTACTCTATTACCCACAACAAACCACTCTACCCTACTCCCCACAACAAACCACTCTACCCTACTCCTCACAACAAACCACTCTATTCTACTCCACTCCCCACAACAAACCACTCTACCCTACTCTACTCCTCACAACAAACCACTCTACCCTACTCTACTCCCCACAACAAACCACTCTACCCTACTCCCCACAACAAACCACTCTACCCTACTCCTCACAACAAACCACTCTATCCTACCCTACTCCCCACAACAAACCACTCTACCCTACTCTACTCCCCACAACAAGCCACTCTATCCTACTCTACTCCCCACAACAAACCACTCTACTCTACTCCCACAACAAGCTACTCTATCCTCTCTACTCCCCACAACAAGCCACTCTACCCTACTCTACTCCCACAACAAGCCACTCTATCCTACTCTACTCCCCACAACAAGCCACTCTATCCTACTCTACTCCCCACAACAAGCCACTCTATCCTACTCTACTCCCCACAACAAGCCACTCTACCCTACTCTACTCCCACAACAAGCCACTCTATCCTACTCTACTCCCCACAACAAGCCACTCTACCCTACTCTACTCCCCCACAACAAGCCACTCTATCCTACTCTACTCCCACAACAAGCCACTCTATCCTACTCTACTCCCACAACAAGCCACTCTACCCTACTCTACTCCCCACAACAAGCCACTCTATCCTACTCTACTCCCACAACAAACCACTCTACCCTACTCTACTCCCACAACAAACCACTCTATCCTACTCTATTACCCACAACAATCCACTCTACCCTACTCTACTCCCCACAACAAACCACTCTACCCTACTCTATTCCCCACAACAAACCACTCTACCCTACTCTACTCCCCACAACAAACCACTCTACCCTACTCTACTCCCCACAACAAACCACTCTACCCTACTCTACTCCCCACAACAAACCACTCTACCCTACTCTACTCCCCACAACAAACCACTCTACCCTACTCTATTCCCCACAACAAACCACTCTATACTACTCTACTCCCCACAACAAACCACTCTATACTACTCTACTCCCCACAACAAGCCACTCTATCCTACTCTACTCCCCACAACAAACCACTCTACCCTACTCTACTCCCCACAACAAACCACTCTATCCTACTCTATTACCCACAACAAGCCACTCTACCCTACTCTACTCCCCACAACAAACCACTCTACCCTACTCTATTCCCCACAACAAACCACTCTATCCTACTCTACTCCCCACAACAAACCACTCTACCCTACTCTACTCCCCACAACAAACCACTCTACCCTACTCTACTCCCCACAACAAACCACTCTATCCTACCCAACTCCTCACAACAAACCACTCTATCCTACTCTACTCCTCACAACAAACCACTCTACCCTACTCTACTCCCCACAACAAACCACTCTACCCTACTCTACTCCCCACAACAAACCACTCTATCCTACCCAACTCCTCACAACAAACCACTCTATCCTACCCAACTCCTCACAACAAACCACTCTATCCTACTCTACTCCCCACAACAAGCCACTCTATCCTACTCTACTCCCCACAACAAACCACTCTACCCTACTCCCCACAACAAACCACTCTATACTACTCTACTCCCCACAACAAGCCACTCTACCCTACTCTACTCCCCACAACAAACCACTCTACCCTACTCTACTCCCCACAACAAACCACTCTACCCTACTCTACTCCCCACAACAAGCCACTCTACCCTACCCTACTCCCCACAACAAGCCACTCTATCCTACTCTACTCCCCACAACAAACCACTCTATCCTACTCTACTCCCCACAACAAACCACTCTATACTACTCTATTACCCACAACAAACCACTCTACCCTACTCCCCACAACAAACCACTCTACCCTACTCCTCACAACAAACCACTCTATCCTACTCCCCACAACAAACCACTCTACCCTACTCTACTCCTCACAACAAACCACTCTACCCTACTCCACTCCCCACAACAAACCACTCTACCCTACTCTACTCCTCACAACAAACCACTCTACCCTACTCTACTCCCCACAACAAACCACTCTACCCTACTCTACTCCCCACAACAAACCACTCTACCCTACTCTACTCCCACAACAAGCCACTCTACCCTACCCTACTCCCCACAACAAGCCACTCTACCCTACTCTACTCCCCACAACAAACCACTCTATCCTACTCTACTCCCCACAACAAACCACTCTATACTACTCTATTACCCACAACAAACCACTCTACCCTACTCCCCACAACAAACCACTCTACCCTACTCCTCACAACAAACCACTCTATCCTACTCCACTCCCCACAACAAACCACTCTACCCTACTCTACTCCTCACAACAAACCACTCTACCCTACTCTACTCCCCACAACAAACCACTCTACCCTACTCCCCACAACAAACCACTCTACCCTACTCCTCACAACAAACCACTCTATCCTACCCTACTCCCCACAACAAACCACTCTACCCTACTCTACTCCCCACAACAAACCACTCTACCCTACCCTACTCCCCACAACAAACCACTCTACCCTACTCTACTCCCCACAACAAACCACTCTATCCTACCCTACTCCCCACAACAAACCACTCTACCCTACTCTACTCCCCACAACAAGCCACTCTATCCTACTCTACTCCCCACAACAAACCACTCTACTCTACTCCCCACAACAAGCCACTCTATCCTACTCTACTCCCCACAACAAGCCACTCTACCCTACTCTACTCCCCACAACAAGCCACTCTATCCTACTCTACTCCCCACAACAAGCCACTCTATCCTACTCTACTCCCCACAACAAGCCACTCTACCCTACTCTACTCCCACAACAAGCCACTCTATCCTCTCTACTCCCCACAACAAGCCACTCTACCCTACTCTACTCCCCCACAACAAGCCACTCTATCCTACTCTACTCCCAACAACAAGCCACTCTATTCTACTCTACTCCCCACAACAAGCCACTCTACCCTACTCTACTCCCCACAACAAGACACTCTATCCTACTCTACTCCCACAACAAGCCACTCTACCCTACTCTACTCCCCACAACAAGCCACTCTATCCTACTCTACTCCCCACAACAAACCACTCTACTCTACTCCCCACAACAAGCCACTCTATCCTACTCTACTCCCCACAACAAGCCACTCTACCCTACTCTACTCCCCACAACAAGCCACTCTATCCTACTCTACTCCCCACAACAAGCCACTCTACCCTACTCTACTCCCCACAACAAGCCACTCTATCCTACTCTACTCCCCACAACAAGCCACTCTATCCTACTCTACTCCCCACAACAAGCCACTCTATCCTACTCTACTCCCCACAACAAGCCACTCTACCCTACTCTACTCCCCACAACAAGCCACTCTACCCTACTCTACTCCCCACAACAAACCACTCTACCCTACTCTACTCTCCCCACAACAAGCCACTCTATCCTACTCTACTCCCCACAACAAGCCACTCTACCCTACTCTACTCCCCACAACAAGCCACTCTATCCTACTCTACTCCCCACAACATACCACTCTACACCTTTATTTAACCAGGTAGGCCAGTTGAGAACATGTTCTCATTTACAACTGAAACCTGGCCAAGATAAAGCAAAGCAGTGCGACACAAACAACAACACAGAGTTACAAACAAACGCACAGTCAATAATACAATAGAAAAATGTACAGTGTGTGCAAATGTAGAAGAGTAGGCAATAAATAGGCCATAGAGGTGAAATAATTACAATTAACATTTACACTAGAGTGATAGATGTGCAGATGATGATGTGCAAGTAGAGATACTGGGGTACAAAATAGCACCAAAAAATAATAATAATATGGTAATGAGGTAGTTGGGTGGGCAATTTACAGATTGGCTGTGTACAGGTGCAGTGATCGGTAAGCTGCTCAGACAGCTGATGCTTAAAGTTAATGAGGGAGATGTAAGACTCCAGCCACAGAGATTGGGCAGCAGAGAACTGGAAGGAAAGGCGGCCAAAGGAAGCGTTGGCTTTGGGGATGACCAGCGAAATATACCTGCTGGAGCATGTGCTACAGGTTGGTGCTGCTATGTTGACCAGTGATCTGAGATTAGGCGGAGCTTTACCTAGCATAGATTTATAGATGACCTGGAGCCAGTGGGTTTGGCGACAAATATGTAGTGAGGGCCAGCCAACGAGAGCATACAGGTCGCAGTGGTGGGTAGTATATGGGGCTTTGGTGACAAAACGGATGGCACTGTGATAGACTACATCCAATTTGATGAGTAGAGTGTTGGAGGCTATTTTGTAAATGACATCGCCGAAGTCAAGGATCAGTAGGATAGTCAGTTTTACGAGGGTATGTTTGGCGGCGTGAGTGAAGGACGCTTTGTTGCGAAATAGGAAGCCGATTCTAGATTTAATTTTGGATTGGAGATATTTAATGTGAGTCTGGAAGGAGAGTTTACAGTCTAACCAGACACCTAGGTATTTGTAGTTGTCCACATATTCTAGGTCAGAGCCGTCCAGAGTAGTGATGCTAGTCGGGCGGGAGGCTGTAGGCAGCAATCGGTTGAAGAGCATGCACTTAGTTTTACTAGCATTTAAGAGCAGTTGGAGGCCACGGGAGGAGTGTTGTATGGCATTGAAGCTCGTTTGGAGGTTTGTTAGCACAGTGTCCAAAGAAGGGCCAGATATATACAGAATGGTGTCGTCTATGTAGAGGTGGATCAGAGACTCACCAGCAGCAAGAGCGACATCATTGATATATACAGAGAAAAGAGTCAGCCCGAGAATTGAAACCTGTGAGACTGCCAGAGGTCCGGACAACAGACCCTCCGATTTGACACACTGAACTCTATCGGAGAAGTAGTTGGTGAACCAGGCGAGGCAGTTATTTGAGAAGCCAAGGCTGTTGAGTCTGCCGATAAGAATGCGGTGATTGACAGCGACATACCACTCTACTCCCCATTAATACCACTCTACTCCCTATAATAAACCACTCTACTCCCTATAATATACCACTCTACTCCCTATAATATACCACTCTACTCCCTATAATATACCACTCTACTCCCTATAATATACCACTCTACTCCCTATAATATACCACTCTACTCCCTATAATATACCACTCTACTCCCTATAATAAACCACTCTACTCCCTATAAAATACCACTCTACTCCCTATAATAAACCACTCTACTCCCTATAAAATACCACTCTACTCCCTATAATAAACCACTCTACTCCCTATAATATACCACTCTACTCCCTATAAAATACCACTCTACTCCCTATAATATACCACTCTACTCCCTATAATATACCACTCTACTCCCTATAATATACCACTCTACTCCCTATAATATACCACTCTACTCCCTATAATATACCACTCTACTCCCTATAATACACCACTCTACTCCCTATAATATACCACTCTACTCCCTATAATATACCACTCTACTCCCTATAATATACCACTCTACTCCCTATAATATACCACTCTACTCCCTATAATAAACCACTCTACTCCCTATAATATACCACTCTACTCCCTATAATATACCACTCTACTCCCTATAATATACCACTCTAATCCCTATAATATACCACTCTACTCCCTATAATATACCACTCTACTCCCTATAATATACCACTCCACTCTACTCCCTATAATATACCACTCTACTCCCTATAATATACCACTCTACTCCCTATAATATACCACTCTACTCCCTATAATATACCACTCTACTCCCTATAATAAACCACTCTACTCCCTATAATATACCACTCTACTCCCTATAATATACCACTCTACTCCCTATAATATACCACTCTAATCCCTATAATATACCACTCTACTCCCTATAATATACCACTCTACTCCCTATAATATACCACTCCACTCTACTCCCTATAATAAACCACTCTACTCCCTATAATAAACCACTCTACTCCCTATAATATGCCACTCTACTCCCTATAATATACCACTCTACTCCCTATAATATACCACTCTACTCCCTATAATATACCACTCCACTCTACTCCCTATAATAAACCACTCTAATCCCTATAATAAACCACTCTACTCCCTATAACATACCACTCTACTCCCTATAATATACCACTCTACTCCCTATAATATACCACTCTACTCCCTATAAAATACCACTCTACTCCCTATAATATACCACTCTACTCCCTATAATAAACCACTCTACTCCCTATAATATACCACTCCACTCTACTCCCTATAATAAACCACTCTAATCGCTATAATAAACCACTCTACTAACTATAACATACCACTCTACTCCCTATAATATACCACTCTACTCCCTATAATATACCACTCTACTCCCTATAATAAACCACTCTACTCCCTATAATAAACCACTCTACTCCCTATAACATACCACTCTACTCCCTATAATATACCACTCTACTCCCTATAATATACCACTCTACTCCCTATAATATACCACTCTACTCCCTATAATATACCACTCTACTCCCTATAATAAACCACTCTACTCCCTATAATATACCACTCTACTCCCTATAACATACCACTCTACTCCCTATAATATACCACTCTACTCCCTATAATATACCACTCTACTCCCTATAATATACCACTCTACTCCCTATAATAAACCACTCTACTCCCTATAATATACCACTCTACTCCCTATAATATACCACTCTACTCCCTATAATATACCACTCTACTCCCTATAATATACCACTCTACTCCCTATAATAAACCACTCTACTCCCTATAATATACCACTCTACTCCCTATAAAATACCACTCTACTCCCTATAATATACCACTCCACTCTACTCCCTATAATAAACCACTCTACTCCCTATAAAATACCACTCTACTCCCTATAAAATACCACTCTACTCCCTATAAAATACCACTCTACTCCCTATAATAAACCACTCTACTCCCTATAATAAACCACTCTACTCCCTATAATATACCACTCTACTCCCTATAACATACCACTCTACTCCCTATAATATACCACTCTACTCCCTATAATAAACCACTCCACTCCCTATAATACACCACTCTACTCCCTATAATATACCACTCTACTCCCTATAATATACCACTCTACTCCCTATAATATACCACTCTACTCCCTATAATATACCACTCTACTCCCTATAATACACCACTCTACTCCTTATAATATACCACTCTACTCCCTATAATATACCACTCTACTCCCTATAATAAACCACTCTACTCCCTATAATATACCACTCTACTCCCTATAACATACCACTCTACTCCCTATAATAAACCACTCCACTCCCTATAATACACCACTCTACTCCCTATAATATACCACTCTACTCCCTATAATATACCACTCTACTCCCTATAATATACCACTCTACTCCCTATAATATACCACTCTACTCCCTATAATACACCACTCTACTCCCTATAATATACCACTCTACTCCCTATAATAAACCACTCTACTCCTTATAATATACCACTCTACTCCCTATAATATACCACTCTACTCCCTATAATACACCACTCTA
The DNA here is from genome assembly GCA_030435695.1 of Brachymystax lenok tsinlingensis. Taxonomy (NCBI): domain Eukaryota; kingdom Metazoa; phylum Chordata; class Actinopteri; order Salmoniformes; family Salmonidae; genus Brachymystax; species Brachymystax lenok. The sequence goes on from CM059793.1 coordinate 499,833, forward strand.
CTCCCTATAATATACCACTCTACTCCCTATAATAAACCACTCTACTCCCTATAATACACCACTCTACTCCCTATAATATACCACTCTACTCCCTATAATAAACCACTCTACTCCCTATAATATACCACTCTACTCCCTATAATATACCACTCTACTCCCTATAATATACCACTCTACTCCCTATAATATACCACTCTACTCCCTATAATATACCACTCTACTCCCTATAATATACCACTCTACTCCCTATAATATACCACTCTACTCCCTATAATAAAGCACTCTACTCCCTATAATATACCACTCTACTCCCTATAACATACCACTCTACTCCCTATAATATACCACTCTACTCCCTATAATATACCACTCTACTCCCTATAATATACCACTCTACTCCCTATAATATACCACTCTACTCCCTATAATAAACCACTCTACTCCCTATAATATACCACTCTAATCCCTATAATATACCACTCTAATCCCTATAATAAACCACTCTACTCCCTATAATAAACCACTCTACTCCCTATAATATACCACTCTACTCCCTATAATAAACCACTCTACTCCCTATAATAAACCACTCTACTCCCTATAATATACCACTCTACTCCCTATAATAAACCACTCTACTCCCTATAATATACCACTCTACTCCCTATAATATACCACTCTACTCCCTATAATAAACCACTCTACTCCCTATAATATACCACTATCGTTTTCCCTCTTTTCCTGGCTGCCCTCACCTTCCCTTCTAAGTTCCAGTTTGTTAATTTGTCATGTACATGTAGTACACAGTGCAATGAAATGCTAACTGTCAGGTTAATCTCTTGACAATGCAACAATAGAACAAGTATTTAGCTAAGAAAAACACTAATGCAAATAAAAGCTCAATGAATTAATTTCACATATTTAATAATGGGCAGCTTTTTTTAAATTACAAATAATTGCATAGCCATTATGAAAATAACAGCCAAGCATGTTTACCTGTAGAATGGAATAGGTTATAAGACCTCTGACTCATTTCATTTAGTCAGTTCTAGCACCTCAACGTTGGCCATTATGTGCTTTATCTTGGCAGGTCGCAGTTGTAAATGAGAACTTGTTCTCAACTGGCCTACCTGGTTAAATAAAGGGGAAAAAAATCATATATATTTATACATTATAAACAGCGTTAAATATCAAATCAAATCAAATTGTATTTGTCACATACACATGGTTAGCAGATGTTAATGCGAGTGTAGCGAAATGCTTGTGCTTCTAGTTCCGACCATGCAGTAGTATCTAACAAGTAATCTAACAATTTCACAACAACTACCTTATACACACAAGAGTAAAGGAATGAATATGAGTATGTACATATAAATATATGGATGAGCGATGGCTGACTGGCATAGGCAAGATACAGTAGATGGTTTAGAGTACAGTGTACACATTTAATGTCGGATATGTAAACATTATATACAAAATTGTTTAAAATGGCTATTGATACATTTGTTACATCCAATTCCTATGTTTAAAGTGGCTAGAGATTTAAGTCAGTATGTTGGCAGCAGCCACTCAATGTTAGTGATGGCTGTTTAACAGTCTGATGGCCTTGAGGTAGAAGCTGTTTTTCAGTCTCTCGGTCCCAGCTTTGAAGCACCTGTACTGACCTCGCCTTCTGGATGATAGCGGGGTGAACAGGCAGTGGCTCGGGTGGTTGTTGTCCTTGATGATCTTTTTGGCCTTCCTGTGACATCGGGTGGTGTAGGTGTCCTGGAGGGCAGGTAGTTTACCCCCGGTGATGCGTTGTGCAGTCCTCACTACCCTCTGGAGAGCCTTACGGTTGTGGGCGGAGCAGTTGCCGTACCAGGCGGTGATACAGCCCGACAGGATGCTCTCGATTGTGCATCTGATGAAGTTTGTGAGTGTTTTTGGTGACAAGCCGAATTTCTTCAGCCTCCTGAGGCGCTGTTGCGCCTTCTTCACCACGCTGTCTGTGTGGGTGGACCATTTCAGTTTGTCCTTGATGTGTACGCCGAGGAAATTAAAACTTTCCACCTTCTCCACTACTGTCCCGTCGATGTGGATAGGGGGGTGCTCCCTCTCCTGTTTCCTGAAGTCCACGATCATCTCCTTTGTTTTGTTGACGTTGAGTGAGAGGTTATTTTCCTGACACCACACTCCAAGGGCCCTCACCTCCTCCCTGTAGGCCGTCTCGTCGTTGTTGGTAATCAAGCCTACCACTGTAGTGTCGTCAGCAAACTTGATGATTGAGTTGGATGCGTGCTTGGCCACGCAGTCATGGGTAAACAGGGAGTACAGGAGAGGGCTGAGAACGCACCCTTGTGGGGCCCCAGTGTTGAGGATCAGCGGGGTGGAGATGTTGTTTCCTACCCTCACCACCTGGGGCCGTCCCGTCAGGAAGTCCAGGACCCAGTTGCACAGGGCTGGGTCGAGACCTAGACTGAGACCTAGACTGATTGAATAATACCTCTTACATAGGTATTCCTCTTGTCCAGATGGGTTAGGGCAGTATGCAGTGTGATTGCGATTGCGTCGTCTGTGGACCGGTAAGCGGTAAGTTGGGACGGTAAGCTAATTGGAGTGGGTCCAGGGTGTCTGGCAGGATGGAGGTGATATGATCCTTGAATAGTCTCTCAAAGCACTTCATGATGACGGAAGTGAGTGCTACGGGCCAATAGTCATTTAGCTCAGTTACCTTAGCTTTCTTGGGAACAGGAACAGGCCCTCTTGAAGCATGTGGGAACAGCAGACTGGGATAGGGACTGATTGAATATGTCCGTAAACACACCAGCCAGCTGGTCTGCGCATGCTCTGAGGACACGGCCAGGGATGCCATCTGGGCCGGCAGCCAACATGAGTAAATGTTTTACTCACGTTGGCTGCGGTGAAGGAGAGCCCGCAGGTTTTGGTAGCAGGCCGTGTCGGTGGCACTGTATTGTCCTCAAAGCGAGCAAAGAAGGTGTTTAGTTTGTCTGGGAGCAGGACGTTGTGGTCCGCGACGGGGCTGATTTTCTTTTTGTAGTCCGTGATTGACTGTAGACCCTGCCACATTCCTCTCGTGTCTGAGCCGTTGAATTGTGACTCTACTTTGTCTCTATATTGACGCTTAGCTTGTTTGATTGCCTTGCGAAGGGAATAGCTACACTGTTTGTATTCAGTCATGTTTCCGGTCACCTTACCCTGGTTAAAAGCAGTGGTTCGCGCTTTCAGTTTTGCGCGAATGCTGCCATCAATCCACGGTTTCTGGTTGGGGAAGGTTTTAATAGTTGCTATGGGTACCACATCACCAATGCACTTGCTAATAAACTCGCTCACCGAATCAGCGTATACATCAATGTTGTTGTCAGATGCTGTCCGGAACATATCCCAGTCCACGTGCTCAAAGCAGTCTTGCAGCATGGAATCAGATTGGTCGGACCAGCGTTGAACAGACCTGAGAACAAGCGTTTCCTGATTTAGTTTCTGTTTGTAGGCTGGGAGCAACAAATTGGAGTCATGGTCAGACTTGCCGAAAGGAGGGCGGAGAATAGCCTTGTATGCATCACGTAAATTAGAATAACGATGATCCAGGATTTTACCAGCCCGGGTGGCACATTCGATATGCTGATAAAATTTAGGGAGCCTTGTTTTCAGATTAGCCTTGTTAAAATCCCCAGCCACAATAAATGCAGCCTCAGGTTATGTGGTTTCCAGTTTACATAGAGTCCAATGGATTTCTTTCAGTGCCGTCGAGGTGTCAGCTTGAGGGGGGGATGTACACGGCTGTGATTATAATCGAGGAGAATTCTCTTGGTAGATAATGCGGTCGGCATTTGATTGTAAGGAATTCTATGTCAGGTGAACAAAAGGACTTGAGTTCCTGTATGTTGTTATGATCACACCACGTCTCGTTAATCATAAGACACACACCCCCACCCTTCTTCTTACCAGATAGATGTTTGTTTCTGTCGGTGCGATGCGTGGAGAAACCAGGTGGCTGTACCGACTCCGATAACGTGTCCTGAGTGAGCCATGTTTCCGTGAAGCAAAGAACGTTGCAGTCGCCGATGTCTCTCTGGAAGGCAACTCTTGCTCGTATTTCGTCCACCTCGTTGTCCAGAGACTGGACATTGGCAAGTAAAATACTCGGGAGAGGTGCGCGAGGTGCCCGTCTACGTAGCTTGACCAGAAGACCGCCGCGTTTCCCCCTTCTCCGGCGCTGCCGTTGTTTTGAGTCGCCAGCTGGGATCCAGTCTATTGTCCTGGTTGGTGGACCAAACAGAGGATCCGCTTCGGGAAAGTCGTATTCCTGGTCGTAATGTTGGTAAGTTGACGTTGCTCTTATATCCAATAGTTCCTCCCGGTTGTATGTAATAAAACGTAATATTTCCCGGGGTAACAATGTAAGAAGTAATACATAAAAAAACAAAATACTGCATAGTTTCCTGAGAACGTGAAGCGAGGCGGCCATCTGTCGGCGCCGGAATCAAAGCAAGTTGTAGTAAAGTTCAGCTTCTTTCCATAGGGGGCACTGTGTTGCTGTCAGAAGATAGACGCTTCAGTCAGAAAAACTTCCTGGGACGTGAGAGGTCCACTACGTTGTGAAATCTCATCCAATCACAGAAGGTACCATGTCACTCCAGGGGCTTTTTGCAGTGTGCCTGCTACTGCCTAGAACAGTATATTGGATAGTTTATTTTAGTCATACAAATGTGTCAGTAAAACATGTGTTTTAAATACTGCATAGTGTGGTTATGGAAACTCAAAACAGACTTTACATGTTTTTTTATAAATATTTTTTTTTACCATCAAAAGGTTTGGGGCTGGACCAAAAACACTGGGTAAGGCTACTCTCTGACTCTGCTTCCCCAAACTTCAATCCGGTAACTAAACGTCAGAAATGTTTTCTTTGCTTCTCTCATTGGAGCTTGGCAGTGCTGAAAACAAACCCTTTATTTCTGGTATCCAAGCTGAAATAAACACTTTCTGAATGAATTAATCTGGTTAAAGAGCTCTTACCTTCAGGTCCTAACAGAGAGGTACATGTGGGTTCAACTGGTTCCCACCCTCCTCTCATTCTTCCCCTCCACTACCCCCATGTTCAAGTTAAAGCAGCTCTCTGCTCTCTGGGTGTCAGTTCCCAGCAGATTTAAGAGGCCACAAAATGCCACAAAAGGAACCGTCTCCTCAGAAACATTCCCCAAATAGTAAAACAAATCAAAGAGAACATTTACAGCTGATTTGATTTTAGAACAATAAGGAGAGGCAGTGAGCGAGCGAAACACAGCGAGAGAGCGAGAGAGAGAGAGAGACAGCGACAGAGAGAGAGAGAGAGAGACAGGCAGACAATAAAAAGTGTTGTTTTGGTACTCTTTGGTATTAAAGCTGTAATGGTCTGGCTGTCCACTAACGGAGACGGATGAACGGGGGGGTTTCTGGGTAGCCGCAGTACTGAGGCATGTTGGGTAATCAGAGACAGAACGCCGTCATTATGGAACCCAAGGCTGCTGGGACTCTAACAGGTTGGAATCCCCTAACGCGACACACATTCCAAACATACTGCAGCTCAGATGTCGGATGCCTGTCTCGGACTCTACAGGAACTAGGAAAACAACAGTCTGCTCTGTGAACATTTAAATTGCTACAACTGTGTAAAAGAGAAGGATTACTCAGCAGGGATTGATAGATTTATTTACAGACTGCAGTTTATGATTCTGACCAGGTTAGAATCAGAGGAAACAAACAGTATAGAAAAGGAATGTTGAGAGAATGTTTGAGAAGCATTCTAGTGTTAGAACATCACAACATCAGAACAGGCACAGAGAAGAGAGGAGAGAAGGAGAGAAGGAGAGAGGAGGAGAGATGAGAGAAGGAGAGAGGAGGAGAGATGAGAGAAGGAGAGAAGGAGAGATGAGAGAAGGAGAGAAGGAGAGAGGAGGAGAGAGGAGAGAAGGAGAGAGGAGGAGAGATGAGAGAAGGAGAGAGGAGGAGAGATGAGAGAAGGAGAGAAGGAGAGAGGAGGAGAGAGGAGAGAAGGAGAGAGGAGGAGAGATGAGAGGAGACATGGACAAATACCTTTCTGCTCCAGGGAGAGAAGTGGCAACATTCGGTGGGGGAGGAGGAGCGGGGGGCGGGGCTGTCAAACTACAACATGAAAGGCAAAAACAAAAGGACAACAAAATGAATGAATGATGAAGAAATATAAATGGATTCAGACTCAGACCTTTGAAGGGCTATTGAACCACAATACACTGGAGACAAAGGAAAGGAAATCTCAGAATGGAGAGAAGCTAGATGGAGAGGAACGGATATGTAGACCGAGGGTGAGACAGTCACCAGGTGTTTGTTCATGTCCTGAAAGAGAACTGAATAAACGAGTTACATTACAAAGCTGACAGAACTGCCCAGGAACCCAGGACCTCTGATCAACTGCAGGATGAAGGATTGTGACATTTCCCAGACCCTTGAATGACTGAGGAGAAACTGAACAGGATGCAGAGTTCAAACCCAAGGAAACATGGGTAACCCCTCTTTCCTGTTACCTTGGTGTGTTCTAACTGCTGATCATCGAATGGTTTCTCCAGCCTCTGGAGAGGAGGAACATGCAGCGTCATTCACATGCAGCCACTCAATGCACGCTGCATTTCAGGATGAAATAGTATACATTAATGTAACTTCACACATGCAGACAGCTGCATCTGGAGAGGAACAATGCTGATGCACAACCTTTTTGCAGTTAGAAAAGTTCTCCACCCTTGACTGTTTCCATGTTTTGTTAAGTTACAGCCTTATTCTAAAATGGATTAAATAAAACATTTCCCTCAATCTACACACAATGCCCCATTATGACAATGCAAAACATTTTTTTAGAAATGTTTGCAAATGTATATATAAAAAAAAAAAACGTATTTACATAAGTATTCAGACCCTTTGCTAAGAGACTCTAAATGGAGCTCCGGTGCATCCTGTTTCCATTGATCATCCTTGAGACGTTTTTACAACTTGATTGGAGTCCACCTGTGGTAAATTCAATTGATTGGACATTATTTGGAAAAGCACACCTGTCTATATAAGGTCCCACAGTTGACAGTGCATGTCAGAACAAAAACCAAGCCATGAGGTCAAAGGAATTGTCCGTAGTGCTCGGAGACAGGATTGTGTCGAGGCACAGATCTGGGGAAGGGTACCAAAACATTTCTGCAGAATTAAAGGTCCCCAAGAACACAGTGGCCTCCATCATTCTTAAATGGAAGAAGTTTGGAACCACCAAGAGACTCTTCCTAGAGCCGGCCGCCCGGCCAAACTGAGCAATCGGAGGAGAAGGGCCTTGGTCAGGGAGGTGGCCAAGAATCCAATGGTCACTCAGACAGAGCTCCATAGTTCTTCTGTGGAGATGGAATAACCTTCCAGAAGGACAACCATCTCTGCAGAACTCCACCAATCAGGCCTTTATGGTAGAGTGGCCAGACGGAAGCCACTTCTCAGTAAAAGGCACATAACAGCCCCCTTGGAGTTTGCCAAAAGGTACCTAAAGGACTCTCAGACCATGAAAAACAATATTCTCTGGTCTGATGAAACCAAGATTGAACTCTTTGGCCTGAATGCCAAGTGTCACATCTGGAGGAAACCTGGCACTATTCCTACAGTGAAGCATTGTGGTGGCAGCATCATGATGTGGGGATGTTTTTCAGCGGCAGGGACTGGGAGACTAGTCAGGATCGAGGCAAAGACAAACTGAGAAAAGTACAGAGAGATCCTTGATTTCTTTTTAAACTAGTCCAGAGCACTCAGGACCTCAGACTGGGGTGAAGGTTCACCTTCCAACAAGACAACGATCCTAAGCACACAGCCAAGACAACGCAGGAGTGGCTTCGGGACAAGTAATTGAATGTCCTTGAGCGGCCCAGCCAGAGCCCAGACTTGAACCCGATCTAACATCTCTGAAAATAGCTGTGCAGCGACGCTCCCCATCCAACCTGACAGAGATTGAGAGGATCTGCATAGAAGAATGGGAGAAACTCCCCAAATACAGGTGTACCAAGCTTGTAGCGTCATACCCAAGGAGACTCAAGGCTGTAATCGCTGCCAAAGGTGCTTCAACAAAGTACTGAGTAAAGGGTCTGAATACTTATGTAAACTCGATATTTTGTATTAATTTTGCAGATATTTCGAAAAACCTGTTTTTGTTTTATCATTATGGGGTATTGTGTGTAGATTGATGAGGGGGGGGAAACTATTAGATCCATTTTAGAATAAGACTAACGTAACAAAATGTGGAAAAAGAGAAGGGGTCTGAATACTTTCTGTATGTGAATCTTAGGAAATGCACACCTTCACCCTTCCATCCCATTTTCTAGGATGTTAACAGTATATAATGATATAAGAATGTGTGAACTGCTTTGTTCAGTAAAGTGCCATATTTATTACATTTGTTAACTATAGAGCAAAATATATATATATTAAAACTGGAAAGTGGACCTCAGGACTGACAGGTTCTTACCACAGACACGTTGATGGAGAACCAAAGAAAGGAGAAGAAAACTTGAAGTGACATATGTACATATTACCTTGACTAACCTGTACCCCTGTATATAGTCTCATTACTAACCTGTACCCCTGTATATAGCCTCATTACTAACCTGTACCCCCTGTATATAGTCTCATTACTAACCTGTACCCCCTGTATATAGTCTCATTACTAACCAATACCCCTGTATATAGCCTCATTACTAACCTGTACCCCCTGTATATAGTCTCATTACTAACCTGTACCCCTGTATATAGTCTCATTACTAACCTGTACCCCTGTATATAGCCGAATTACTAACCTGTACCCCCTGTATATAGCCTCATGACTAACCTGTACCCCCTGTATATAGCCTCATGACTAACCTGTACCCCCTGTATATAGCCTCATGACTAACCTGTACCCCCTGTATATAGCCTCATTACTAACCTGTACCCCTGTATATAGCCTCATTACTAACCTGTACCCCTGTATATAGTCTCATTACTAACGTGTACCCCTGTATATAGCCTCATTACTAACCTGTACCCCTGTATATAGCCTCATTACTAACCTGTACCCCTGTATATAGCCTCATTACTAACCTGTACCCCTGTATATAGTCTCATTACTAACCTGTACCCCTGTATATAGCCTCATGACTAACCTGTACCCCTGTATATAGCCTCATTACTAACCTGTACCCCTGTATATAGTCTCATTACTAACGTGTACCCCTGTATATAGCCTCATTACTAACCTGTACCCCCTGTATATAGCCTCATTACTAACCTGTACCCCCTGTATATAGTCTCATTACTAACCTGTACCCCCTGTATATAGCCTCATTACTAACCTGTGCCCCCTGTATATAGCCTCATTACTAAAGTGTACCCCCTGTATATAGCCTCATAACTAACCTGTACCCCCGCACATTGACTCGGTACCCCCTGTATATAGCCTCATTACTAAGCTGTTCCCCCTGTATATAGTCTCATTACTAACGTGTACCCCCTGTATATAGCCTCATGACTAACCTGTACCCCCGCACATTGACTCGGTACCGGTACCCCCTATTATATAGTCTCATTACTAACCTGTACCCCCTGTATATAGTCACATTACTAACCTGTACCCCCTATATATAGCCTCATTATTAGCCTGTACCCCCTGTATATAGCCTCATTACTAACCTGTACCCCCTGTATATAGTATCATTACTAACCTGTACCCCCTGTATATAGCCTCATTACTAACCTGTACCCCCTGTATATAGCCTCATTACTAACCTGTACCCCCTGTATATAGCCTCATTACTAACCTGAACCCCCTGTATATAGCCTCATGACTAACCTGTAGCCCTGTATATACAGTGGGGCAAAAAAGTATTTAGTCAGCCACCAATTGTGCAAGTTCTCCAACTTAAAAAGATGAGAGAGGCCTGTAATTTTATCATAGGTACACTTCAACTATGACAGACGAAATGAGAAAAAGAAATCCAGAAAATCACATTGTAGGATTTTTTATTTATTTATTTGCAAATTATGGTGGAAAATAAGTATTTGTTCAGTAACAAAAGTTTATCTCAATACTTTGTTATATACCCTTTGTTGGCAATGACAGAGGTCAAACGTTTTCTGTAAGTCTTCACAAGGTTTTCACACACTGTTGCTGGTATTTTGGCCCATTCCTCCATGCAGATCTCCTCTAGAGCAGTGATGTTTTGGGGCTGTCGCTGGGCAACACGGACTTTCAACTCCCTCCAAAGATTTTCTATGGGGTTGAGATCTGGAGACTGGCTAGGCCACTCCAGGACCTTGAAATGCTTCTTACGAAGCCACTCCTTCGTTGCCCGGGCGGTGTGTTTGGGATCATTGTCATGCTGAAAGACCCAGCCACGTTTCATCTTCAATGCCCTTGCTGATGGTAGGAGGTTTTCACTCAAAATCTCACGATACATGGCCCCATTCATTCTTTCCTTTACACGGATCAGTCGTCCTGGTCCCTTTGCAGAAAAACAGCCCCAAAGCATGATGTTTCCACCCCCATGCTTCACAGTAGGTATGGTGTTCTTTGGATGCAACTCAGCATTCTTTGTCCTCCAAACACGATTTAGTTGAGTTTTTATCAAAAAGTTCTATTTTGGTTTCATCTGACCATATGACATTCTCCCAATCCTCATCTGGATCATCCAAATGCTCTCTAGCAAACTTCAGACGGGCCTGAACATGTACTGGCTTAAGCAGGGGGACACGCCTGGCACTGCAGGATTTGAGTCCCTGGCGGCGAGTGTGTTACTGATGGTAGGCTTTGTTACTTTGGTCCCAGCTCTCTGCAGGTCATTCACTAGGTCCCCGTGTGGTTCTGGGATTTTTGCTCACCGTTCTTGTGATCATTTTGACCCCACGGGTGAGATCTTGCGGAGCCCCAGATCGAGAAGATTATCAGTGGTCTTGTATGTCTTCCATTTCCTAATAATTGCTCCCACAGTTGATTTCTTCAAACCAAGCTGCTTACCTATTGCAGATTCAGTCTTCCCAACCTGGTGCAGGTCTACAATTTTGTTTCTGGTGTCCTTTGACAGCTCTTTGGTCTTGGCCATAGTGGAGTTTGGAGTGTGACTGTTTGAGGTTGTGGACAGGTGTATTTTATACTGATAACAAGTTCAAACAGGTGCCATTAATACAGGTAATGAGTGGAGGACAGAGGAGCCTCTTAAAGAAGAAGTTACAGGTCTGTGAGAGCCAGAAATCTTGCTTGTTTGTATGTGACCAAATACTTATTTTCAACCATAATTTGCAAATAAATTCATTACAAATCCTACAATGTGATTTTCTGGATTTTCCCTCATTTTGTCTGTCATAGTTGAAGTGTACCTATGATGAAAATTACAGGCCTCTTTCATCTTTTTAAGTGAGAGAACTTGCACAATTGGTGGCTGACTAAATACTTTTTTGCCCCACTGTATTCTCATTACTAACCGGTGCCCCCTGTATATAGCCTCATTACTAACCTGTACCCCCGCACATTGACTCGGTACTGGTACCCCCTGTATATAGTCTCAATACTAACCAGTACCCCCTGTATACAGTCTCATTACTAACCGGAACCCCCTGTATATAGCCTCATTACTAACCTGTACCCCCTGTATATAGCCTCATTACTAACCTGTACCCACTGTATATAGTCTCATTACTAACCTGTACCCCCTGTATATAGCCTCATGACTAACCTGTACCCCTGCACATTGACTCAGTACCGGTACCCCCTGTATATAGCCTCATTACTAACCTGTACCCCCTGTATATAGCCTCATTACTAACCTGTACCCCCTGTATATAGCCTCATTACTAACCTGTACCCCCTGTATATAGCCTCATTACAAACCTGATCCCCCTGTATATAGCCTCATTACTAACCTGTACCCCCTGTATATAGCCTCATTACTAACCTGTACCCCCTGTATATAGTCTCATTACTAACAGGTACCCCCTGTATATAGCCTCATTACTAACCTGTACCCCCTGTATATAGCCTCATTACTAACCTGTACCCCCTGTATATAGTCTCATTACTAACCGGTACCCCCTGTATATAGCCTCGTTACTAACCTGTACCCCCGCACATTGACTCGGTACCAGTACCCCCTGTATATAGCCTCGTTATTGCTATTTTATTGTGTTACTAAATGAAACTTAAGTATAAAAAAATATATATAAAAAAGTAAATATTTTCTTAACTCTTATTTTTCTTACAACTGCATCTCAGTGGCCTCCCAAGTGGCTCAGCAGTCTAAGGCACTGCATCTCAGTGGCCTCCCAAGTGGCTCAGCAGTCTAAGGCACTGCATCTCAGTGGCCTCCCAAGTGGCTCAGCAGTCTAAGGCACTGCATCTCAGTGGCCTCCCAAGTGGCTCAGCAGTCTAAGGCACTGCATCTCAGTGGCCTCCCAAGTGGCTCAGCAGTCTAAGGCACTGCATCTCAGTGGCCTCCCAAGTGGCTCAGCAGTCTAAGGCACTGCATCTCAGTGGCCTCCCAAGTGGCTCAGCAGTCTAAGGCTGGCTTCCGGGTTAAGCAGCCGGGAGTTAAGGAGCGCGGTTTGGCGGGTCATGTTTCGGAGGAAGCATGGCTCCACCGTCGCCTCTCCTGAGCCCGTTGGGCAGTTGCAGCGATGAGACATGATCCAAAATTGGGGAGAAAAAGGGGTAAAATCCACACACACAAATAGAAAAACCTGCATTGTTGGTTAAGGGATTGTAAGTAAGCATTTCACAGTAAGGTGAAATGTTGCATTTGGCACATATGACAAATACAATTTGATTTGACAGCAGTCCCTGTGTGAGGATGGAACATGGTCATCAGACTAGGAAACAGATAGCCACACTGATGACTCAACATGCTGTGGCACCTGGAGGTTTATCATATATATTGTCTGTAAGTATATGTCTGTTATCCATAAGTTGATAGTTGATAATATGAGTGGAAGAAAAAAGAAAAAAATACTTTTTTGCCCCACTGTATTCTCATTACTAACCGGTGCCCCCTGTATATAGCCTCATTACTAACCTGTACCCCCGCACATTGACTCGGTACTGGTACCCCCTGTATATAGTCTCAATACTAACCAGTACCCCCTGTATACAGTCTCATTACTAACCGGAACCCCCTGTATATAGCCTCATTACTAACCTGTACCCCCTGTATATAGCCTCATTACTAACCTGTACCCACTGTATATAGTCTCATTACTAACCTGTACCCCCTGTATATAGCCTCATGACTAACCTGTACCCCTGCACATTGACTCAGTACTAACCTGTACCCACTGTATATAGTCTCATTACTAACCTGTACCCCCTGTATATAGCCTCATTACTAACCTGTACCCACTGTATATAGTCTCATTACTAACCTGTACCCCCTGTATATAGCCTCATTACTAACCTGTACCCTGTATATAGCCTCATTACTAACCTGTACCCCCTGTATATAGCCTCATTACTAACCTGTACCCCCTGTATATAGTCTCATTACTAACAGGTACCCCCTGTATATAGCCTCATTACTAACCTGTACCCCCTGTATATAGCCTCATTACTAACCTGTACCCCCTGTATATAGTCTCATTACTAACCGGTACCCCCTGTATATAGCCTCGTTACTAACCTGTACCCCCTGTATATAGCCTCATTACTAACCTGTACCCCCTGTATATAGCCTCATTACTAACCTGTACCCCCTGTATATAGTCTCATTACTAACTTGGTACCCCCTGTATATAGCCTCATTACTAACCTGTACCCCTGTATATAGCCTCGTTACTAACCTGTACCCCCTGTATATAGCCTCATTACTAACCTGTACCCCTGTATATAGCCTCATTACTAACCTGTACCCTGTATATAGTCTCATTACTAACCTGTACCCCCTGTATATAGCCTCATTACTAACCTGTACCCCTGTATATAGCCTCATTACTAACCTGTACCCCTGTATATAGTCTCATTACTAACCGGTACCCCCTGTATATAGTCTCATTACTAACAGGTACCCCCTGTATATAGCCTCATTACTAACCTGTACCCCCTGTATATAGCCTCATTACTAACCTGTACCCCCTGTATATAGTCTCATTACTAACCGGTACCCCCTGTATATAGCCTCGTTACTAACCTGTACCCCCGCACATTGACTCGGTACCAGTACCCCCTGTATATAGCCTCGTTATTGCTATTTTATTGTGTTACTAAATGAAACTTAAGTATAAAAAAATATATATAAAAAAGTAAATATTTTCTTAACTCTTATTTTTCTTACAACTGCATCTCAGTGGCCTCCCAAGTGGCTCAGCAGTCTAAGGCACTGCATCTCAGTGGCCTCCCAAGTGGCTCAGCAGTCTAAGGCACTGCATCTCAGTGGCCTCCCAAGTGGCTCAGCAGTCTAAGGCACTGCATCTCAGTGGCCTCCCAAGTGGCTCAGCAGTCTAAGGCACTGCATCTCAGTGGCCTCCCAAGTGGCTCAGCAGTCTAAGGCACTGCATCTCAGTGGCCTCCCAAGTGGCTCAGCAGTCTAAGGCACTGCATCTCAGTGGCCTCCCAAGTGGCTCAGCAGTCTAAGGCACTGCATCTCAGTGGCCTCCCAAGTGGCTCAGCAGTCTAAGGCACTGCATCTCAGTGGCCTCCCAAGTGGCTCAGCAGTCTAAGGCACTGCATCTCAGTGGCCTCCCAAGTGGCTCAGCAGTCTAAGGCTGGCTTCCGGGTTAAGCAGCCGGGAGTTAAGGAGCGCGGTTTGGCGGGTCATGTTTCGGAGGAAGCATGGCTCCACCGTCGCCTCTCCTGAGCCCGTTGGGCAGTTGCAGCGATGAGACATGATCCAAAATTGGGGAGAAAAAGGGGGTAAAATCCACACACACAAATAGAAAAACCTGCATTGTTGGTTAAGGGATTGTAAGTAAGCATTTCACAGTAAGGTGAAATGTTGCATTTGGCACATATGACAAATACAATTTGATTTGACAGCAGTCCCTGTGTGAGGATGGAACATGGTCATCAGACTAGGAAACAGATAGCCACACTGATGACTCAACATGCTGTGGCACCTGGAGGTTTATCATATATATTGTCTGTAAGTATATGTCTGTTATCCATAAGTTGATAGTTGATAATATGAGTGGAAGTTGTGCTACCGTAGTCAGGCTCCGGCCCCTCTGCTGTCTCCTCCTGGCAGAGTGTGGTGACGGGTACGTGGGCATAGGGGGTGCCCCAGAGACAGCGATGGTCACTCTGCGTCTTCTGCTGTTCGCTTGAGGTCTCTGCTGGTAATCTGACACACACACAGTAACATATTTCAGCAATGAAAACAGCAAAACAAAAAAATTCCAAAATGCTATATATATCCACCAATTTTTCCCCATTTGTATTTTCCATCAAAAATGATTATAGGTACTTTCATGTGTATGTAAAATATTACTGTTCTTAGATATCAAATTCATAGACTTTAGTGTGGATGTTGTTTTGTTTGTTGCAAAACCCTAGATATCCATTGCTTATCCTGTATATTTCACTTTGTTATGTGGTTGTCTCACCCAGCAATATTCAAATGAATGCACTTATTGTAAGCTTTCCTGGGTAAGACCATCTGGTAAATGACTAAAATGTAAATGTTTTAAATATACCATCACCATACCCCTGTACCACATCTGTCATCATACTACTGTACTATATCTACTGTACTACATCTACTGTCACCATACTACTGTACTATATCTACATCTACTGTCACCATACTAATGTACTATATCTACTGTACTACATCTACTGTCACCATACTACTGTACTATATCTACTGTACTACATCTACTGTCACCATACTACTGTACTATATCTACTGTACTACATCTACTGTCAACATACTACTGTACTATATCTACTGTACTACATCTACTGTCACCATACTACTGTACTATATCTACTGTCACCATACTACTGTACTATATCTACTGTCACCATACTACTGTACTATATCTACTGTCACTATACTACTGTACTATATCTACTGTACTATATCTACTGTCACCATACTACTATACTATATCTACTGTACTATATCTACTGTACTATATCTACTGTCACCATAATACTGTACTATATCTACTGTACTATATCTACTGTCACCATACTACTGTACTATATCTACTGTCACCATACTACTGTACTATATCTACTGTACTATATCTACTGTCACCATACTACTATACTATATCTACTGTACTATATCTACTGTACTATATCTACTGTACTATATCTACTGTCACCATACTACTGTACTATATCTACTGTCACCATACTACTATACTATATCTACCGTACTATATCTACTGTCACCATACTACTATACTATATCTACTGTACTATATCTACTGTACTATATCTACTGTCACCATACTACTGTACTATATCTACTGTACTATATCTACTGTACTATATCTACTGTCACCATACTACTGTACTATATCTACTGTACTATATATACTGTACTATATCTACTGTGCCATATTACTGTACTATATCTACTGTCACCATACTACTGTACTATATCTACTGTCACCATACTACTGTACTATATCTACTGTCACCATACTACTGTACTATATCTACTGTACAATATCTACTGTCACCATACTACTATACTATATCTACTGTACTATATCTACTGTGCCATATTACTGTACTATATCTACTGTCACCATACTACTGTACTATATCTACTGTCACCATACTACTGTACTATATCTACTGTACTATATCTACTGTCACCATACTACTACACTATATCTACTGTACTATATCTACTGTCACCATACTACTATACTATATCTACTGTCACCATACTACAGAACTATATCTACTGTACTATATCTACTGTCACCATACTACTGAACTATATCTACTGTACTATATCTACTGTCACCATACTACTGAACTACATCTACTGTACTATATCTACTGTCACCATACTACTGTACTATATCTACTGTCACCATAGTACTGTACTATATCTACTGTCACCATACTACTGAACTATATCTACTGTACTATATCTACTGTCATCATACTACTGTATACTGTACTATATCTACTGTCACCATACTACTATTCTATATCTACTGTACTATATCTACTGTGCCATATTACTGTACTATATCTACTGTCACCATACTACTGTGCTATATCTACTGTCACCATACTACTGTACTATATCTACTGTACTATATCTACTGTCACCATACTACTACACTATATCTACTGTACTATATCTACTGTCACCATACTACTGTACTATATCTACTGTACTATATCTACTGTCACCATACTACTGTACTATATCTACTGTCACCATACTACTGAACTATATCTACTGTACTATATCTACTGTCATCATACTACTGTACTATATCTACTGTCACCATACTACTGTACTATATCTACTGTACTATATCTACTGTCACCATACTACTGTACTATATCTACTGTCACCATACTACTGAACTATATCAACTGTACTATATCTACTGTGACTACACTACTGTACTATATCTACTACACTATATCTACTGTCACCATACTACTATACTATATCTACTGTACTATAGCTACTGTCACAATACTACTATACTATATCTACTGTCACCATACTACTACACTATATCTACTGTCACCATACTACTGTACTATATCTACTACACTATACTACACTATATCTACTGTCACCATACTACTGTACTATATCTACTGTCCTATATCTACTGTCACCATACTACTGCACTATATCTACTGTACTATATCTACTGTACTATATCTACTGTCACCATACTACTGTACTATATCTACTGTACTATATCTACTGTCACCATACTACTGAACTATATCTACTGTACTATATCTACTGTCACCATACTACTGAACTATATCTACTGTACTATATCTACTGTAACCATACTACTGTACTATATCTACTGTACTATATCTACTGTCACCATACTACTGTACTATATCTACTGTCACCATACTACTGAACTATATCTACTGTACTATATCTACTGTCACCATACTACTGAACTATATCTACTGTACTATATCTACTGTCATCATACTACTGTACTATATCTACTGTCACCATACTACTATACTATATCTGCTGTACTATATCTACTGTGCCATATTACTGTACTATATCTACTGTCACCATACTACTGTACTATATCTACTGTCACCATACTACTGAACTATATCTACTGTACTATATCTACTGTCACCATACTACTGAACTATATCTACTGTACTATATCTACTGTCACCATACTACTGTACTATATCTACAGTACTATATCTACTGTCACCATACTACTGTACTATATCTACTGTCACCATACTACTGAACTATATCTACTTTACTATATCTACTGTCATCATACTACTGTACTATATCTACTGTCACCATACTACTGTACTATATCTACTGTACTATATCTACTGTCACCATACTACTGTACTATATCTACTGTCACCATACTACTGAACTATATCAACTGTACTATATCTACTGTGACTACACTACTATACTACATCTACTGTACTATATCTACTACACTATATCTACTGTCACCATACTACTATACTATATCTACTGTACTATTGCTACTGTCACCATACTACTATACTATATCTACTGTCACCATACTACTACACTATATCTACTGTCACCATACTACTGTACTATATATCTACTACACTATATCTACTGTCACCATACTACTGTACTATATCTACTGTCCTATATCTACTGTCACCATACTACTGCACTATATCTACTGTACTATATCTACTGTACTATATCTACTGTCACCATACTACTGTACTATATCTACTGTACTATATCTACTGTAACCATACTACTGTACTATATCTACTGTCACCATACTACTGTACTATATCTACGATACTATATCTACTGTCACCATACTACTGTACTATATCTACTGTACTATATCTAATGTCACCATACTACTGTACTATATCTACTGTACTATATCTACTGTCACCGTACTACTATACTACATCTACTGTCACCATACTACTACACTATATCTACTGTACTATATCTACTGTCACCATACTACTACACTATATCTACTGTACTATATCTACTGTGACCATACTACTATACTATATCTACTGTACTATATCTACTGTCACCATACTACTGAACTATATCTACTGTACTATATCTACTGTCACCACACTACTGTACTATATCTACTGTACTATATCTACTGTCACCATACTACTGTACTATATCTACTGTCACCATACTACTGAACTATATCTACTGTGCTATATCTACTGTCATCAGACTACTGTACTATATCTACTGTAACCATACTACTATACTATATCTACTGTACTAAATCTACTGTGCCATATTACTGTACTATATCTACTGTCACCATACTACTGTACTATATCTACTGTCACCATACTACTGTACTATATCTACTGTACTATATCTACTGTCACCATACTACTGTACTATATCTACTGTCACCATACTACTGTACTATATCTACTGTCACCATACTACTACACTATATCTACTGTCACCATACTACTGTACTATATCTACTACACTATATCTACTACACTATATCTACTGTCACCATACAACTGTACTATATCTACTGTCCTATATCTACTGTCACCATACTACTGCACTATATCTACTGTACTATATCTACTGTACTATATCTACTGTCACCATACTACTGTACTATATCTACTGTCACCATACTACTGTACTATATCTACTGTCACCATACTACTGTACTATATCTACTGTACTATATCTACTGTCACCATACTACTGTACTATATCTACTGTACTATATCTAATGTCACCATACTACTGTACTATATCTACTGTACTATATCTACTGTCACCGTACTACTATACTACATCTACTGTAACCATACTACTACACTATATCTACTGTACTATATCTACTGTGACCATACTACTATACTATAGCTACTGTACTATATCTACTGTCACCATACTACTGAACTATATCTACTGTACTATATCTACTGTCACCATACTACTGTACTATATCTACTGTACTATATCTACTGTCACCATACTACTGTACTATATCTACTGTCACCATACTACTGTACTATATCTACTGTCATCATACTACTGTACTATATCTACTGTAACCATACTACTATACTATATCTACTGTACTATATCTACTGTGCCATATTACTGTACTATATCTACTGTCACCATACTACTGTACTATATCTACTGTCACCATACTACTGTACTATATCTACTGTACTATATCTACTGTCACCATACTACTACACTATATCTACTGTACTATATCTACTGTCACCATACTACTATACTATATCTACTGTCACCATACTACTGAACTATATCTACTGTACTATATCTACTGTCACCTTACTACTGAACTATATCTACTGTACTATATCTACTGTCACCATACTACTGTACTATATCTACTGTACTATATCTACTGTACTATATCTACTGTCACCATACTACTGTACTATATCTACTGTACTATATTTACTGTCACCATACTACTGTACTATATCTACTGTCACCATACTACTGTACTATATCTACTGTCACCATACTATTGTACTATATCTACTGTACTATATCTACTGTCACCATACTACTGTACTATATCTACTGTGCTATATCTACTGTCACCATACTACTATACTACATCTACTGTCACCATACTACTACACTATATCTACTGTACTATATCTACTGTCACCATACTACTATACTATCACCATACTACCGTACTTTATCTACTGTCACCATACTACTACACTATATCTACTGTACTATATCTACTGTCACCATACTACTGTACTATATCTACTGTACTATATCTACTGTCACCATACTACTGTACTATATCTACTGTACTATATCTACTGTCACCATACTACTACACTATATCTACTGTCCTATATCTACTGTCACCATACTAGTGTACTATATCTACTGTCACCATACTACTTTACTATAGCTACTGTACTATATCTACTGTCACCATACTATTGAACTATATCTACTGTCCTATATCTACTGTCATCATACTACTGTACTATATCTACTGTCACCATACTATATCTACTGTCACCATTCTACTGTACTATATATACTGTCCTATATCTACTGTCATCATACTACTGAACTATATCTACTGTCCTATATCTACTGTCATCATAATACTGAACTATATCTACTGTCACCATACTACTGTACTATATCTACTGAACTATATCTACTGTCACCATACTACTATACTATATCTACTGTCACCATACTATTGTGCTATATCTACTGTCACCATACTACTGAATTATATCTACTGTCCTATATCTACTGTCACCATACTACTTTACTATATTTATTGTCACCATACTACTGAACTATATCTACTGTCACCATACTACTGTACTATATCTACTGTCCTATATCTACTGTCACCATACTACTGTACTATATTTACTGTCACCATACTACTGAACTATATCTACTGTCACCATACTACTATACTATATCTACTGTCACCATACTACTATACTATATCTACTGTACTATATCTACTGTGCCATATTACTGTACTATATCTACTGTCACCATACTACTGTACTATATCTACTGTCACCATACTACTATACTATATCTACTGTACTATATCTACTGTACTATATCTACTGTCACCATACTACTGTACTATATCTACTGTACTATATCTACTGTACTATATCTACTGTCACCATACTACTGTACTATATCTACTGCACTATATATACTGTACTATATCTACTGTGCCATATTACTGTACTATATCTACTGTCACCATACTACTGTACTATATCTACTGTCACCATACTACTGTACTATATCTACTGTCACCATACTACTGTACTATATCTACTGTACTATATCTACTGTCACCATACTACTATACTATATCTACTGTCACCATACTACTGAACTATATCTACTGTACTATATATACTGTCACCATACTACTGTACTATATCTACTGTACTATATCTACTGTCACCATACTACTGTACTATATCTACTGTCACCATACTACTGAACTATATCTACTGTACTATATCTACTGTCATCATACTACTGTACTATATCTACTGTCACCATACTACTGTACTATATCTACTGTACTATATCTACTGTCACCATACTACTGTACTATATCTACTGTCACCATACTACTGAACTATATCAACTGTACTATATCTACTGTGACTACACTACTATACTATATCTTCTGTACTATATCTACTACACTATATCTACTGTCACCATACTACTATACTATATCTACTGTACTATAGCTACTGTCACAATACTACTATACTATATCTACTGTCACCATACTACTACACTATATCTACTGTC
Source organism: Brachymystax lenok tsinlingensis (assembly GCA_030435695.1). Classification (NCBI taxonomy): domain Eukaryota; kingdom Metazoa; phylum Chordata; class Actinopteri; order Salmoniformes; family Salmonidae; genus Brachymystax; species Brachymystax lenok. The sequence goes on from CM059793.1 coordinate 522,383, forward strand.
ACCATACTACTGTACTATATCTACTGTCCTATATCTACTGTCACCATACTACTGCACTATATCTACTGTACTATATCTTCTGTACTATATCTACTGTCACCATACTACTGTACTATATCTACTGTACTATATCTACTGTCACCATACTACTGAACTATATCTACTGTACTATATCTACTGTCACCATACTACTGAACTATATCTACTGTACTATATCTACTGTCACCATACTACTGTACTATATCTACTGTACTATATCTACTGTGACTACACTACTATACTATATCTACTGTACTATATCTACTTTCACCATACTACTGTACTATATCTACTGTACTATATCTACTGTCACCATACTACTGTACTATATCTACTGTACTATATCTACTGTCACCATACTACTGTACTATATCTACTGTAACCATACTACTGTACTATATCTACTGTCACCATACTACTGTACTATATCTACTGTACTATATCTACTGTCACCATACTACTATACTACATCTACTGTCACCATACTACTGCACTATAACTACTGTACTATATCTACTGTCACCATGCTACTACACTATATCTACTGTACTATATCTACTGTCACCATACTACTGTACTATATCTACTGTACTATATCTACTGTGACTACACTACTATACTATATCTACTGTACTATATCTACTTTCACCATACTACTGTACTATATCTACTGTACTATATCTACTGTCACCATACTACTGTACTATATCTACTGTACTATATCTACTGTCACCATACTACTCTACTATATCTACTGTCACCATACTACTGTACTATATCTACTGTACTATATCTACTGTCACCATACTACTATACTATATCTACTGTACTATATCTACTGTACTATATCTACTGTACTATATCTACTGTCACCATACTACTGTACTATATCTACTGTACTATATCTACTGTAACCATACTACTATACTATATCTACTGTACTATATCTACTGTCACCATACTACTATACTATATCTACTGTACTATATCTACTGTACTATATCTACTGTCACCATACTACTGTACTATATCTACTGTACTATATCTACTGTACTATATCTACTGTCACCATACTACTGCACTATATCTACTGTACTATATCTACTACACTTTATCTACTGTCACCATACTACTGTACTATATCTACTGTCCTATATCTACTGTCACCATACTACTGCACTATATCTACTGTACTATATCTACTGTACTATATCTACTGTCACCATACTACTGTACTATATCTACTCTACTATATCTACTGTCACCATACTACTGAACTATATCTACTGTAATATATCTACTGTCACCGTACTACTGAACTATATCTACAGTACTATATCTACTGTCACCATACTACTGTACTATATCTACTGTACTATATCTACTATCACCATACTACTGTACTATATCTACTCTACTATATCTACTGTCACCATACTACTGTACTATATCTACTGTACTATATCTACTGTCACCATACTACTATACTATATCTACTGTACTATATCTACTGTACTATATCTACTGTACTATATCTACTGTCACCATACTACTGTACTATATCAACTGTACTATATCTACTGTAACCATACTACTATACTATATCTACTGTACTATATCTACTGTCACCATACTACTATACTATATCTACTGTACTATATCTACTGTACTATATCTACTGTCACCATACTACTGTACTATATCTACTGTACTATATCTACTGTACTATATCTACTGTCACCATACTACTGCACTATATCTACTGTACTATATCTACTACACTATATCTACTGTCACCATACTACTGTACTATATCTACTGTCCTATATCTACTGTCACCATACTACTGCACTATATCTACTGTACTATATCTACTGTACTATATCTACTGTCACCATACTACTGTACTATATCTACTCTACTTTATCTACTGTCACCATACTACTGAACTATATCTACTGTAATATATCTACTGTCACCGTACTACTGAACTATATCTACAGTACTATATCTACTGTCACCATACTACTGTACTATATCTACTGTACTATATCTACTGTCACCATACTACTGTACTATATCTACTGTCACCATACTACTGAACTATATCTACTGTACTATATCTACTGTCACCATACTACTGAACTATATATCTACTGTACTATATCTACTGTCATTATACTACTGTACTATATCTACTGTCACCATACTACTATACTATATCTACTGTACTATATCTACTGTGCCATATTACTGTACTATATCTACTGTCACCATACTACTGTACTATATCTACTGTCACCATACTACTGTACTATATCTACTGTACTATATCTACTGTCACCATACTACTACACTATATCTACTGTACTATATCTACTGTCACCATACTACTATACTATATCTACTGTCACCATACTACTGAACTATATCTACTGTACTATATCTACTGTCACCATACTACTGAACTATATCTACTGTACTACATCTACTGTCACCATACTACTGTACTATATCTACTGTACTATATCTACTATCACCATACTACTGTACTATATCTACTGTCACCATACTACTGAACTATGTCTACTGTACTATATCTACTGTCATCATACTACTGTACTATATCTACTGTCACCATACTACTGTACTATATCTACTGTACTATATCTACTGTCACCATACTACTGTACTATATGTACTGTCACCATACTACTGAACTATATCAACTGTACTATATCTACTGTGACTTCACTACTATACTACATCTACTGTACTATATCTACTACACTATATCTACTGTCACCATACTACTATACTATATCTACTGTACTATAGCTACTGTCACCATACTACTATACTATATCTACTGTCACCATACTACTACACTATATCTACTGTCACCATACTACTGTACTATATCTACTACACTATATCTACTACACTATATCTACTGTCACCATACTACTGTACTATATCTACTGTCCTATATCTACTGTCACCATACTACTGTACTATATCTACTGTCCTATATCTACTGTCACCATACTACTGCACTATATCTACTGTACTATATCTACTGTACTATATCTACTGTCACCATACTACTGTACTACATCTACTGTACTATATCTACTGTCACCATACTACTGTACTATATCTACTGTCACCATACTACTGTATTATATCTACTGTCACCATACTACTGTACTATATCTACTGTACTATATCTACTATCACCATACTACTGTACTATATCTACTGTCACCATACTACTGAACTATATCTACTGTACTATATCTACTGTCATCATACTACTGTACTATATCTACTGTCACCATACTACTGTACTATATCTACTGTACTACATCTACTGTCACCATACTACTACACTATATCTACTGTACTATATCTACTGTCACCATACTACTACACTATATCTACTGTACTATATCTACTGTGACCATACTACTATACTATATCTACTGTACTATATCTACTGTCACCATACTACTGAACTATATCTACTGTACTATATCTACTGTCACCATACTACTGTACTATATTTACTGTCACCATACTACTGAACTATATCTACTGTCACCATACTACTGTACTATATCTACTGTCACCATACTACTGAACTATATCTACTGTCACCATACTACTATACTATAGCTACTGTCACCATACTACTGTACTGTATCTACTGTACTATATCTACTGTCACCATACTAGTATACTATAGCTACTGTCACCATACTACTGAACTATATCTACTGTCACCATACTACTGTACTATATCTACTGTCACCATACTACTGTACTATATCTACTGTACTATATCTACTGTCACCATACTACTGTACTATATCTACTGTCACCATACTACTGTACTATATCTACTGTCACCATACTACTTTACTATAGCTACTGTCACCATACTATTGTGCTATATCTACTGTCACCACACTACTGAACTATATCTACTGTACTATATCTACTGTCACCATACTACTGTACTATATCTACTGTACTATATCTACTGTACTATATCCACTGTCACCATACTACTGTACTATATCTACTGTGCCATATCTACCTTCACCATACTACTGTACTATATATACTATCACCATACTACTGTACTACTATACTATCACCATACTACTGTACTACTATACTATCACCATACTACTGCACTATATCTACTGTACTAAATCTACTGTCACCATACTACTGTACTATAGCTACTGTACTATATCTACTGTCACCATACTAATATACTATATCCACCTTCACCATACTACTGTACTATATATAATATCACCATACTACTGTACTATTATACTATCACCATACTACTGTACTACTATACTATCACCATACTACTGTACTATATCTACTATACTAAATCTACTGTCACCATACTACTGTGCTATATCTACTGTCACCATACTACTGTACTATATCTACTGTCACCATACTACTACACTATATCTACTGTCACCATACTACTGTACTATATCTACTACACTATATCTACTGTCACCATACTACTGTACTATATCTACTGTCCTATATCTACTGTCACCATACTACTGCACTATATTTACTGTACTATATCTACTGTACTATATCTACTGTCACCATACTACTGTACTATATCTACTGTACTATATCTACTGTCACCATACTACTGTACTATATCTACTGTAACCATACTACTATACTATATGTACTGTACTATATCTACTGTACTATATCTACTGTCACCATACTACTGTACTATATCTACTGTACTATATCTACTGTCACCATACTACTGTACTATATCTACTGTACTATATCTACTGTCACCAAACTACTACACTATATCTACTGTCCTATATCTACTGTCACCATACTAGTGTACTATATCTACTGTCACCATACTACTTTACTATAGCTAATGTACTATATCTACTGTCACCATACTATTGAACTATATCTACTGTCCTATATCTACTGTCATCATACTACTGTACTATATCTACTGTCACCATACTATATCTACTGTCACCATACTAATGTACTATATCTACTGTCCTATATCTACTGTCATCATACTACTGAACTATATCTACTGTCCTATATCTACTGTCATCATAATACTGAACTATATCTACTGTCACCATACTACTGTACCATATCTACTGAACTATATCTACTGTCACCATACTACTATACTATATCTACTGTCACCATACTATTGTGCTATATCTACTGCCACCATACTACTGAACTATATCTACTGTCCTATATCTACTGTCACCATACTACTGTACTATATTTACTGTCACCATACTACTGAACTATATCTACTGTCCTATATCTACTGTCACCATACTACTGTACTATATTTACTGTCACCATACTACTGAACTATATCTACTGTCACCATACTACTGTACTATATCTACTGTCCTATATCTACTGTCACCATACTACTGTACTATATTTACTGTCACCATACTACTGAACTATATCTACTGTCACCATACTACTGTACTATATCTACTGTCACCATACTACTGAACTATATCTACTGTCACCATACTACTATACTATAGCTACTGTCACCATACTACTGTACTATATCTACTGTACTATATCTACTGTCACCATACTAGTATACTATAGCTACTGTCACCATACTACTGAACTATATCTACTGTCACCATACTACTGTACTATATCTACTGTCACCATACTACTGTACTATATCTACTGTACTATATCTACTGTCAACATACTACTGTACTATATCTACTGTACTATATCTACTGTCACCATACTACTGTACTATATCTACTGTCACCATACTACTGTACTATATCTACTGTACTATATCTACTGTGACTACACTACTATACTATATCTACTGTACTATATCTACTTTCACCATACTACTGTACTATATCTACAGTACTATATCTACTGTCACCATACTACTATACTACATCTACTGTCACCATACTACTGCACTATATCTACTGTACTATATCTACTGTCACCATACTACTACACTATATCTACTGTCACCATACTACTATACTATCACCATACTACCGTACTATATCTACTGTCACCATACTACTACACTATATCTACTGTACTATATCTACTGTCACCATACTACTGTACTATATCTACTGTACTATATCTACTGTCACCATACTACTGTACTATATCTACTGTCACCATACTACTGTACTATATCTACTGTCACCATACTACTGTACTATATCTACTGTACTATATCTACTGTCACCATACTACTGTACTATATCTACTGTACTATATCTACTGTCACCATACTACTATACTACATCTACTGTCACCATACTACAACACCATATCTACTGTCCTATATCTACTGTCATCATACTACTGTACTATATCTACTGTCACCATACTATATCTACTGTCACCATACTACTGTACTATATCTACTGTCCTATATCTACTGTCATCATACTACTGAACTATATCTACTGTCCTATATCTACTGTCACCATACTATTGTGCTATATCTACTGTCACCATACTACTGAACTATATCTACTGTCCTATATCTACTGTCACCATACTACTGTACTATATTTACTGTCACCATACTACTGAACTATATCTACTGTCACCATACTACTGTACTATATCTACTGTCCTATATCTACTGTCACCATACTACTGTACTATATCTACTGTCACCATACTACTGTACTATATCTACTGTACTATATCTACTGTCACCAAACTACTACACTATATCTACTGTCCTATATCTACTGTCACCATACTAGTGTACTATATCTACTGTCACCATACTACTTTACTATAGCTAATGTACTATATCTACTGTCACCATACTACTGAACTATATCTACTGTGCTATATCTACTGTCATCAGACTACTGTACTATATCTACTGTAACCATACTACTATACTATATCTACTGTACTAAATCTACTGTGCCATATTACTGTACTATATCTACTGTCACCATACTACTGTACTATATCTACTGTCACCATACTACTGTACTATATCTACTGTACTATATCTACTGTCACCATACTACTGTACTATATCTACTGTCACCATACTACTGTACTATATCTACTGTCACCATACTACTACACTATATCTACTGTCACCATACTACTGTACTATATCTACTACACTATATCTACTACACTATATCTACTGTCACCATACAACTGTACTATATCTACTGTCCTATATCTACTGTCACCATACTACTGCACTATATCTACTGTACTATATCTACTGTACTATATCTACTGTCACCATACTACTGTACTATATCTACTGTCACCATACTACTGTACTATATCTACTGTCACCATACTACTGTACTATATCTACTGTACTATATCTACTGTCACCATACTACTGTACTATATCTACTGTACTATATCTACTGTCACCATACTACTATACTACATCTACTGTCACCATACTACAACACCATATCTACTGTCCTATATCTACTGTCATCATACTACTGTACTATATCTACTGTCACCATACTATATCTACTGTCACCATACTACTGTACTATATCTACTGTCCTATATCTACTGTCATCATACTACTGAACTATATCTACTGTCCTATATCTACTGTCACCATACTATTGTGCTATATCTACTGTCACCATACTACTGAACTATATCTACTGTCCTATATCTACTGTCACCATACTACTGTACTATATTTACTGTCACCATACTACTGAACTATATCTACTGTCACCATACTACTGTACTATATCTACTGTCCTATATCTACTGTCACCATACTACTGTACTATATTTACTGTCACCATACTACTGAACTATATTTACTGTCACCATACTACTGAACTATATCTACTGTCACCATACTACTGTACTATATCTACTGTCCTATATCTACTGTCACCATACTACTGTACTATATTTACTGTCACCATACTACTGAACTATATCTACTGTCACCATACTACTTTACTAAAGCTACTGTCACCATACTACTGAACTATATCTACTGTACTATATCTACTGTACTATATCTACTGTCACCACACTACTGAACTATATCTACTGTACTATATCTACTGTACTATATCTACTGTCACCATACTACTGTACTATATTTACTGTACTATATCTACTGTACTATATCTACTGTACTATATCTACTGTGCCATATCTACTGTCATCATACTACTGTACTTTATCTACTGTCACCATACTACTGTACTATATCTACTGTCACCATACTACTATACTATATCTACCTATACCATACTACTGTACTATATATACTATCACCATACTACTGTACTACTATACTATCACCATACTACTGTACTACTATACTATCACCATACTACTGTACTATATCTACTGTACTAAATCTACTGTCACCATACTACTGTACTATAGCTACTGTACTATATCTATTGTCACCATACTACTATACTATATCTACCTTCACCATACTACTGTACTATATATAATATCACCATACTACTGTACTACTATACTATCACCATACTACTGTACTACTATACTATCACCATACTACTGTACTATATCTACTATACTAAATCTACTGTCACCATACTACTGTGCTATATCTACTGTCACCATACTACTGTCCTATATCTACTGTACAATATCTACTGTCACCATACTACTGCACTATATCTACTGTCACCATACTACTGTACTATATCCACTGTACTATATCTACTGTCACCATATTACTGTACTATATCTACTATCACCATACTACTGTACTATATCTACTGTCACCATACTACTGTACTATATCTACTGTACTACATCTACTGTCACCATACTACTATACTATATCTACTGTCACCATATTACTGTACTATATCTACTATCACCATACTACTGTACTATATCTACTGTACTACATCTACTGTCACCATACTACTGTACTATCTGGAGTGTTTTGTTTCTATTGATCCACTAGATGGCACTTGTTACTTTCTACAAACAGGAGATACAGACCTTCACAACGGGAGGCTCGTTTCCCTGAAAAGAATTAGAGGAACGACGCAAAACGACATGCATGAAAAAAATACTCTGAAAATAAAATACATTTCACAGACAAGCAAAGACAAAGTAGAGTGGAGGAGCGTAGAGAGACATGTCTTGTAATATTAGATGATTGGTTAATTGCAACTGACTGAATGATGTTCGCTGCTTAAGACCTAACTTCTGTGCAATATGTGTGTGTCTGGGTGCATGCGTGTGTTAGGGGTGTTCGCGCGTGCGTGTACCTCTGTGGATGGCCCTGAGGCTCTGCTGTGCGGTGCGGTGCAGCTCCTGGAGACATGGTGGTCTGGTGGAGGGCAGGAACACATTCCTCTGGAGGAGCCATGGAGACACGTAGTGGTCTGAAAACTTACACTCTACATCCAGGTCTGATACCGCTGTGGAGGGGGGAGAGGAGCGAAATGCATGAGAACAGGAGAATGGGTGGTGTTTAGGCAGAGCAGGGTTCCGAAAGATCTGTATGAAACCAATCTGAGGTGAAACGCTCCATGAGTTCTGTGAACATAAGGACTACCAGAGAATAAAATGAACTCTGCGTGACCTATAGGGTTGTGATTACGGTTTCAACATCGCATCCACACAACCTGGTCTACCAGCTAAATCAAATCCACACAATCTGGTCTACCACTGGTTTCCAACAGAAACTCTAATCAATCTCAACCTACATGCAATAGTGGAGAAATTAGGCTTTAGAACCACGCTACTGCTACAGAGCTGTATATAACCAGGCTAGCCTGACGCTACTGCTACAGAGCTGTATATAACCAGGCTAGCCTGACGCTACTGCTACAGAGCTGTATATAACCAGGCTAGCCTGACGCTACTGCTACAGAGCTGTATATAACCAGGCTAGCCTGACGCTACTGCTACAGAGCTGTATATAACCAGGCTAGCCTGACGCTACTGCTACAGAGCTGTATATAACCAGGCTAGCCTGACGCTACTGCTACAGAGCTGTATATAACCAGGCTAGCCTGACGCTACTGCTACAGAGCTGTATATAACCAGGCTAGCCTGACGCTACTGCTACAGAGCTGTATATAACCAGGCTAGCCTGACGCTACTGCTACAGAGCTGTATATAACCAGGCTACAGTAGGTTACATCACCTACTGGGGCATTTGAGCTTCACACTGTAAACTTCAGGAGTATGAAGTTCAGTTACAAGACTTTCAAAACATTAGGATCTGTAGCAAGTCATGGTATTAAGATGCCATGAAATCCAACACACATATTGTAACTGGTCCAAGGTATTGTCTATTGTATTGTGTTATTGTTTTATTGTATACACAGCCAGATTAAAGCCATGCAGGGATTTCAGTTTGAATTCAATCCCTTCTGATTCCAGGGATTTGACCCAGAAGGGGACCATGTAGATTATGGCTGGCCCTCATGTCTAGAACATGCTGTTTGTTTCTCTGCATCATTGACGTTTCTCCAGTCTGCATTTCACAGAATTAGAAAGAGGTTCTACTTAAATTTAGATGACCCGTATTTCTCATTAACTGTAGCTGGGGATGACAAGGCAGATATTTGAATAACAACACATTTGACAGGTGGCCAGGGTCAGTTACTGTCCTGGAATACAAAAGATTTAGAAGCACTGGGGGTGGTGCTAACACTGAATAATACCATATACGTCACCCCCTCTTTGGCTGGGAAGAGCCAAGGGGCACCATAGACAGAAGTGTGTCACCAGCAGCAGATCCCCTAAAGCAGCAGATTAGTGGTAGAGGAAACAGGGTGGGCTACGGGACAAACAGGCTACGGGACTAACAGGGTGGACTACGGGACAAACAGGCTACGGGACTAACAGGGTGGACTACGGGACAAACAGGGATGACAACGGGACAAACAGGGTGGGCTACGGGACAAACAGGCTACGGGACTAACAGGGTGGACTACGGGACAAACAGGGTGGACTACGAAACAAACAGGGATGACTACGGGACAAACAGGGATGACTACGGGACAAACAGGCTACGGGACTAACAGGGTGGACTACGGGACAAACAGGGATGACTACGGGACAAACAGGGATGACTACAGGACAAACAGTGATGACTACGGGACAAACAGGCTACGGGACTAACAGGGTGGACTACGGGACAAACAGGGTGGACTACGAGACAAACAGGGTGGACTACGGGACAAACAGGCTACGGGACTAACAGGGTGGACTACGGGACAAACAGGGTGGACTACGGGACTAACAGGGATGACTACGGGACAAACAGGGATGACTACGGGACAAACAGGGTGGACTACGGGACAAACAGGGTGGACTACGGGACAAACAGGGATGACTACGGGACAAACAGGGATGACTACGGGACAAACAGGGTGGACTACGGGACAAACAGGGATGACTACAGGACAAACAGGGTGGACTACGGGACAAACAGGGATGACTACGGGACAAACAGGGATGACTACAGGACAAACAGGGATGACTACGGGACAAACAGGGTGGACTACGGGACTAACAGGGATGACTACGGGACACATGATATTAAGACGCTATTATTTAGGTAACACGAGTAAATGAGGGATACAAAGCATATTGAAAGCCGGTGCTTCCACACAGGTGTGGTTCGGTTCCTAAGTTAATTAAGCAATTAACATCCTATCATGCTCAGGGTCATGTACTGTATAAAAATGCCCAGTTGCCCAATATTTTGGCTTCCATGGCTAGAAGAGAGCTCAGTGACTTTGAAAGAGGGGTCTGAAAAGGAGCATAGGGGGTTTAAAGGGTGTGTCTCAATCACCAGATCTTAACCCAGTTCAATAACTTCTGGGAGATTCTGGAGCGCTGCCTGAGACAGCGTTTTCCACCACCATCATCAAAACACCAAATTATGGAATTTCTTGTTGAAGAATTGTGTCACATCCCTCCAATAGAGTTCCAGACCCTTGTAGAATCTATGCCAAGGCGCATTGAAGCGGTTCTGGCTCGTGTGGACCAACGCCCTACTAAGACAGTTGCCTGCATGTTCCTGTATTGAGGATGTACGGATATAAACCCTGGACTGCTGATACTATGTTTTGCCCATGGAGGCTTGGAAGCCACCGGTCGGCCATATTTGGCACTCCTCAGTAAAGCAGTCCTCCATTTCATTTCCATTTAATCTAGTGTGTATATAAAACATTGGTTATGATCCCATGTACTGGGTTGTAATTTGGATGTATTATCCTAAGCATGTTAGTGCAGTATATTGTGAAGTGTGATTTACAAGTCAGAATGACAATAGAACAGGTAAAGGTAAGGTACAGTATGCTTGGATAACCTACGCAGAATTTTTTTTTTTATGTACATAGAATTATGCATAATGATTATGGCTCTACAATGCAGGAAAAATCTGTTTGTTGTTGGAAAACTGAATTCTCCATCCACCCTCACGTATTTTGTTCCCACTTTAAAATAATGGGTGCATGACTCCCCTGGTTGAGAGGGCAGAGCAGGCTACAGGGTGAGCTGGCCCAGACGGATCCATCTGAGCTAGACTCTATTCCAGTGTTGTAGTACTCGAGTCCGGTCTCGAGACTACATATTGAGTGTCTCGGACTTGACTCTGTGTAATTTCATCCCGAGACTATTATCAGCGTCCATTCAGTCAGTGCATTAAACCGCTTCGCCAGACCACATATATACACTCCTTTCATGAAACATTAATACAGTATCTTAACAGCCTTAATATCTATTATAGACATGTTAGTACAGTGGTGAACCTATAGGCCTTCAGTGGTGAACCTATAGGCCTTCAGTGGTGAACCTATAGGTCTAGTTTCAGTAGAATGTCATCTGCAGGCAGCAAGTGTGTGCAGCTCAACTGGTTCTGACATGGAGCAGCTGACAGAAGAATGACATCAGTAGACGGTAGGGTAGGAAAGACATTTCAACGCATGATATCTACCAGTAAATGCTAACTAAGGCAACAATGGGTTGCAATTTCAGTTTAATCCACCAGAAAAGACAGAACAAATAATACAACAAATATTGTGGTTAAACTCAAATATAGTAATTGATCAAACATTTTTCGATAACAAAAAAAAAGTATCATAAATAGGACTGGTGGAGTTGTGTCACACAGGCAGCTAACACACATATATGTCAATGTCTGCTGTACCCAAAACGAGCAGCATTACAGCAGAAATGGAAGAGGCCAGTGGATGGGGGAGAAAGTAAGGAACTTGTCTGTTGGACCTGCATTAAACACCAAAATTAAATATATTTTTACCTGGAGCTAACTCTGCAAAGAGCACTACTGGGTGATTTGAAGTCATAGTCAAATTGATCAATAATAAAATTAACTTTTTAGCTAAAAGTAATGAGAATAGAAAGGTTCATAACTTTTGTGAAACATCACAGCACAGTTGAAAAATATATATCAAACAAGCAAAGCGTCAATACAGGATTAAGATTGAATCCTACAACACCGGCTCTGACGCTCGTTGGATGTGGCAGGCTTGAAAACAATCACGGACTACAAAGGGAAACCCAGACGTGAGCTGCCCAGTGACAGTGGTTCCTCCTTTAAAAGTTGTGTCATACTGCGGCACACCTTGCGTGCTGCTGCCTCGGCATTCTGTGGCACGTCATTTCATTCTCAACCATTTTCTGTTACTGCAAGTTATTGCTAGTTTCACCACCAGAGGGCATCTTTGAGAGTATTCTGTATTGGCATTACCAGAGAATTGAAAACCTTTTTGTAATAACATAGTATATGGGATTCATTTCAAGAAATTTGGCTTAATTAATTTGATTAATATTATGGTGTTTCTATTCAGAGAAAAAGGAAAAAAACGAAACCCTCACAGTTTCCATGGAGCTGTACAATGTGACGTCGGGAGTAGGCTACAGGATAGGAGGATTCTAAATTGTTTGCCATAATTAGACAACTAAAACAGTGATATTTATTCCCATAGGAATTCATTATGGATCCATAACTAAATCAGTGATATTTATTCCCATAGGAATTCATTATGGATCCGTAACTAAATCAGTGATATTTATTCCCATAGGAATTCATTATGGATCCGTGAATTCAAATCAGTGATATTTATTCCCATAGGAATTCATTATGGATCCGTAACTAAATCAGTGATATTTATTCCCATAGGAATTCATTATGGATCCGTAACTAAATCAGTGATATTTATTCCCATAGGAATTCATTATGGATCCGTAACTAAATCAGGGATATTTATTCCCATAGGAATTCATTATGGATCCGTAACTAAATCAAGGATATTTATTCCCATAGGAATTCATTATGGATCCGTAACTAAATCAGTGATATTTATTCCCATAGGAATTCGTTATGGATCCATAACTAAATCAGTGATATTTATTCCCATAGGAATTCGTTATGGATCCATAACTAAATCAGTGATATTTATTCCCTATAGGAATTCGTTATGGATCCATAACTAAATCAGTGATATTTATTCCCATAGGAATTCGTTATGGATCCATAACTAAATCAGTGATATTTACTCCCATAGGAATTCATTATGGATCCATAACTAAATCAGTGATATTTATTCCCATAGGAATTCATTATGGATCCATAACTAAATCAGTGATATTTATTCCCATAGGAATTCATTATGGATCCGTAACTAAATCAGTGATATTTATTCCCATAGGAATTCGTTATGGATCCATAACTAAATCAGTGATATTTATTCCCATAGGAATTCGTTATGGATCCATAACTAAATCAGTGATATTTATTCCCATAGGAATTCGTTATGGATCCATAACTAAATCAGTGATATTTATTCCCATAGGAATTCGTTATGGATCCATAACTAAATCAGTGATATTTACTCCCATAGGAATTCATTATGGATCCATAACTAAATCAGTGATATTTATTCCCATAGGAATTCATTATGGATCCATAACTAAATCAGTGATATTTATTCCCATAGGAATTCATTATGGATCCATAACTAAATCAGTGATATTTATTCCCATAGGAATTCGTTATGGATCCATAACTAAATCAGTGATATTTATTCCCATAGGAATTCATTATGGATCCATAACTAAATCAACATCTGCATTTTGAAAGAGTATTTTTATCATGATTTTATTAAGGAAATGTGTTTATTAGGCTACTGTGCAGTCTACAATAAATACTGTAGTAAACATGGGAAAGTGCCTAATTCCTTACATAAGGGAGAACAGGCCAGGTCTGCACTACAGAATGTGGGGAAAGTGGGAGACCGGGGTTCAAATCCCTGTTGGGGAGGAAGGAGTAAGCAGTCCTTGTAAATAATTTGTTCTTAACTGATTCCATATGTTATTTTATAAATAATAGAAAATTGGATGTAACAAATGTATTACTAGCCACTTCAAACAATTTTGTATGTAATGTTTACATACACAACATTACTCATATCAAATGTATGCACTGTACTCTAAACCATCTACTGATTGCCTATGCCGTTCGGCCATCGACCCAAATCTCTAGCCACTTTAATAATTATAATTGAATGGAATAAATGTATCACTAGCCACTTTAAACAATGCCATTTATATAATGTTTACATATCCTACATTACTCATCTCATATGTATATACTGTACTCTATACCATCTACTGCATCTTGCCTACGCCGGTCAGCCATCGCTCATCCATATATTTATATGTACATACTCGTATTCATTCCTTTACTCTTGTGTGTATAAGGTAGTTGTTGTGAAATTGTTAGACTACTTGTTAGATACTACTGCATGGTCGGAACTAGAAGCACAAGCATTTCGCTACACTCGCATTAACATCTGCTAACCATGTGTATGTGACAAATACAATTTGATTTGATAGTTGTGATGTCTTCGCTATTATTCTACAATGTAGAAAATAGTAAAAATAAAGACTGGTACTTGCTTAATTAATATTATGGTGTTTCTATTCCATGAAAAACAAAAAACCCTCTGGGTTTCTGTTAGAATGGAATGGAAAATATGGCGCTGTACAATGTGATTCCATATGTGTTATTTCATTGTTATGATGTCTACACAACATAGTTGTGATGTCTACTACAGAATTAGACAGACATTACTCAACATTAGTGAGACTCATTTCACCTATGGTAGGCCTACAACATATTCACCTATGGTAGGCCTACAGCATATTCACCTATGGTAGGCCTACAGCATATTCACCTGTGGTAGGACTACAGCATATTCACCTGTGGTAGGCCTACAGCATATTCACCTGTGGTAGGCCTACAGCATATTCACCTATGGTAGGCCTACAGCATATTGAGAAGAAGAAAAACATTAAATGACGTGACTCTCCGCCAATAGCTATATTTAGAGGATTGGACGACTAAATTAATATCTAGGGAGCTTTTATATAATTCTAAATTAATCACTTTGTTTAAAAAGTTAGGATATTTGAGATGTCGTTTTCATTTAACCTAGAGAGAGAAAAGGGCAAAAAAGCAGACATCATTTGCTTATATTCAGTCAACACATATCAAGAATATCATGGCATATTTCAACAAGTAATTCGTTATGGACATTTTGAAAGAGTATTTGTATCATTTTATTAACGAAAGCATAAAGATGCTGATGAAGAAATACAGTAGTGTACAGTATATGCATTTACATTTGATAATTAAGTATTTAAAGCATTTTGAAGATATAGCATTTTGAAGCCACCTGTGCAGTCTGACAAGTAAACATAGCCTACAATACATACTGTAGTAAACATGGGAAAGTGCCTAATTCCTTACATTAGGGAGAGCAGGCCATGTCCAGACTGTCTCACTGGACCTCAAGTACTCATTAACTCTGTCTTTAATGCTTTTTCGGGTTGCATCAGTCATGCACGGAAACTTCTGAGACACAGTATTAATGATGAACACCCGGAGGTTCACTGGTAAGCCACATTTGCCTCGGGATCCATCCCAGTTGGTAATCTGTGTCCACTCGTGGTATCTCTTTGGTTACACATCCCTGGAATAGAACAGCATAATGGTCCGGACGGCCCTTGCTGTGCCTGGTGAGCAGTTGGTCAAGATCTGTTGTCAGAAGAGGAATGGAAATGTCAGGGTGAACCAACAACCTGATGAACCCGCCAGGTATGTTGACTGACTGCCGGAGGTGGAGTTCCAGAGCTCACAGGTGTGCCTGGCATGGATTGTGACTCCATCTCCTTCCTCTACCTTTTCAATGGGTCATTCTCCACCTGACTCTCCGCTAATACCGCCTGGCTCTGGACCAATGCATTAGCTGTCACCCGTATCTCTGCCCTCAGAGAATGTTTCTCTTTCTGATGGTCTGCCTTCAATGACTCCATCTCGGTCTTCAAAGTTTGAATCTGATCCATGTGCACCTTCATCAGATGAGCAGAATGGTACCGCCCTGAGCCCCCATCGATTACAGTGGCCTATGATAGAAACCGTAGATCAATTTAGAATTAAAAGTGACTAACACACAAATGCTGTACACATTTTAAGAATCTATCTTAACTAACCGCTTTCTTGGCAACAATGTGTTTTTTCGGTGTGGCCCGTTGTCCAGCCCTTTGTCCACTGATCTCCACGGATGGTTGTCGGCATGGTTGTAAGCTCTGCAAAAACACATTCACGTTTTTAGTACACAATTATCGAGTTTATTATACAGTATGCCTACACATTGATAGGCTATATACACCTTTTTTTTATATATAAAATGCTCTGAAACCAAAATACCTTTAGTTTTGGTGATCCTCTCAGCTCTGGCTCATGTCCTCTGGTGGTGGTCCTAACCCTGGAACGGGTAGCATCACAGAAAGAAGCTGGTTTGATGAAAACGATATCCATTTCCATCTGTTTGGTCGCAAAGTGATTTTTTTATTAACAGCTCGTTTTTGAATGGTAACTGTGTTAAGGGTGGAGTGAGGAAAGGCGTGACTTTCAGGGTACAATAGGCTATAAGTATACAGCAGATTGTGGTAGACTTGGATACTGGTAGACTTGGGGATTTTGGTCACGGACAGTGCTATTCGCAAATACTATCATCAGATGCCTGTTTTACGCCGAACTCAAAAGCTCAGGAAAATGAACAGGTACAGTAGGCTACCATACATTAAAGTAGGCCTAATCATGCTAAAAATAATGCTGAAATAAATAGACTGCTGGTCTTCACTGTATGCTGCACATTTTCACATTTGTTGTATTTGTATTGTAGTTCATTTCCAGCGAGACTATTCAAGCAATCGGCAAAGGCTTTCTGTAATCTGCTGGTATCACGGCACACCATCAACATCGCTCTAATTACAGTCAGAAGACAGTTGAAGAAACGTTTTACATACAGTTGAAGTCGGAAGTTTACATACACTTAGGTTGGATTTCACTTCACTTAATCACAATTCCAGTGGGTCAGAAGTTTACATACACTAAGTTGACTGTGCCTTTAAACAGCTTGGAAAATTCCAGAAAAGGATGTCAATGCTTTAGAAGCTTCTGACATAATTTGAGTCAATTGGAGGTGTACCTGTGGATGTGTTTCAAGGCCTACCTTCAAACTCAGTGCCTCTTTGCTTGACATCATGGGAAAATAAAAAGAAAATCAGCCAAGACCTCAGAAATAAAAGGTCCTGGAGTGGCCTAGCCAGTCTCCAGACCTTAATCCCATAGAAAATCTGTGGAGGGAGCTGAAGGTTCGAGTTGCCAAACGTCAGCCTCGAAACCTTAATGACTTGGAGAAGATCTGCAAAGAGGAGTGGGACAAAATCCCTCCTGAGATGTGTGCAAACCTGGTGGCCAACTACAAGAAACGTCTGACCTCTGTGATTGCCAACAAGGGTTTTGCCACCAAGTACTAAGTCATGTTTTGCAGAGGGGTCAAATACTTATTTCCCTCATTAAAATGCAAATCAATTTATAACATTTTCACATGCGTTTTTCTGGATTTTTTTGTTGTTATTCTGGATTTTATTGTTGTTATTCTATCTCTCACTGTTCAAATAAACCTACCATTAAAATTATAGACTGATCATTTCTTTGTCAGTGGGCAAACGTACAAAATCAGCAGGGGATCAAATACTTTTTCCCCCTCACTGTAAACTTCTGAACCCTGGGAATGTGATGAAAGAAATAATAGCTGAAATAAATCACTCTACATTTCACATTCTTAAAATAAAGTGGTGATCCTAACTGGCCTAAAACAGGGAATTTTTACTAAGATTAAATTTCAGGAATTGTGAAAAACTGAGTTTAAATGTATTTGGCTAAGGTGTATGTAAACTTCCGACTTCAATTGTATATTTTCTAAATGGGTTGAGGCTGGTGACGCTAAATGGGTTGAGGCTGGTGACGCTAAATGGGTTGAGGCTGGTGACGCTAGATGGGTTGAGGCTGGTGACGCTAGATGGGTTGAGGCTGGTGACGCTAGATGGGTTGAGGCTGGTGACGCTAAATGGGTTGAGGCTGGTGACGCTAAATGGGTTGAGGCTGGTGACGCTAAATGGGTTGAGGCTGGTGACGCTAAATGGGTTGAGGCTGGTGACGCTAAATGGGTTGAGGCTGGTGACGCTAGATGGGTTGAGGCTGGTGACGCTAAATGGGTTGAGGCTGGTGACGCTAAATGGGTTGAGGCTGGTGACGCTAAATGGGTTGAGGTTGAGATTAGTCAAATCAAATGTTATTGTTCACATTACACATGTTTAGCAGTTGCAGGTGTAGCGAAATGCTTGTTTCTAGCTCCAACAGTGTAGTAATATCTAACAATACACACAATCTAAAGTAAAAGGAATGGAATAAATGTTATATTTTTTTATTTAACTAGACAAGTCAGTTAAGAACAAATTGTTATTTTATTAAGAATATAAATATTTGGAAGAGAAATGTCGGAGCGGCATAGACTAAGATACAGTAGAACAGGATACAGTATAAACATATGAGATGAGTAATGTCTGGAGTCCCTGTCACATACGTCTCGTGTCGGAGCCGTTGAACTGCAACTCCACTTCGTACTGATGTTTTGCCTGTTTGATTGACTTACGGAGGGATTAACTACACTGTTTGTATTCGGACATATTCCCAGTCACCTTGCCATGGTTAAATGCAGTGGTTCGCGCTTTCAGTTTTGCAAGAATGCTGCTATCGATCCATGGTTTGGGTAGGTTTTAATAGTCAGTGGGTACAAAATCTCTTATACATTTCCTGATAAACTCAGTGACCGTATCCGTCGATATTATTCCCAGAGGCTACTCGGAACATATCCCAGTCCGCGGGATCAAAACAATCGTGAAGCATGGATTCTGATTGGCCAGACCAGAGTTGAATAGTCCGTAGCTCGGGTACTTCCTGTTTGAATTTCTGCCTATAGGAAGGGAGGAGCAAAATGGAGTCGATCAGATTTTCCGAAGGGAGGGCGGGGGAGGGCCTTGTAGGCATTTCGAAAAAGCTGAGTAGCAGTGGTCCAATGTTTTCTCAGAGCGAGTGCTACAGTCAATGTGTTCGTAGAACTTCGGTAGCGTTTTGCTCAGATTAGCTTTGTTAAAATCCCCAGCTACAATAAATGCGGTCTCAGGATATGTGGTTTCCAGTTTGCATAGTCAAGTGTAGTTCCTTGAGGGCCGTCGTGGTATCGGCTTGAGGGGGAATATACACGGCTGTGACTATAACGGAAGATAATTATCTTGGGAGGTAATACGGTCAGCATTTGATTGTGAGGTATTCTAGGTCGGGTGAACAAAAGGACTTAAGTTTCTGTATGTTACACCATGAGTAGTTAATCATGAAACATACACTCCGGCCCTTCGTCCCAGAGAGATCTTTATTCCTGTCTGCGCGGTGAACTGAGAACACAACTGGCTGTACGGACAGTATATCCCGAGAGCCATGTTTCTGTGAAACAGAGTATGTTATAATCCCTGATGTCTCTATGGATGGAGATCCTCACCCTGAGTTCATCAACTGTATTATCCATAGACTGAACATTAGCGAGTAATATACTCGGAAGCAGTGGGTGATGTGAGGACCTCATAAGTCGGACCTAGAGTCCACTCCGAATAACTCTTCTCCTCCAGCAGTGTTTTGGGTCAGTCTTTAGAATCAGTTCAAATGCTCTGGAGGGTACGAACAAAGGATCCAAGTCGTATTCCTGGGCGTAATGCCGAGTTACTGCCGCTCTGATTTCCGAAAGTTATTTCCGATAGTATGTAATAACACAACACATTTATGGGCTAATAATGTAAGAATTTTTTTTTTTTCTTTTTTTAAATACTGCAAAGTTGTTTAGGAGCTAGAAGCAGAGCTGCCCTATCTGTTGGCGCCATCTCTCCCTGGTGAAGCTAAATGGGTTGAGGAAGTTGAGGCTTATGACACTTAACTTCTTTGGGAGCAGTGCACGAGGTGACCGTTTTGGAGACCATGGCGTGCCCAAAGTAAAATGCCTCCCATTCAGGCCCAGAAAATAGGATATGCACATATTTAGTACTATTGGATAGGAAACACTGGATTTTCTAAAAGTGTTAACTTTTTGTCTGTGAGTAAAACAGAACGGATATGGCAGGCAAAACCCCCGAGGAATTTCTGTCCTGGAAAAAGTGGTTTTGACACATTGCCTCATTTAGAGCCCCTCCCTTATGAAAATGCCCTTAGAATGCAGTACCTATCGCTTCCTCTCGATGTCAACAGTCTCGAGACAGTGTTTTGATTCTTTTTAGATGCTTTTAGAGCAGAGAAGAAGACGAATAAGGAAGTGTCCACGCAGTTGACAATACAAGTACATGCGCGCTCCCGGCTTGCGCGTTCTTTGTTGTTTTTTTCCTTTCTTATCGCCCAGTTTATATTCCGGTTGAAATATTATACAACATATACATTAAACTGTTCCTAAGGATACATTATCAATAATGTTTGATTGTTCTTGGACAAGTTTATAGGTATAAGTTGAACGAGTTCTCTTCACGTTTCAATGGAGTCAACTTATAACGCGCCAACCAAACTGAGATTTATGGATATAATACATTACTTTTTATAACAAAAGAACCATGGATTGTCTTCGTTGGACACTTGGGAAGCCCACAGCAGAAGTTCTTCAAAAGGTAATTGATTTGTTTTCGCTGTGAAATGTGTTTTCTGTGAACCGTGGAGGCTTATGAAACTATGGTAATGGAAAAATATGTTAGGTGCTACCCTCAAACAATCAAATGTGGTGCTTTCGCCGTAAAGCCATTTTGAAATCTGACAGCGCTGTGATATTGCCAAGAAGCAGAGCTTTTGATGACTATGAAGCACTTGTATATTGATGCATGTTTAATAATTCAACTTTTGGATTTTGAATTTGGCACCTTGCATTTCACCTGGTAGTGTCGGGAGTGGGGCGCTAGCGCTACTTCCCTAAGAAGTTAAATGGGTTGAGGATGAAGCTGGTGACCAAATGGGTTAAGGACGTTGAGGCTGCTGACTAAATGGGTTAAGGACGTTGAGGCTGCTGAGGCTTTTGAGTAAAATGGGTTGAGGTGAAGGATGGGGATTCTAAAAGGTTGAGGCTGGTGAATAAATAGACATCTGTATTCAAATACTTTTTTCCCCTCACTGTATGTATAGAGAAAGACTAAAATCGTCTGAGTCAGTGAGCAGATTTTGGGGAACTATTGTCATCTTCATGACACAATCTCTATAGGTTAAACATCCAGGCCTTTAACCCAGTATGAAATCAGAGCCTTGTAGCTGGAAACATCCAGGCTTCTTACCCAGTATGAAATCATAAAGATGTCTGGCCAAGCAGTAGCCAGAGGTTAAGAAGGACCATAATAACAAAGACACAGGGCTGGTCTAGTTCTTTTTCAGTGGTATTGTGGAGATAATAAGGAGGGCTGGAACAAAATTAAAGTTCTGCTAATAATGAAAGAAACCGTCCCAGTGTTTTAGCATTTCAGTGCTCTGTTTTGGTGGAACACAGCACCATATTGGGAACGCTGCCAGGTTTATCTGTTTCTCCACAGAGGCCCACGTGGGGAACTAACATGCTGCTCTAACTACACCACACCCCCAGGTACTTTCCAAGGCAGCCTGTGTTCAACTATCATCTTTTTCAGAGGTTGACTGCAGGAGTTCTCTCTGGAGAATGAGTGAAGCAGACCCCGGCCAGGCCTCTTCGTCAGCCCTGTGACGCAACAGGTCAACAGTACCACAGTTCCCAGAAATGAGTCAACATCAGGAAACAAACGTTTCCAATAACATATTCTCCTGGGTGACTCTGAAAACAATCGTCTGAAACCCCAATAAAGCTCCAGAGAACAGTAAATCTCACAACATGAAATGAATAGTAGAAAGCTTTCTATTAAAGCACTAAGAGAAGACTGGGGTTCAAAAAGCCTAACATCAAGGCTGGTCTTTAACTCTTACACCTCACAGATGGTCCTGGTTAGAAGGCAGATACAGGCTCCATTCAGTTTTATATTTCATGCTTCTGATGTGCAATTAACCAAAACACACCAACTCAATATGAACTGCTGTTAGAATTTATATAGCAACACATTCAGGAAATCAGTTGTTATAAAACTAGTCCCTCATTGGTTGATATAATTTTTTTCTAAGTATATGAAAACAATCTCAAGGTCCGTCTTAGGTCCAGCTCATCTTAACAATACAGCTATGTTCGCCACCTAGGACAGAGCCATCATCTCATTGGACAGAGCCATCACAGGCTATTAAACCCACCTCTGTTCTCTTAGCTCCAGTCTGAGTAGCAGGGTTATTTAACCATTCTTCCCTGATCCTCGCTGGTGCACAAAGTCGGACTCTGTTTGCCAAAATAACTCTGGGAGAATAAGCTGTACAATACTGGCATAATTTCAAGCGCTAAGTTCTCAGACTATCGCCCCTCCATCTTGAAACATTCCCTCCAACAGAGGAATCAGGTAACAGAAGAATCACTGAGGTACTGTTCACTCAGGTAGAATATCCTGTAACAGAAGAATCACTGAGGTACTGTTCACTCAGGTAGAATATCCTGTAACAGAAGAATCACTGAGGTACTGTTCACTCAGGTAGAATATCCTGTAGTCAAACATGTATTGTCCCACTGTTCTTAGTCCCACTGTGTCTCTACTAAACAGAACTAGATGAGCAACACAATGTTACGTGATATAAACCACTGTCCAGGGCAATCCTGTTATGGCTCGTAAGTGATTTGTTCTTTGGAGAAAACAAAAAGACCAGTTGATTGTACTAATGTGATATTAATGACTGAAAACTAAGCATGGACTTTAAGAATGGTCTTTCTCTCTAAGATGTCAGGTTGCCTGGACAACCAGGCTTGCCCAGCTATAGTCTGGGCTCATAGACCCAGGCCTAAGAGTCTGGGGTATAGGACTAGGGCTTGGACTAGGGTATAGTGCTGAGACTGGGGCATAGTGCTGGCGTATAGTGCCTGGGCTGAGCTGGGGAATAGTGCCAGGACTGGAGTACGGTGTTGGGACTGGGGCATAGTGCTGGGACTGGGGCATAGTGCTGGGACTGGGGCATAGTGCTGGGGCATAGTGCTGGGACTGGGGCATAGTGCTGGGACTGGGGCATAGTGCTGGGACTGGGGCATAGTGCTGGGACTGGGGCATAGTGCTGGGACTAGGGCATAGTGCTGGGACTAGGGCATAGTGCTGGGGTAGGGGCTAGGGCATAGTGCTGGGACTAGGGCTAGGGCATAGTGCTGGGACTAGGGCATAGTGCTGGGACTGGGTATAGTGCTGGGGTAGGGACTAGGGCATAGTGCTGGGGCTAGGGCATAGTGCTGGGACTAGGGCTAGGGCATAGTGCTGGGACTAGGGTATAGTGCTGGGACTAGGGCATAGTGCTGGGACTAGGGCTAGGGCATAGTGCTGGGGCTAGGGCATAGTGCTGGGACTGGGGCTAGGGCATAGTGCTGGGGCATAGTGCTGGGGTAGGGGCTAGGGCATAGTGCTGGGGCATAGTGCTGGGGCTAGGGTATAGTGCTGAGACTGGGGCTAGGACATAGTGCTGGGGCTAGGGCATAGTGCTGGGGCATAGTGCTGGGACTAGGGCATAGTGCTGGGACTAGGGCATAGTGCTGGGACTAGGGTATAGTGCTGGGGCTGGGGCTAGGACATAGTGCTGGGGCTAGGGCATAGTGCTGGGACTGGGGCTAGGACATAGTGCTGGGGCTAGGGCATAGTGCTGGGGCTAGGGCATAGTGCTGGGGCTAGGGCATAGTGCTGGGGTAGGGGCTAGGAACTTCTGCTGAGGGCTTCCCAAGTGTCCAACGAAGACAATCCATGGTTGTTTTGTTAGAAAAAGTCATTTATTATATCCATAAATCTCCGTTTGGTTGGTGCGTTATGATCAGAAAATACAGCATCCACTCGCCCATTGAACCGTGAAGAGAATTCGTTCAACCTATACACTTGTCCAAGAACAATCAAACATCATTGATAATGTATCCTTAGGAACACTTTTGTATATTTACTATAATATTTCAACCAGATTATAAACTGGGCGATAGGAAAGGAAAAAAACCACAGTGCGCGCAAGCCTGTGAACGCGCATCCTCTTCTGTTTACATCCGATGACCACTTCCCAATTCTTCTTCTATTACCATCCAGAGCAACTAAACATCAAACACTGTCTAGAGACTGTTGACATCCAGTGGAAGCAATAAGTACTGAAATCTTACTTCCTTATATGGTCATTTTCAATAGGGAGGGGTTCAAAATGAGGCAATGTGTCAAATACACTTTTTCCAGGACAGAAATTCCTCGGGTTTTCGCCTGCTATATCCGTTCTGTTATACTCACAGACAATATTTTAACACTCTTAGAAACTTCAGTGTTTCCTATCCAATAGTACTAATTATGTGCATATCCTATTTTCTGGGCCTGAGTGGGAGGCATTTTACTTTGGGCACGCCAGACTCTCCAAAACAGTCACCTCGGGAGCTGCTCCCTAAGAAGTTAAGAATGATGGAGTCCATTGTGTTCTTGGGGACCTTCAATGCTCCAGAAATGTTTTAGTACCCTTCCCCAGATCTGTGCCTGGAAACACAATCCTGTCTCGTAGCTCTACGGACAATTCCTTTGACCTCATGGCTTGGTTTTTGGTCTGACATGCACTGTCAACTGTGGGACCTTATATAGACAGGTGTGCCTTTCCAAATCGTGTCCAATCAATTGAATTTACCACAGGTGGAC
Organism: Brachymystax lenok tsinlingensis; assembly: GCA_030435695.1. Classification (NCBI taxonomy): domain Eukaryota; kingdom Metazoa; phylum Chordata; class Actinopteri; order Salmoniformes; family Salmonidae; genus Brachymystax; species Brachymystax lenok. The sequence goes on from CM059793.1 coordinate 548,717, forward strand.
TCCAATCAAGTTGTAGAAACATCAAGGATGATCAAATGGAAACAAGATGCACCTGAGCTCAATTTCTAGTCTGATAGCAAAGGGTGTGAATACTTATGTAAATTATTATTAAAAAAAATCTAAAAACCTGTTTTGTCGCTTTGTCATTATGGGGTATTGTGTGTAGATTGATGAGGGAAACAATTGTATACATTTTTGAATAAGGCAGTAACAACAAAATGTGGAAAAAGTACCAGTACCAGATCAATGTGTAGAGGTACGAGGTTTGATGTAGATATGTACATGAAGGCAGGGTAAAGTGACTAGGCATCAGGATAGATAATACGAGTAAAATAAAGAACAGAGTAGCAGAAGAAAATGTATGCGTCTGTGTGTGTGTGCAAAACAATCCAAGATGGCGTAGCAGTCGGACATGTGTTTTGTCTTGTCCCGTGTAAATAATCGTTTTCCTCGTTTTTTCCCCCGTATAGATTTTAAATCTCACTTTCCATCTATGGACTGAACATACTCTCCTGCAACCCGCCTCACCCAATGTGGTACCGATCTGCTATTTTTATACTTTAGAACCGGAAGCCCCTTCAGAAGCTAGCCAGCTAACTAGCTACTAGTCAGTTAGCCACTGTCCATTGAGAATAAGAGCACCTCCTCCCAGCTGCCCACTGCACTGAGGCTAGGAAACACTGTCACCACCAATAAATCTACGATAATCGATCATTTTAATAAGCATTTTTCTACGGGTGGCCATGCTTTCCGCCTGGCTACCCCTACCCCAGCCAACAGTTCTGCACCCCCCGCAGAAAATTGCCCAAGCTCCCACCCCGCTTCTCCTTCACCCAAATCCAGACAGCTGATGTTCTGAAAGAGCTGCAAAATCTGGATCCCTAAAAATCAGCTGGGCTAGACAATCTGGACCCTCTTTAAAAAATTATCCGCTGAAAATGTTGCAACCCCTATTACTAGCCTGTTCAACCTCTCATATTGTCTGAGATCCCCAAAGATTGGAAAGCTGCCACAGTCATCCCCCTCTTCAAAGGGGGAGACACTCTAGACCCAAACTGTCATAGACCTATATCCATCCTGGCCTGCCTTTCTAAAATCTTCGAAAGCCAAGTTAACAAACAGATCACCGACCATTTAGAATCCCACCGTACCTTCTCCACTATGCAATCTGGTTTCCGAGCTGGTCACGGGTGCACCTCAGCCACGCAAAAGATCCTAAACGATATCATAACCGCCATCAGTAGAAGACAGTACCGTGCAGCCGTCTGGCCAAGGCTTTCGACTCTGTCAATCCCCGCATTCTTATCAGCAGACTCAATAGCCTTGGTTTCACAAATGACTGCCTCGCCTGGTTCAGGGTTCAATTCTCAGGCCGACTCTTTTCTCTGTATGTATGTATGTATGTATGTATGTATGTATGTATGTATGTATGTGTGTGTTTCTCTGATCCACCTCTACGCAGACGACACCATTCTGTATACATCTGGCCCTTCTTTGGACACTGTGTTAACAAACCTCCAAACGAGCTTTAATGCCATACAGCACTCCTTCCGTGGCCTCCAATTGCTCTTAAATGCTAGTAAAACTAAATGCATGCTCTTCAACCAATTGCTGCCCGCACCTGCCCACCCGACCAGCATCACTACTCTAGACGGTTCTGACTTAGAATATGTGGACAAATACCTAGGTGTCTGGTTAGACTGTAAACTCTCCTTCCAGACTCACATTAAATATCTCCAATCCAAAATTAAATCTAGAATTGGCTTCCTATTTCACAACAAAGCCTCCTTCACTCATGCTGCCAAACATACCCCAGTAAAACTGACTATCCTACTGATCCTTGACTTCGGCGATGTCATTTACAAAATAGCCTCCAACACTCTCCTCAACAAATTGGATGTAGTCTATCACAGTGCCATCCATTTTGTCACCAAAGCCCCATATACTACCCACCACTGCAACCTGTATGCTCTCGTTGGCTGGCCCTCACTACATATCCGTCGCCAAACCCACTGGCTCCAGGTCATCTATAAGTCTCTGCTAGGTAAAGCCCTGCCTTATCTCAGCTCACTGTTCTCCATAGCAGCACCCACGCGTAGCACACACTCCAGCAGGTATATTTCACTGGTCACCATAGCAACACCCACGCGTAGCACTCACTCCAGCAGGTAGCAGCTGGTCATCCCCAAAGTCAGCACCTCCTTTGGCCTCTTTTCCTTCCAGTTCTCTGTTGCCAATGACTGGAACGAATTGAAAATGAAAAAAATTAAAACAAAATTCACTAAAGCTGGAGACATATCTCCCTCATTAACTTTAAGCATTAGCTGTCAGAGAAGCTTACCGATCACTGTACCTGTTCACAGCCGTTCTGTAAATAGCACACCCAACTACCTCATCCCCATATTGTTATTTATTTTAGCTATTTTGCACCCCAGTATCTCTACTTGCAGATCATGTGCACATCTATCACTCGTGTTAATTTGCTAAATTGTAATTATTGCCTCTATGGCCTATTTATTGCCTTACCTCCCTAATCTTAATACATTTGCACACACTGTACGTATACCTTTTCTATTGTGTTATTGACTGTACGTACGTTTGTGTACCTCTGTGTTGTTGTTTGTGTCACAATGCTTTCTTTGCTTTATCTTGGCCAGGTCGCAGTTGTAAATGATAACTTGTTTTCAACTGGCCTACCTGTATTATGACATCATATAGAACTACCTGGTTAAACAAAGGTTAAATAAAAAATATGTATTGTATGTGAATGTGTGTGAGAGTGTCAATGTAGTGGTGTGTGTGTGTGTGTAAAATATATATATTTTTACACACACATTCAAAAGTTTGGGGTCACTTAGAAATGTCCTTGTTTTTGAAAAGCACATTTTTTGTCCATTAAAATAACATCAAATTGATCAGAAATACAGTGTAGACATGGTTAATGTTGTAAATTACTATTGTAGCTGGAAACGGCAGATTTTTTTTAAATATCTTCATCGGCATACAGAGGCCCATTATCAGCAACCATCACTCCTGTGTTCCAATGGCACGTTGTGTTAGCTAATCCAAGTTGATCATATTAAAAAGGCTAATTGATCATTAGAAAACCCTTTTGCAATCATGTTAGCACAGCTGAAAACTGTGTCCTGATTAAAGAAGCAATAAAACTGGCCTTCTTTAGACTAGTTGAGTATCTGGAGCGTCAGCATTTGTGGGTTCGATTACAGGTTAAAAATGGTCAGAAACAAAGAACTTTCTTTGGAAACTCGTCAGTCTATTCTTGTTCTGAGAAATGAAAGCTATTCCATGCGAGAAATTGCCAAGAAATTAAAGACCTCGTACAGTGCTGTGTACTACTCCCTTCACAGAACAGCGCAAACTGGCTCTAACAAGAATAGAAAGAGGAGTGGGAGGCCCCGGTGCACAACTGAGCAAGAGGACAAGTACTTTAGAGTGTCTAGTTTGAGAAACAGACACCTCAAGTCCTCAACTGGCAGCTTCATTAAATAGTACCCGCAAAACACCAGTCTCAACATCAACAGTGAGGCGACTCCGGGATGCTGGCCTTCTAGGCAGAGTTCCTCTGTCCAGTGTCTGTGTTCTTTTGCCCATCTTAATCTTTTATTTTTATTGGCCAGTCTGAGATATGGCTTTTTCTTTACAACTCTGCCTAGAAGGCCAGTTGGTTCTCCAGTGATTGTACAATAGAACAGAGGGTAGAGGTAGATTATTTACTCTCCACTGTAGTTTCATCAGGGTACCCGGACATCGGCTTCTATATCACGGTCCAGGTGAGAAGTATGTCCTGCACGGCTGAGTCATTGAAGTAGAATTCCTCATCCAAATCATGGTTAGAGATCACTGTTCTGATGTCCAGAAGATCTTTTCCGTCATAGGAAACGATGGCGGAAACATTATGTACAAAAAGATTAAGATCAGAACAAACAGCCCCCCCCAACTAACAATCAACAACAAATAGGTGTTCCAGTCTCCATGGAGACAGAACAAACAGAGCTGAAGTAATAGTACGGAAGGTCTTCAACATTTATTATTATTTATTAAAAAAATGTACACCTTTCTTTAACCAGGTAGGCAAGTTGAGAACAAGTTCTCATTTACAACTGCGACCTGGCCAAGATAAAGCAAAGCAGTTCGACACATACAACAACACAGAGTTACACATGGAGTAAAACAAACATACAGTCAATAATACAGTAGAAAAAAACAAATCCATATACAAAGAGTGCAAATGAGGTAAGATAAGGAAGGTAAGACAATAAATAGGCCATGGTGGCAAAGTAATTACAATATAGCATTCAAACACTGGAATGGTAGATGTGCAGTAGATGAATGTGCAAAGTAAAAAAACTGGGGTGCAAAGGAACAAGATAAATAAATGAATACAGTAGGGGATGAGGTAGTTGGTTGGGCTATTTACAGATGGGCTATATATAGGTGCAGGGGTCTGTGAGCTGCTCTGACAGCTGGTGCTTAAAGCTGGTGAGGGAGATAAGTGTCTCCAGTTTCAGAGATTTTTGCAGTTCATTCCAGTCATTGGCTGCAGAGAACTGAAAGGAAAGGCGGCCAAAGGAGGAATTGGCTTTGGGGGTGACCAGTGAAATATACCTGCTGGAGCGGGTGCTACTGGTGGGTGCTGCTATGGTGACCAGCGAGCTGAGATAAGGCGGGGCTTTACCTAGCAGGGACTTGTAGCTGGGTCAGGGAGGCAGGGGAGCAGGAGGGGTCAGGGAGGCAGGGGAGCAGGAAGGGTCAGGGTTAGGGTGGCAGGGTTAGGGTGGCAGGGGAGCGGTTAGGGAGGGAGGGGAGCAGGCAGGGTCAGGGTTAGGATTAGGCAGGCAGGGTTAGGGAGGCAGGGGAGCGGTTAGGGAGGGAGGGAGGGAGCAGGCAGGGTCAGGGTTAGGATTAGGCAGGCAGGGTCAGGGAGGCAGGGAGCGGTTAGGGAGGGAGGGAGGGAGCAGGAAGGGTCAGGGTTAGGATTAGGCAGGCAGGGTCAGGGAGGCAGGGAGCGGTTAGGGAGGGAGGGAGGGGAGCAGGCAGGGTCAGGGTTAGGATTAGGCAGGCAGGGTCAGGGAGGCAGGGAGCGGTTAGGGAGGGAGGGGAGCAGGCAGGGTCAGGGTTAGGATTAGGCAGGCAGGGTCAGGGAGGCAGGGGAGCGGTTAGGGAGGGAGGGAGGGGAGCAGGAAGGGTCAGGGTTAGGATTAGGCAGGCAGGGTCAGGGAGGCAGGGGAGCGGTTAGGGAGGGAGGGAGGGGAGCAGGAGGGTCAGGGTTAGGATTAGGCAGGCAGGGTCAGGGAGGCAGGGAGCGGTTAGGGAGGGAGGGAGGGAGCAGGCAGGGTCAGGGTTAGGATTAGGCAGGCAGGGTCAGGGAGGCAGGGGAGCGGTTAGGGAGGGAGGGGAGCAGGCAGGGTCAGGGTTAGGATTAGGCAGGCAGGGTTAGGGAGGCAGGGGAGCGGTTAGGGAGGGAGGGAGGGGAGCAGGCAGGGTCAGGGTTTGGATTAGGCAGGCAGGGTCAGGGAGGCAGGGGAGCGGTTAGGGAGGGAGGGAGGGGAGCAGGAAGGGTCAGGGTTAGGATTAGGCAGGCAGGGTTAGGGTGGCAGGGGAGCAGGCAGGGTCAGGGTTTGGATTAGGCAGGGTTAGGGAGGCAGGGGAGCAGATAGGCCGCTCCCCTGCTCCCCTAGCTGCCGGCACGCCTGCTCCCCGGCCCTACTGCCCATCTGCTGCCCAGCTCTGAATTCCTCTGTTGATCCTACAGATATTGTATGCAGTAATCATGTGCCTATGAACCAGAGTTACACTGTTAGCACTGAGGCAGTGTGCCCTAGTAGGAATTCCACTGTGTGCAGCTCACCCTGCACTAACAGTTCAAACATTAAAAAAATCACTTTCATGTGTACCTCTAATAAGCCTGGCTGGGCGATTTGGTCTAAAATCAGAACTCCATTTATTTATTTATTTTATTTATGGGTGATTCACAATATATCTAAACATGTTTATGTTCTCTCTAACTAAGCGTTGTACAATTAAAAAGGTCAAATACACTGCATTTCAAACAGTCAGCAATAATCTGACGAATTCAGGGTTTGTAAAATTATACCTAGGCCAAATATATGCCCTCAACAACCATAAGAACCACTAATCATTTAATTATTTTATATAAATGCATGTTTTGGGAATAATCACTGATCAGCCTATGGAAATAACCGTTGTTACAGATGTAACCAGAACCATGCATAATGCACATTCACTAATAATGACTAACTTGTTGTAGCAGCATTAGGCTGTAGAACATTAACACAGGGCTCATCAACAATCGCTCAAGCCCACGTGCTAGTGATTAGCCAGCTAATGTTTATATTTCAAGTTAAAGATAGCAAACTTGGATCGACTTTCTAGTTCCCTTTATCTAATATTAGGTTTTGGTTGAAGATCTGATAATTCAGTATAAAAACAATATGCATAAAGTAGAGAAAATTCGCCCTTAGACTAGGGCGAAGGTTGACCTTCCAACAGGACACCGACCTTAAGCACACAGCCAAGACAACACAGGAGTGGCTTCAGTACAAGTCTCAATGCCCTTGAGTGGCCCAGCCAGAGCCCAGACTAGAACCTGATCGAACATCTCTGGAGAGACCTGAAAATAGCTGTGCAGCGACGCTCCCCATCCAACCTGACAGAGCTTGAGAGGATCTGCAGAGAAGAATGGGAGAAACTCTCCAAATACAGGTGTGCCAAGCTTGTAGCGTCATACCCAAGAAGACAATGCTGTGATCGCTGCCTAAAGGTGCTTCAACAAAGTACTGAGTAAAGGGTCTGAATACTAATGTAAATGTGATATTTCAACTTTTTTAATACATTTGCAAACATTTCTAAAAAGCTGATTTTGTCTTGTCAACATGGGGTATTGTGTGTAGACTGATTTAATCATTTGTGGAATAAGGCTTTAACGTAACAAAATGTGGAAAAAGTCAAGGGGTCTGAATACTTTCCGGCACTGTATATCAACGAATTGGCGAGGGCACTAGAACAGTGTGCAGCACCCGGCCTCACCCTACTAGAATCTGAAGTCAAATGTCTACTGTTGATCTGGTGCTTCTGTCCCCAACCAAGGAGGGCCTTCAGCAGCACCTAGATCTTCTGCACAGATTCTGCCAGACCTGGGCCCTGACAGTAAGATACAGACCTGGGCCCTGACAGTGAGATACAGACCTGGGCCCTGACAGTGAGATACAGACCTGGGCCCTGACAGTGAGATACAGACCTGGGCCCTGACAGTGAGATACAGACCTGGGCCCTGACAGTGAGATACAGACCTGGGCCCTGACAGTGAGATACAGACCTGGGCCCTGACAGTAAGATACAGACCTGGGCCCTGACAGTAAGATACAGACCTGGGCCCTGACAGTAAGATGCATACCTCGGCCTAAACATCAGCGCCACAGGTAACTTCCACAAAGCTGTGAACGATCTGAGAGACAAGGCAAGAAGGGCCTTCTATGCCATCAAAAGGAACAAAATTCAACATACCAATTAGGATCTGGCTAAAAGTACTTGAATCAGTTATAGAACCCATTGCCCTTTATCATTGTGAGGTCTGGGGTTACAAACCAACCAAGAATTCACAAAATGAGAAACACCCAATAGAGACTGCATGCAGTCCAACACTTAATGGTGTTGGAGTCGTCATAGCTGAACAACCCAGCATTAAACACCCCGACCTTGATCTTTTTAAAGAAAGCATGACCCTACTACATCCCAGCAGTTGGGTCATCCAAACAACCCAGAATTCTTTTAGTGTAGAAATTAAACTATCCAGCCAACAGCATCATGTTCATGAGGACTATAGAAATGCAATAGATTGGGACTGAAATTACTGACAAAACAGTCTAATGTACATGAATCAAAACACATTTAATCTAATCTTTAATTAAACTGAGAAAAAAATACATCTTACCCAACAAACAGACCCATCTGCTGCTCCAACCCTCCACATGGCCTCATTATGTTACCATGGACCTAACCCTAATTCCTGACAACAAACTAACCTCATTGTCGCGTTTAGATAGAAAGCATAGTATGGATAGAGCCTGGTTATGAAAACATTGAAATAGCGATTACACCACGTCAGTTATCAATAAACTGGTGCCATTGCCTACAATGATGATTACCGCGAAACAGTCAACATGCCACTCTGGCGATCAATTGCGCTCAGAATAGAATTGAAACACATAAAAACAGACCATATCGTAGACCCAAGCTTTTAATAAACCAATACAGTTGCAACATGGACATGATGGAACCCACTGTGATCTATTGATTACTATTCCGTATCAAGGCTTCAGATTCAATATTTAGAGCACCAAAGTGTTTCCCACGGAGTTGTGGCTTATTTTAGAAGACCATGTGCTGGCTACGCAGCACCGCAGAGAACACATGGCATGCCGTGGCTAAAAGGAGAAAAGGTGGAGCTGTAGTAGAAAGTGGTGTACTCACGTACTGCCTCCTGCTTGGGGTCTAACCCAGAGATAGACTGCTGAAGTTTACCGACTTTACTCTGCAGTCCCCGGACCCGTTGGTTGGTAAACACGATATCGCTCTCCAGCTCCTGGAATAGAGAGCAGGCGTGCCGGGCCAGGTCGGAGAGCTGCCGTAGGGTCCGGGACAGAGCCACATTGTTGACCGTACACAGATCCTCGAAAACCAGACTCTCTTCATTCGGGACTGAATGCCTGCACAGTAACTGGGGTTCCACGATCCGTTTGGCAAATGGCATTTTGACATGGACCCGATTAGAAATCCACCAAAAAAAACAACCAATAAATTATTTTCAAAACAATAGTTGCCCAATTAATCCAACTGTCCCTGATCGAGCGGTTCTTCAGGCATCACTTCACTCTCTACAGACTGAGTCCTCGCCTCCAGAGCTCCTCTGGTCATCAGCTGCCTATCTATCCGTAGGTAGTAGCCTATGTTCTCCAGAGCTCCTCTGGTCATCAGCTGCCTATCTATCCGTAGGTAGTAGCCTATGTTCTCCAGAGCTCCTCTGGTCATCAGCTGCCTATCTATCCGTAGGTAGTAGCCTATGTTCTCCAGCTGCTCCTCTGGTCATCAGCTGCCTATCTATCCGTAGATAGTAGCCTATGTTTTTCACAGCTTTAAAAGTGAGGCGCTTTAAAAAAAGATCACCCCAAAACCTGGCGCGGAATCACCTCCTTTCCCGGATCTGGACTCGGAGCGATGCTGTCTGTGTCGATGGAGCCTCCTTTAAACGGCGGTATAAGAGACTGAGATATAGAGAGTTGTAGTGTCATCAGATGACTGTAGCCTATGTGTTAGAGTGTATCAAACTGTTCTATGTGTGTAAAAGCGTCAGTTACTCTTCCTGGGGCCCACATGAAACATTATATTTATTTAACTAGGCATGTCAGTTTATGACGGCCTGCCCCAGCCAAACCCTAACGTGCTGGGTCAGTTCTGTGCCACCCCATGAAACCCCAATCACGGCCGGTTGTGATAAAGCCTGGATTCAAACTGATCGGGTTTCGGACTCGGCCCGGAATCAAAATTAAGGACTGCCCAGAATTGGCCCAAGTACATCGGGCCGTTTCCATCTACCGGAATTCCGCCGACTTTGCCAGCATCTTACCAGAATCCCCCCAGAAGCAACCCAATGTACACTTAAATAAACTTGTACAAAATTAACCGATTTAGTCATTTAAAATATTACTTTTATACATTTTATACATACAAATTATACCCATCCACAAAAAAACATTTTGTGTTGGAGAAAACACCATACATCTGGTGACCATTTCAGTGTCCATGCGCCTGGCCCTCCACATGAGTCGCTACAGCGCGATGGGACAGGGACATCCCGGCCGGCCAAACCCTCTCCATACTCGGACGACACTGGGAAAATTTTGCATCGTCTCATGGGTGTCCCGGGCGAAGCTGGCACGGGTCTTGAGCAGGCATCTGTAGAAAAACAGTTTGCACTGCGATGCAGTGTCTTAGACCGCTGCGCCATTCGGGAGGTTCCATCCACAAAGTTTTAATTTAAATGTTAATTGTATTTTTTGATCACAGAAACAATGAGAAAATATGGAACAATAAGTAATGGAATGTTGATTATATAAAGCAGCCGGTGTAATCATCTGCCAGAGAGTAGGTCCAATCGTCCCGAGCCACAAGTAATATATTTGGGCTAGATAACTTACACCAGAATTGGGCCAAGCCTGTCTCGTTGTTGTCGGTGATCAGGCCTAGCACTGTTCTGTCATCAGCAAACTTAATTTTGCATCATCTGTGGATCTGTTAGAGCGGTATGCAAATTGGAGTGGGTCTAGGGGTTCTGGGATGATGGTGTTGATGTGAGCCATGACCAGCCTTTCAAAGCACTTCATGGCTACAGACGTGAATGCTACGGGTCGGTAGTCATTTAGGCAGGTTACCTTAGTGTTATTGGGCACAGGGACTATGGTGGTCTGCTTGAAACATGTTGGTATTACAGACTCAGTCAGGGACAGGTTGAAAATGTCAGTGAAAACACTTGCCAGTTGGTCAGCGCATGCTCCATGTACACGTCCTGGTAATCCGTCTGGCCCAACGGCCTTGTAAATGTTGACCTGTTAAAAGGCTACGGAGAGCGTGATCACACAGCCGTACGGAACAGCTGATGCTCTCATGCATGTTTCAGTGTTACTTGCCTCGAAGCGAGCATAGAAGTAATTTAGCTCGTCTAGTAAGCTCGTGTCACTGGGCAGCTCGTGGCTGTGCTTCCCTTTGTAGTCTGTAATAGTTTGCAAGCCCTGCCACATCTGACGAGTGTTGGAGTCGGTGTAGTATGATAAAATCTTAGTCCTGTATTGACCCTTTGCCTGTTTGATGGTTTGTCGGAGGACATAGAAGGATTTCTTAAAAGCTTCCGGGTTAGTGCTCCGCTCCTTGAAAGCGGCAGCTCTACCCTTTAGCTTAGTGCGGATGTTGCCTGTAGTCCATGGCTTCTGGTTGGGGTATGTACGTACAGTCACTGTGGGGACGACGTCATCAATGCACTTATTGATGAAGCCATTGACTGATGTGGTGTACTCCTCAATGCCATTGGAGGAATCCCGGAACATATTCCAGTCTGTGATAGCAAAACAGTCCTGTAGTTTAGCATCTGCTTCAGCTGACCACTTTTTTATTGACCGAGTCACTGGTGCTTCCTGCTTTAGTTTTTTCTTGTAAGCAGGAATCAGGAGGATGTAATTATGGTCAGATTTGCCAAATTAAGTTGTGCCAATATCAGAGTAGCTGGCTAGAATTGTGGTCAGGAGGGAGTTCATGTCTTAGACAAGGGTGCCTGGGTAACAGTGGACCATGGTCTGCCCACAGGCTGTAGACAGGCCAAAATCTCTCACCATCGAGCTGCCCACAACGATCGTGATCGTGTTGGAATCTTATGGGGAAGGAAGAGGGGGAACAAAACGGGCCTGCCTCGGGCAAGGGGGAGGAGATGTGCTTCGACTCACTGCACATGTACCAGTAGCAGCGGATGGCGTCAGAATCCTCTGAAAAATGGAGGAGGGCCCAAGACCTTGTTTCCTTTGGTCAGTGAGGGTGCCCCTGGATCTGATCTTCTAGGATATTTGGAGGCCGACCAGCCTGCCTCCTAGCTGACCTACTTCGCCTTGCCAGTGTCCATTCTCCCACTGGCCGAGGAGTTGAGCTAGCCATCAGTAGATTGGAGCAGGTCAGTACCGCCCGACACATCGACCCCTTGGCTGCAAGAAGATATTCAGAACTGAAATTCCTGGACTTCATCATAGTACTTAGAAACCACATCTTGTTTTTCCCAAAGACGAGTTAGCAGCCGGAGAATGACGATGATACATTTGGAACAGACAAATAATTTATGTTAATTTATCAGTTCCGCCTTATTTTCCTCCTCTTGCGTAGATATCATCTCGCACCTAACGCATTTGAGCCCAGATATAGACACAAATACCACTGGTGTTTTGACTCTAGCACTGCTAGTGTTATCTTGCTCTGTTAGCATGATGGCTAACCGCTAACTATTGTGTTTTTTTAGCAGGAATCCGGGACACAAATTTGCTGTCCCAGCTGAAAAAGCTAACCCTGTCACAGAATCCTTAGCTATCAGAACTTCCAATAGTTAAAGATGTTCTTGTTGTTGCCTTGATTAAAAAAGATTTAATGAAAATGATTTCATAAAACAACAGACCGAGTGTAGACAGTACACTGATCTGTTGCGCGCTCTGATGACGTGATGGTTCATTCAAAATGATAAATGATGGATTGGACTGACCAAAATGATTTAGGGCAATGATTCATCCTTAAGAAAAATCTTGATTAACGTATTACTGCATGTCCTTGGTTACAATGCATGTCCTTGGTTGTGACAAGTAATAAACCAAGCGTGCAGTGCAGTGATAGGCTATTGTTGAACTGGAGAACATATAACAGACCACTCTCTGTGGACATACACACTATATTTGACAATATGCTATTGTGGTGGGTATTTATTTATCAGACAGATACAGTGTAAATGAAAACATACTGCAAAACGAAATACTGCAATCTACAGTATCCCAGAACATAAGAAAACAATGGAACAGCATTAGTTTGATAACTGGCCAGTGGTAAATGAGCCACACAGTGTGATCTAACAGGGTTCTAAGCAGATACAGCCTACAGATACATGAGACATTTACAGCAGCCATGTTTATGAATGATGGAGTTCCAGATTCCTGTGGTGCTACATCATACAGCTGTACTTTCATCTGCTGTCACCTCCACACCAAGCTGGACTGGGTTAGGGCTGACCCGTCCAGAGCCCAGACCCGCCCAGCTGAATGAGTGTTTAGTTTATATCCAGCTGACTGGGATAGAAGAGGTGACAGCCTAAGCTCTTCCTGTGTTATAGCTAGTATCCACAGCAGAACTGCAACCACTGCAAAGCCCGGCTGTGACAAAGGAGAGGAGAGAGATAGTGTCTGTATGGCGTCATCCTGGAGTACTGGTGGTGCCATGAAGAGACAACTTGCTTGTCATCTTTAGTGCTAGAGCCCTAACCCCAAAACCTGCGGTAATGTATTTTACTGGGTGAAGGCACTACAATGTACAGTTGAAGTTGGAAGTTTTACATACACTTAGGTTGGAGTCATTAAAACTTGTTTTTCAACCACTCCACAAATTTCTTGTTAACAAACTATAGTTTTGGCAAGTCGGTTAGGACATCTACTTTGTGCATTACAACAAGTTATTTTTCCAACAATTGTTTACAGACAGATTATTTCACTTATAATTCACTGTATCACAATTCCAGTGGGTCAGAAGTTTACATGCAGTAAGTTGACTGTGCCTTTAAACAGCTTGGAAAATTCCAGAAAATGATGTCATGGCTTTAGAAGCGTTTGATAGGCTAATTGACATCATTTCAGTCAATTGAAGGTCTACCTGTGGATGTATTTCAAGGCCTACCTTCAAACTCAGTGCCTCTTTGCTTGACATCATGGGAAAATCAAAAGAAATCAGCCAAGACCTCAGAAATAAAATTGTAGACCTCCACAAGTCTGGAGCAATTTCCAAACGCCTGGAAGATACCACGTTCATCTGTACAAACAATAGTACGCAAGTATAAACACCATGGGACCACGCAGCCGTCATACCGCTCAGGAAGGAGACACGTTCTGTCTCCTAGAGATGAACGTACTTTGGTGCGAAAAGTGCAAATCAATCCCAGAACAACAGCAAAGGACCTTGTGAAGATGCTGGAGGAAACGGGTACAAAAGTATCTATATCCACAGTAAAACGAGTCCTATATCGACATAACCTGAAAGGCCGCTCAGCAAGGAAGAAGCCTCTGCTCCAAAACCGCCATAAAAAAAGCCAGACTACGGTTTGCAACTGCACATGGGGACAGAGATCATACTTTTTAGAACTGTTTGGCCATAATGACCATCGTCATGTTTGGAGGAAAAAGGGGGGAGGCTTGCAAGCCGAAGAGCACCATCCCAACCGTGAAGCATGGGGGTGGCAGCATCATGTTGTGGGGGTGCTTTGCGGCAGGAGGGACTGGTGGACTTCACAAAATAGATGGCATCCTTAGGAGGAAAATTAAGTGGATATATTGAAGCAACATCTCAAGACATCAGTCAGGAAGTTAAAGCTTGGACGCAAATGGGTCTTCCAAATGGACAATGACCCCAAGCATACTTCCAAAGTTGTGGCAAAATGGCTTAAGGACAACAAAGTCAAGGTATTGGAGTGGCCATCACAAAGCCCTGACCTCAATCCTATATAAAATTTGTTTGCAGAACTGAAAAAGCGTGTATGAACAAGGAGGCCTACAAACATGACTCAGGTACACCAGCTCTGTCAGGAGGAAGGGGCCAAAATTCACCCAACTTATTGTGGTAAGCTTGTGGAAGGCAACCCTTAAACGTTTCACCCAAGTTAAACAATTTAAAGGCAATCCTACCAAATACTAATTGAGTGTATGTAAACTTCTGACCCACTGGGAATGTGATGAAAGAAATAAAAGCTGAAATAAATAATTCTCTCTACTATTATTCTGACACTTCATATTCTTACAATAAAGTGGTGATCCTAACTGACCTAAGACAGGGCATTTTTACTATGATTAAATGTCAGAAATTCAAATGTTCAAATGTATTTGGCTAAGGTGTATGTAAACTTCCGACTTCAACTGTACATTATACAGTATATTTCAATAGCAATTCCAAAACGCACAACTAAAACAAGGAAACTGTCCATGGATAAGTGTTTAATCTGGTTCCTTCTGAAGGTTTAGTCACATGCTCTGAGCACCCTGGTTAAACTCTAACCCCCCTGCTGGCAGAGGCACTTATTAGCAGTGGTGGAAAAAGTACCCAATTTTCATACTTGAGTAAAAGTAAAGATACATTAAAAGAAAATGACTCAAGTAGAAGTTAAAGTCACCCAGTAAAATACCACTTGAGCAAAAGTCTAAAGGTATTTGGTTTTAAATGTACTTAAGTATCAAAAGTAAAAGTATAAATCATTTAAAATTCCTTATATTGAGAAAAACCAGTTGACACGATTTCACACTCAGACATAATTTACAAATGAAGCATTTTTGTTTGGTGAGTCCACCAGATCAAAGGCAGCAGGGATGAGCAGGGATGTTCTCTTGATAAGTGTGTGAATTAGACAATTTTACTGTCCTACTAAGCATTTAAAATGTAATGAGTTCTTTTGGGTGTCAGGGAAAATGTACGGAATAAAAAGTACATTATTCTCTTTAGGAATGTAGTTGAGTAAAAGTTGGACAAATATAAATAGTAAAGTAAAGTACAGACACCCCAAAAAACTACTTAAGTACTCCTTTAAAGTGTCTTTACTTAATGACTTTACACCACTGCTTATTAGTCAGCCTTTCTCCCTAACCCTGTCCTGGTCCCTCTTCTCCTAAACCTAACCCTCTCCTGGTACCCTCTTCTCCTAAACCTAACCCTCTCCTGGTACCCTCTTCTCCTAAACCTAACCCTCTCCTGGTCCCTCTCCCCCAACTCTAACCCTCTCCTGGTCCCTCTCCCCCAACTCTAACCCTCTCCTGGTCCCCTCTTCTCCTAAACCTAACCCTCTCCTGGTCCCTCTCCCCCAACTCTAACCCTCTCCAGGTCCCTCTCCCCCAACTCTAACCCTGTCCTGGTCCCTCTCCCCCAACTCTAACCCTGTCCTGGTCCCTCTCCCCCAACTCTAACCCTGTCCTGGTCCCTCTCCCCCAACTCTAACCCTCTCCTGGTCCCTCTCCCCCAACTCTAACCCTCTCCTGGTCCCTCTCCCCCAACTCTAACCCTCTCCTGGTCCCTCTCCCCCAACTCTAAACCTCTCCTGGTCCCCTCTTCTCCTAAACCTAACCCTCTCCTGGTCCCCTCTTCTCCTAAACCTAACCCTCTCCTGGTCCCTCTCCCCCAACTCTAACCCTCTCCTGGTCCCTCTCCCCCAACTCTAAACCTCTCCTGGTCCCTCTCCCCCAACTCTAACCCATTCCTGGTCCCTCTCCCCCAACTCTAACCCATTCCTGGTCCCTCTCCCCCAACTCTAACCCTCTCCAGGTCCCTCTCCCCCAACTCTAACCCTGTCCTGGTCCCTCTCCCCCAACTCTAACCCTGTCCTGGTCCCTCTCCTAAACCTAACCCTCTCCTGGGGTCTCTCCCCCAACTCTAACCCATTCCTGGTCCCTCTCCCCCAACTCTAACCCTCTCCTGGTCCCTCTCCCCCAACTCTAACCCTCTCCTGGTCCCTCTTCTCCTAACCCTCTCCTGGTCCCTCTCCCCCAACTCTAACCCTCTCCAGGTCCCTCTCCACCAACTCTAACCCTCTCCAGGTCCCTCTCCCCCAACTCTAACCCATTCCTGGTCCCTCTCCCCCAACTCTAACCCTCTCCAGGTCCCTCTCCCCCAACTCCTAACCCTCTCCAGGTCCCTCTCCCCAACTCCTAACCCATTCCTGGTCCCTCTCCCCAACTCTAACCCATTCCTGGTCCCTCTCCCCAACTCTAACCCTCTCAGGTCCCTCTCCCCCAACTCTAACCCTCTCCAGGTCCCTCTCCCCCAACTATAACCCTCTCCAGGTCCCTCTCCCCCAACTCTAACCCTCTCCAGGTCCCTCTCCCCCAACTCTAACCCTCTCCAGGTCCCTCTCCTCCAACTCTAACCCTGTCATCGTCCCTCTCCCCCAACTCTAACCCTGTCCGGGTCCCTCACCCCCAACGCTAACCCTGTCCGGGTCCCTCTCCCCCAACTCTAACCCATTCCTGGTCCCTCTCCCCCAACCCTAACCCTTTCCTGGTCCCTCTCCCCAACTCTAACCCATTCCTGGTCCCTCTCCCCAACTCTAACCCATTCCTGGTCCCTCTCCCCCAACTCTAACCCATTCCTGGTCCCTCTCCCCCAACTCTAACCCTCTCCAGGTCCCTCTCCCCAACTCTAACCCTGTCCTGGTCCCTCTCCCCCAACTCTAACCCTGTCCTGGTCCTTCTCCCCCAACTCTAACCATCTCCAGGTCCCTCTCCCTCAACTCTAACCCTTTCCTGGTCCCTCTTCTCCTAAACCTAACCCTCTCCTGGTCCCTCTCCCCCAACTCTAACCAATTCCTGGTCCCTCTCCCCCAACTCTAACCCTCTCCTGGTCCCTCTCCCCCAACTCTAACCCATTCCTGGTCCCTCTCCCCCAACTCTAACCCTCTCCTGGTCCCTCTTCTCCTAACCCTCTCCTGGTCCCTCTCCCCCAACTCTAACCCTCTCCAGGTCCCTCTCCCCCAACTCTAACCCTGTCCAGGTCCCTCTCCCCCAACTCTAACCCTCTCCTGGGGTCTCTCCCCCAACTCTAACCCTCTCCAGGTCCCTCTCCCCCAACTCTAACCCTCTCCAGGTCCCTCTCCCCAACTCCTAACCCTCTCCAGGTCCCTCTCCCCCAACTCTAACCCTGTCATCGTCCATCTCCCCCAACTCTAACCCTGTCCTGGTCCCTCTCCCCCAACTCTAACCCTGTCCTGGTCCCTCTCCCCCAACTCTAACCCTCTCCAGGTCCCTCTTCTCCTAACCCTCTCCTGGTCCCTCTCCCCCAACTCTAACCCTCTCCTGGTCCACTCTTCTCCTAAACCTAACCTTCTCCTGGTCCCTCTCCCCCAACTCTAACCCATTCCTGGTCCCTCTCCCCCAACTCTAACCCATTCCTGGACCCTCTCCCCCAACTCTAACCCTGTCCAGGTCCCTCTCCCCCAACTCTAACCCTCTCCTGGGGTCTCTCCCCCAACTCTAACCCATTCCTGGTCCCTCTCCCCCAACTCTAACCCATTCCTGGACCCTCTCCCCCAACTCTAACCCTGTCCTGGTCCCTCTCCCCCAACTCTAACCCTCTCCAGGTCCCTCTCCCCCAACTCTAACCCTCTCCAGGTCCCTCTCCCCCAACTCTAACCCTCTCCAGGTCCCTCTCCCCCAACTCTAACCCTCTCCAGGTCCCTCTTCTCCTAACCCTCTCCAGGTCCCTCTCCCCCAACTCTAACCCTCTCCTGGTCCCTCTTCTCCTAACCCTCTCCTGGTCCCTCTCCCCAACTCTACCCCTCTCCAGGTCCCTCTCCCCCAACTCTACCCCTCTCCAGGTCCCTCTCCCCCAACTCCTAACCCTCTCCAGGTCCCTCTCCCCCAACTCCTAACCCATTCCTGGTCCCTCTTCTCCTAACCCTAACCCTCTCCTGGTCCCTCTCCCCCAACTCTAACCCATTCCTGGTCCCTCTCCCCCAACTCTAACCCTCTCCAGGTCCCTCTCCCCAACTCTAACCCTCTCCTGGTCCCTCTCATCCAAACCCTAACCCTCTCCTGGTCCCTCTCATCAAAACCCTAACCCTCTCATCCATACCCTAACCCTCTCCTGGTCCCTCTCATCCAAACCCTAACCCTCTCCTGGTCCCTCTCAAGCAAACCCTAACCCTCTCCTGGTCCCTCTCATCCAAACCCTAAACCTCTCCTGGTCCATCTTCTCCTAATCCTCTCCTGGTCCTTCTCCCCCTAGCCCTCTCCTGGTCCCTCTTCTCCTAACCCTAACCCTCTCCTGGTCCCTCTCCCCCAACTCCTAACCCTCTCCTGGTCCCTCTTCTCCTAAACCTAACCCTCTCCTGGTCCCTCTCCCCCAACTCTAACCCTCTCCTGGTCCCTCTCCCCCAACTCTAACCCTCTCCTGGTCCCGCTTCTCCTAAACCTAACCCTTTCCTGGTCCCTCTCCCCCAACTCTAACCCTCTCCTGGTCCCTCTCATCCAAACCCTAAACCTCTCCTGGTCCATCTTCTCCTAAACCTCTCCTGGTCCTTCTCCCCCTAGCCCTCTCCTGGTCCCTCTTCTCCTAACCCTAACCCTCTCCTGGTCCCTCTCTCCCAACTCTAACCCTCTCCTGGTCCCCTCTTCTCCTAAACCTAACCCTCTCCTGGTCCCTCTCCCCCAACTCCTAACCCTCTCCTGGTCCCTCTCCCCCAACTCCTAACCCTCTCCTGGTCCCGCTTCTCCTAAACCTAACCCTTTCCTGGTCCCTCTCCCCCAACTCTAACCCTCTCCTGGTCCCTCAACTCTAACCCTCGCCTGGTCCCCCAACTCTAATCCTCTCCTGGTCCCCCAACTCTAACCCTCTCCTGGTCCCTCTTCTCCTAGCCCTCTCCTGGTCCCTCTTCTCCTAACCCTCTCCTGGTCCCTCTTCTCCTAACCCTCTCCAGGTCCCTCTTCTCCTAACCCTCTCCTGGTCCCTCTCCCCCAACTCTACCCCTGTCCTGGTCCCTCTCCCCCAACTCTAACCCTCTCCAGGTCCCTCTTCTCCTAACCCTCTCCAGGTCCCTCTCCCCCAACTCTAACCCTCTCCTGGTCCCTCTTCTCCTAACCCTCTCCTGGTCCCTCTCCCCCAACTCTACCCCTCTCCAGGTCCCTCTCCCCAACTCTAACCCTCTCCAGGTCCCTCTCCCCCAACTCTAACCCTCTCCAGGTCCCTCTCCCCCAACTCCTAACCCATTCCTGGTCCCTCTCCCCCAACTCTTCTCCTAACCCTCTCCTTGTCCCTCTCCCCCAACTCTAACCCATTCCTGGTCCCTCTCCCCCAACTCTAACCCTATCCAGGTCCCTCTCCCCCAACTCTAACCCTCTCCTGGTCCCTCTCATCCAAACCCTAACCCTCTCCTGGTCCCTCTCATCAAAACCCTAACCCTCTCATCCATACCCTAACCCTCTCCTGGTCCCTCTCATCCAAACCCTAACCTTCTCCTGGTCCCTCTCATCCAAACCCTAACCCTCTCCTGGTCCCTCTCATCCAAACCCTAAACCTCTCCTGGTCCATCTTCTCCTAAACCTCTCCTGGTCCTTCTCCCCCTAGCCCTCTCCTGGTCCCTCTTCTCCTAACCCTAACCCTCTCCTGGTCCCTCTCCCCCAACTCTAACCCATTCCTGGTCCCTTCTCCTAAACCTAACCCTCTCCTGGTCCCTCTCCCCAACTCCTAACCCTCTCCTGGTCCCTCTTCCCCAACTCTAACCCTCTCCTGGTCCCGCTTCTCCTAAACCTAACCCTTTCCTGGTCCCTCTCCCCTAACTCTAACCCTCTCCTGGTCCCCCAACTCTAACCCTCTCCTGGTCCCTCTTCTCCTAGCCCTCTCCTGGTCCCTCTTCTCCTAGCCCTCTCCTGGTCCCTCTTCTCCTAACCCTCTCCTGGTCCCCCAACTCTAACCCTCTCCTGGTCCCTCTTCTCCTAACCCTCTCCTGGTCCCTCTTCTCCTAACCCTCTCCTGGTCCCTCTTCTCCTAACCCTCTCCTGGTCCCTCTTCTCCTAACCCTCTCCTGGTCCCTCTTCTCCTAACCCTCTCCTGGTCCCTCTTCTCCTAACCCTTTCCTGGTCCCTCTTCTCCTAACCCTCTCCTCCTAACCCTCTCCTGGTCCCTCTTCTCCTAACCCTCTCCTGGTCCCTCTCCTCCTAACCCTCTCCTGGTCCCTCTCCTCCTAACCCTCTCCTGGTCCCTCTCCTCCTAACCCTCTCCTGGTCCCTCTCCTCCTAACCCTCTCCTGGTCCCTCTCCTCCTAACCCTCTCCTGGTCCCTCTTCTCCTAACCCTCTCCTGGTCCCTCTCCCCCAACTCTAACCCTCTCCAGGTCCCTCTTCTCCTAACCCTCTCCTGGTCCCTCTCCCCCAACTCTAACCCATTCCTGGTCCACTATTCTCCTAAACCTAACCCTCTCCTGGTCCCTCTCCCCCAACTCTAACCCATTCCTGGTCCCTCTCCCCCAACTCTAACCCTGTCCTGGTCCCTCTCCCCCAACTCTAACCCTCTCCAGGTCCCTCTCCCCCAACTCTAACCCTCTCCTGGGGTCTCTCCCCCAACTCTAACCCATTCCTGGTCCCTCTCCCCCAACTCTAACCCTGTCCTGGTCCCTCTCCCCCAACTCTAACCCTCTCCAGGTCCCTCTCCCCCAACTCTAACCCTCTCCAGGTCCCTCTCCCCCAACTCCTAACCCTCTCCAGGTCCCTCTCCCCAACTCTAACCCTCTCCAGGTCCCTCTCCCCCAACTCTAACCCTCTCCAGGTCCCTCTCCCCCAACTCTAACCCTCTCCAGGTCCCTCTCCCCCAACTCTAACCCTCTCCAGGTCCCTCTCCCCAACTCTAACCCTGTCCTGGTCCCTCTCCCCCAACTCTAACCCTGTCCTGGTCCCTCTCCCCCAACTCTAACCCTCTCCTGGTCCCTCTCCCCCAACTCCTAACCCATTCCTGGTCCCTTTCCCCCAACTCTAACCCTCTCCTGGTCCCTCTTCTCCTAACCCTCTCCTGGTCCCTCTCCCCCAACTCTAACCCTCTCCAGGTCCCTCTCCCCCAACTCCTAACCCTGTCCAGGTCCCTCTCCCCAACTCTAACCCTCTCCTGGGGTCTCTCCCCAACTCTAACCCTCTCCAGGTCCCTCTCCCCCAACTCTAACCCTCTCCAGGTCCCTCTCCCCAACTCTAACCCTCTCCAGGTCCCTCTCCCCCAACTCTAACCCTGTCCTGGTCCCTCTCCCCCAACTCTAACCCTGTCCTGGTCCCTCTCCCCCAACTCTAACCCTGTCCTGGTCCCTCTCCCCAACTCCTAACCCTCTCCAGGTCCCTCTTCTCCTAACCCTCTCCTGGTCCCTCTCCCCCAACTCCTAACCCTCTCCTGGTCCACTCTTCTCCTAAACCTAACCTTCTCCTGGTCCCTCTCCCCCAACTCCTAACCCATTCCTGGTCCCTCTCCCCCAACTCTAACCCATTCCTGGACCCTCTCCCCAACTCTAACCCTCTCCTGGTCCCTCTCCCCAACTCTAACCCTCTCCAGGTCCCTCTCCCCCAACTCTAACCCTCTCCAGGTCCCTCTCCCCCAACTCTAACCCTCTCCAGGTCCCTCTCCCCCAACTCTAACCCTCTCCAGGTCCCTCTCCCCCAACTCTAACCCTCTCCTGGTCCCTCTCCCCCAACTCTAACCCTCTCCAGGTCCCTCTCCCCAACTCTAACCCTCTCCTGGTCCCTCTTCTCCTAACCCTCTCCTGGTCCCTCTCCCCAACTCTACCCCTCTCCAGGTCCCTCTCCCCCAACTCTACCCCTCTCCAGGTCCCTCTCCCCCAACTCTAACCCTCTCCAGGTCCCTCTCCCCCAACTCCTAACCCTCTCCTGGTCCCTCTCCCCCAACTCTAACCCATTCCTGGTCCCTCTCCCCAACTCCTAACCCTCTCCTGGTCCCTCTCCCCCAACTCTAACCCTCTCCTGGTCCCTCTCCCCCAACTCTAACCCTCTCCTGGTCCCTCTCTCCCCAACTCTAACACTCTCCTAGTCCCTCTCCCCCAACTCTTCTCCTAACCCTCTCCTGGTCCCTCTCCCCCAACTCTAACCCTCTCCTGGTCCCTCTTCTCCTAACCCTAACCCTCTCCTGGTCCCTCTCCCCCAACTCTAACCCATTCCTGGTCCCTCTCCCCCAACTCTAACCCTCTGCAGGTCCCTCTCCCCAACTCTAACCCTCTCCTGGTCCCTCTCATCCAAACCCTAACCCTCTCCTGGTCCCTCTCATCAAAACCCTAACCCTCTCATCCATACCCTAACCCTCTCCTGGTCCCTCTCATCCAAACCCTAACCCTCTCCTGGTCCCTCTCATGCAAACCCTAACCCTCTCCTGGTCCCTCTCATCCAAACCCTAAACCTCTCCTGGTCCATCTTCTCCTAATCCTCTCCTGGTCCTTCTCCCCCTAGCCCTCTCCTGGTCCCTCTTCTCCTAACCCTAACCCTCTCCTGGTCCCTCTCCCCCAACTCTAACCCTCTCCTGGTCCCCTCTTCTCCTAAACCTAACCCTCTCCTGGTCCCTCTCCCCCAACTCTAACCCTCTCCTGGTCCCTCTCCCCCAACTCTAACCCTCTCCTGGTCCCGCTTCTCCTAAACCTAACCCTTTCCTGGTCCCTCTCCCCCAACTCTAACCCTCTCCTGGTCCCTCTCATCCAAACCCTAAACCTCTCCTGGTCCATCTTCTCCTAAACCTCTCCTGGTCCTTCTCCCCCTAGCCCTCTCCTGGTCCCTCTTCTCCTAACCCTAACCCTCTCCTGGTCCCTCTCTCCCAACTCTAACCCTCTCCTGGTCCCCTCTTCTCCTAAACCTAACCCTCTCCTGGTCCCTCTCCCCCAACTCTAACCCTCTCCTGGTCCCTCTCCCCCAACTCTAACCCTCTCCTGGTCCCGCTTCTCCTAAACCTAACCCTTTCCTGGTCCCTCTCCCCCAACTCTAACCCTCTCCTGGTCCCTCAACTCTAACCCTCGCCTGGTCCCCAACTCTAATCCTCTCCTGGTCCCCCAACTCCTAACCCTCTCCTGGTCCCTCTTCTCCTAGCCCTCTCCTGGTCCCTCTTCTCCTAACCCTCTCCTGGTCCCTCTTCTCCTAACCCTCTCCAGGTCCCTCTTCTCCTAACCCTCTCCTGGTCCCTCTCCCCCAACTCTACCCCTGTCCTGGTCCCTCTCCCCCAACTCTAACCCTCTCCAGGTCCCTCTTCTCCTAACCCTCTCCAGGTCCCTCTCCCCCAACTCTAACCCTCTCCTGGTCCCTCTTCTCCTAACCCTCTCCTGGTCCCTCTCCCCCAACTCTACCCCTCTCCAGGTCCCTCTCCCCCAACTCTAACCCTCTCCAGGTCCCTCTCCCCCAACTCTAACCCTCTCCAGGTCCCTCTCCCCCAACTCTAACCCATTCCTGGTCCCTCTCCCCCAACTCTTCTCCTAACCCTCTCCTTGTCCCTCTCCCCCAACTCTAACCCATTCCTGGTCCCTCTCCCCAACTCTAACCCTATCCAGGTCCCTCTCCCCCAACTCTAACCCTCTCCTGGTCCCTCTCATCCAAACCCTAACCCTCTCCTGGTCCCTCTCATCAAAACCCTAACCCTCTCATCCATACCCTAACCCTCTCCTGGTCCCTCTCATCCAAACCCTAACCCTCTCCTGGTCCCTCTCATCCAAACCCTAACCCTCTCCTGGTCCCTCTCATCCAAACCCTAAACCTCTCCTGGTCCATCTTCTCCTAAACCTCTCCTGGTCCTTCTCCCCCTAGCCCTCTCCTGGTCCCTCTTCTCCTAACCCTAACCCTCTCCTGGTCCCTCTCCCCCAACTCTAACCCATTCCTGGTCCCGCTTCTCCTAAACCTAACCCTCTCCTGGTCCCTCTCCCCCAACTCTAACCCTCTCCTGGTCCCTCTTCCCCAACTCTAACCCTCTCCTGGTCCCGCTTCTCCTAAACCTAACCCTTTCCTGGTCCCTCTCCCCCAACTCTAACCCTCTCCTGGTCCCTCAACTCTAACCCTCTCCTGGTCCCCTAACTCTAACCCTCTCCTGGTCCCCCAACTCTAACCCTCTCCTGGTCCCTCTTCTCCTAGCCCTCTCCTGGTCCCTCTTCTCCTAACCCTCTCCTGGTCCCTCTTCTCTAACCCTCTCCTGGTCCCTCTTCTCCTAACCCTCTCCTGGTCCCTCTTCTCCTAACCCTCTCCTGGTCCCTCTTCTCCTAACCCTCTCCTGGTCCCTCTTCTCCTAACCCTCTCCTGGTCCCTCTTCTCCTAACCCTCTCCTGGTCCCTCTTCTCCTAACCCTTTCCTGGTCCCTCTTCTCCTAACCCTTTCCTGGTCCCTCTTCTCCTAACCCTCTTCTCCTAACCCTCTCCTGGTCCCTCTTCTCCTAACCCTCTCCTGGTCCCTCTCCTCCTAACCCTCTCCTGGTCCCTCTCCTCCTAACCCTCTCCTGGTCCCTCTCCTCCTAACCCTCTCCTGGTCCCTCTCCTCCTAACCCTCTCCTGGTCCCTCTCCTAACCCTCTCCTGGTCCCTCTCCTCCTCCCTCTCCTCCTAACCCTCTCCTGGTCCCTCTTCTCCTAACCCTCTCCTGGTCCCTCTCCCCCAACTCTAACCCTCTCCAGGTCCCTCTCCCCCAACTCTAACCCTCTCCTGGGGTCTCTCCCCCAACTCTAACCCATTCCAGGTCCCTCTCCCCCAACTCTAACCCTCTCCAGGTCCCTCTCCCCCAACTCTAACCCTCTCCAGGTCCCTCTCCCCCAACTCTAACCCTCTCCAGGTCCCTCTCCCCCAACTCTAACCCTGTCATCGTCCCTCTCCCCCAACTCTAACCCTGTCCTGGTCCCTCTCCCCCAACTCTAACCCTGTCCTGGTCCCTCTCCCCCAACTCTAACCCTCTCCAGGTCCCTCTTCTCCTAACCCTCTCCTGGTCCCTCTCCCCCAACTCTAACCCATTCCTGGTCCACTCTTCTCCTAAACCTAACCCTCTCCTGGTCCCTCTCCCCCAACTCTAACCCATTCCTGGTCCCTCTCCCCCAACTCTAACCCTGTCCTGGTCCCTCTCCCCCAACTCTAACCCTCTCCTGGGGTCTCTCCCCCAACTCTAACCCATTCCTGGTCCCTCTCCCCCAACTCCTAACCCTGTCCTGGTCCCTCTCCCCCAACTCTAACCCTGTCCTGGTCCCTCTCCCCCAACTCCTAACCCTCTCCAGGTCCCTCTCCCCCAACTCCTAACCCTCTCCAGGTCCCTCTCCCCAACTCCTAACCCTCTCCAGGTCCCTCTCCCCCAACTCTAACCCTCTCCAGGTCCCTCTCCCCCAACTCTAACCCTGTCCAGGTCCCTCTCCCCCAACTCTAACCCTGTCCTGGTCCCTCTCCCCCAACTCTAACCCATTCCTGGTCCCTCTCCCCCAACTCCTAACCCTGTCCTGGTCCCTCTCCCCAACTCTAACCCTCTCCAGGTCCCTCTTCTCCCTAACCCTGTCCTGGTCCCTCTCCCCCAACTCTAACCCTCTCCAGGTCCCTCTCCCCCAACTCTAACCCTCTCCTTGTCCCTCTCATCCAAACCCTAACCCTCTCCTGGTCCCTCTCATCAAAACCCTAACCCTCTCATCCATACCCTAACCCTCTCCTGGTCCCTCTCATCCAAACCCTAACCCTCTCCTGGTCCCTCTTCTCCTAACCCTCTCCTGGTCCCTCTTCTCTTAACCCTCTCCTGGTCCCTCTCCTCCTAACCCTCTCCTGGTCCCTCTCCTCCTAACCCTCTCCTGGTCCCTCTCCTCCTAACCCTCTCCTGGTCCCTCTCCTCCTAACCCTCTCCTGGTCCCTCTTCTCTTAACCCTCTCCTGGTCCCTCTTCTCCTAACCCTCTCCTGGTCCCTCTTCTCCTAGCCCTCTCCTGGTCCCTCTTCTCCTAACCCTAACCCTCTCTTCCTGTAGTATTGCCATCTGTCCCATTCTAATGTAATGCCATGTTTGTGATATTAACTTGACATGAAGCTATGGAGTTTGACTATCAGCTAGACAAATCACTTTATAATAATATAATACCTTATAATAGCATGTCTAAAGGTAGAACATGATAATAACTGGCAATATGGCAGTTACCTCAAACTGCTGTATATTTAGAGGAGACCGACACATATAGTTTCCTCATCACGTGCTCCTGCCACGTTGAAATGCTAACCAAACTGAGTTATGTGGTATTTATAGTTCAATGAATACAACCCCGTTTGTCGTCTGTCAGTCTGTCAGTCTGTCTGTAGTTTACCCTGTATGTCTGTCTGTCTGTCTAACCCTTACTCTGTTTGTCTGTCTGTCTGTCTGTCTAGCCCTAACCCTGTCTGTCTGTCTCTCTAACCCTAACCCTGTTTTTCTGTCTGTCTGACTGTCTGTCTGTGTGTCTGACTGTCTAACCCTTAATCTGTCTGGTGGCAGGTAGCCTAGTGGTTAGAGCGTTGGACTTGTAACCGGAGGGTTGCAAGTTTGAATCCCCAAGCTGACAAGGAAAAAAATCTGTCGTTCTGCCCCCGAACAAGGCAGTTAACCCACTGTTCCCGGGGCGCCGAAGACGTGGATGTCGATTAAGGCAGCCCCCCGCACCTCTCTGATTCAGAGGGGTTGGGTTAAATGCGGAAGACCCATTTCAGTTGAAGGCATTCGGTTGTACAACTGACTAATAATGGTGACTTTGACTTTTTGTCTGTCTGTCTGTCGTACTAACCCTTTGTCTGTCTGTCTAGCCCTAACCCTGTCTGTCTGTCTGTCTGTCTGTCTAGCCATAACCCTGTCTGTCTGTCTAGCCATAACCCTGTCTGTCTGTCTAGCCCTAACCCTGTCTGTCTCTCTCTAACCCTAACCCTGTCCTTCTGTTTGTCTGTCTGTCTAACCCTGTCTGTCTGTCTCTCTAGCCCTAACCCTGTCTGTCTGTTTGTCTGTCTAACCCTAAGTCTGTCTAACCCTGTCTGTCTGTGTAACCCTGTCAATCAAATAAATTTATTTATAAAGCCCTTTTTACATCAGCAGATGTCACAAAGTGCCATACAGAAACCCATCCTAAAACCCCAAACAGCAAGAAATGCAGGTGTAGAAGCACGGTGGCTAGGAAAAACTCCCTAGAAAGGCTGGAACCTAGGAAGAAACCTAGAAAGGAACCAGGCTCTGAGGGGTGGCCAGTCCTCTTTTGGCTGTGCCGGGTGGAGATTATGAGAGTACATGGCCATTTAAGGCCAGATTGTTCTTCAAGATGTTCAAACGTTCATAGATGACCATCAGGCAAGGTAGCACGCCCGGTGAACAGGTCAAGGTTCCCTAGCCACAGGCAGAACCGTTGAAACAGCAGCATGATCAGGTGGACCGGGAACAGCCAGGAGTCATCAGGCCAGGTAGTCCTGAGGCATGGTCCTAGGGCTCAGGTCCTCCTGGAGGGGAGGGAGAGAGAGAGAATGAGAGGCAACATACTTAAATTCACACAGGACACCAGATAAGACAGGAGAATTACACCAGATATAATAGACTGACCCTAACCCCCCGGGACATAGACTACAGCAGCATAGATACTGAAGGCTGAGACGGGGGGGGTCGGGGGACACTGTGGCCCTGTCTGACAATACCCCTGGACAGGGGCAACCAGGATATATCCCCACCCACTTTGCCAAAGCACAGCCCCCACACCACTAGAGGGAAATCAACAGACCACCAACTTACCATCCTGAGACAAGACTGAGTATAGCCCACGAAGATCTCCTCCATCGGACAAGCCCAAGGACGTGCAAAACTGGACAGGAAGATAACATCTGTAACTCAGCTCCAGGGATGGCTTGGAAGAGAACTAGTAAGCCAGTGACTCAGCCCCTGTAATAGGGTCAGAGACAGAGAATCCCAGTGGAGGGGAGCCGGCCAGGCAGAGACAGCAAGGGCGGTTCTTCGCTCCAGTGCCTTTCCGTTCACCTTCACACCCCTGAGCCAGACTACACTCAATCATAGGACCTACTGAAGAGATGAGTCTTCAGTAAAGACTTAAAGGTTGAGACAGAGTCTGCGTCACTCACATGGATAGGCAGACCTGTCCATAAACATTGAGCTCTATAGGAGAAAGCCCTGCCTCCAGCTGTTTGCTTAGAAATTCTAGGGACAATAAGGAGGCCTGCGTCTTGTGACCGTAGCGTACGTGTAGGTATGTACGGCAGAACCAAATCGGAGAGATAGGTAGGAGCAAGTCCATGTAATGCTTTGTAGGTTAGCAGTAAAACCTTGAAATCAGCCCTAGCCTTAACAGGAAGCCAGTGTAGAGAGGCTAGCACTGGAGTAATATGATCTAATCAAGATTCTAGCAGCCGTGTTTAGCACTAACTGAAGTTTATTTAGTGCTTTATCCTGGTAGCTGGAGACTACAGTATTGCAGTAGTCCAATCTAGAAGTGACAAAAGCATGGATGAGCTTTTCTGCATAATTCTTGGACAAAAAGTCTCTGATTTTTGTAATGTTATTATGAAAATGGAAAAAAGCTATATTTGAAACAGTCTTGATATGTTCGTCAAAAGAGAGATCAGGGTCCAGAGTAACGCCGAGGTCCTTCACAGTTTTACTGTACAACCATCAAGATTAATTGTCAGATCCAACAGAAGATCTCTTTGTTTCTTGGGACCTAGAACTAACATCTCTGTTTTGTCCAAGTTTAAATGTAAAACATTTGCCACCATCCACTTCCTTATGTCTGAAACACAGGCTTCCAGGGTAGGCAATTTTGGGGCTTCACCATGTTTCATCGAAACAGCTGTGTGTCGTCCTCATAGCAGTGAAAGATGTCATTGTGTTTCAGAATGACATCACCAAGTGGTAAAATATAGAGCGAAAACAATAGTGGTCCTAAAACGGGACCTTGAGAAATGCCGAAAACGTACAATTGATTTGTCAGAGGACAAACCGCCTTCAGAGACAAACTGATATCTTCCGACAGATAAGATCTAAACCAGGCCAGAACTTGTCCATGTAGACCAATTAGGGTTTCCAATCTCTCCAGAAGAATGTGGTGATCGATGATATCAAAAGCAGCATTAAGGTCTAGGAGCACGAGGACAGCTTTTCTTTTTTGAGACAGGAATAGGAGATTTGATATAGGCCGATTAGTTTTTTTATATTTTCTGGGTCAAGGTTTGGCTTTTTCAAGAGAGGCTTTATTACTGCCACTTTTAGTGAGTTTGGTACACATCCGGTGGATAGAGAGCCGTTTATTATGTTCAACATAGGAGGGCCAAGCACAGGAAGCAGCTCTTTCAGTAGTTTAGTTGGAATAGGGTCCAGTATGCTGCTTGACGGTTTAGAGGTCATGACTATTTTCATAAATGTGTAAAGAGATACAGAAATAAAAAACGTGAGTGTCTCCATTGATCCTAGGTCCTGGCAGTTCTGTGCAGACTCAGGACAACTGAGCTTTGGAGAAATACGCCGATTCAAAATGGAGTCCGTCATTTTCTTTCTAATGATCATGATCTTTTTATCAAAGAAGTTCATGAATTTATCACTGCTGAAGTGAAAGCCATCCTATCTTGTTTAATGCTGCTTTTTAGTTAGCTTTGCGACAGTATCAAAAATATATTTTGGATTGTTCTTATTCTCCTCAATTAGGTTGGAAAAATAGGATGATCGAGCAGCAGTGAGGGCTCTTCGATATTGCACGGTTCTGTCGTTCCAAGCTATTCGGAAGACTTCCAGTTTGGTGGAGCGCCATTTCTGTTCCAATTTTCTGGAAGCTTATTTCAGGGCTCTGTTTTTTTCTGGGAGGAAATTTCTTGTGACAAATGTTTTGTTTTTAGGGGTGCGACGTCTAGGGTATTACGCAAGGTTAAATTAAGATCCTCAGTTAGGTGGTTAACCGATTTTTGTACTCTGACGTCCTTGGGTAGGTGGAGGGAGTCTGGAAGGGCATCTAGGAATCTTTCGGTTGTTCGAGAATTTATAGCACGGCTTTTGATGATCCTTGGTTGGGGACAGAGCAGATTATTTGTTGCAAACGTAATAAAATGGTGGTCCAGGATAATGAGGAAAAACATTAAGATCCACAATATTTATTCCATGGGACAAAACTAGATCCAGGGTATGACTGTGGCAACGTGTAGGTCCGGAGACATGGTGGACAAAACCCACTGAGTCGATGTTGGCTCCGAAAGCCTTTTGGAGTGGGTCTGTGGGCTTTTCTTTGTGAATATTAAAGTCACCAAAAATTTGAATATTATCTGCTATGACTACAAGGTCCACCGAATTCCCTGAATTCCTATTGAGGAACACTGTATATGGCCCAGGAGGCCTTTTAACAGTAGCTATAAAAAGTGATTGAGTAGGCTGCATAGATTTCATGACTAGATGCTAAAAATACGTAAATGCTGTCTTTTTTTGTTGTTGTAAAAAAATGTCATACTTGTTAGCAACACCTCCGCCTTTGCAGGATGAGCGGGGGATATGGGAGGCCTCATTTAACACAGTACATTCATCAGGCTTGAGCCATGTTTCAGTCAGGCCAATCACATCAAGATTATGATCAGTGATTAGTTCATTGACTATGACTGCCTTGGAAGTGAGGGATCTAACATTAAGTAGCCCCATTTTGAGATATCAAAATCTCAATATTGACAGGAATGGAGGAGGTCTGTATTCCAGTGAGACTGCTAAGGCGAACACCACCATGCTTAGTTTTGCCCAACCTAGATCGAGGCACAGACGTGGTCTCAATGGGGATAGCTGAGCTGACTACACTGACTGTGCTAGTGGCAGACTCCACTAAGCTGGCAGGCTGGCTAACAGCCTGCTGCCTGGCCTGCACCCTATCTCATTGTGGAGCTAGGGGAGTTAGAACCCTGTCTATGTTCGTAGATAAGATGAGAGCACCTCTCCAGCTAGGATGGAGTCTGTCACTCCTCAACAGGCCAGGCTTGGTCCTGTTTGTGTCTGATTTACAGAAAGAGGGACAGTTATCTACGAATTCAGAGGCAGAAAACAGTTTTCAACCAGCGATGGAGTTGTGAGACTCTGCTGTAGAGCTCATCACTCCCCCTAACTGGGAGGGGGCCAGAGACAATTACTCAATGCCAACACATCTTTCTAGCTGATTTACACACTGAAGCTATGTTGCGCTTGGTGACCTCTGACTGTTTCATCCTAACATCGTTGGTGCCGACGTGGATAACAATGTCCCTATATACTCTACACTTGCCAGATTAGCCCTGCCCCCTGGTAAACAGTGTATGATCGCTGGATGATTCTTTCTAAGTATAATATTGCGGGTAATGGAGTTGCCAATGACTAGGGTTTTCAATTTGTCAGAGCTAATGGTGGGAGGCTTCGGCGGCTCAGACTCCATAACGGGTGGAGGAGAGACCTGAGAAGGCTCCACCTCTGACTCCGACTCGTTGATTAATGGGGAGAACCGGTTGAAAGTCGACACCGGTTGAGTATGCCGACAGCATTTCTTTCCAGAAAATTGTCCAGCTGCTGGGACAGTGCAGGGGGGGTTATACTACTATCTGTACTTACTGGGGGCACAGAAGCTGTTTCATCCTTTCCTACACTAAATTTACCCTAGCCTAACGATTGCATCTGAAGCTGTGCTTGCAGCACGGCTATCCTCACCATAAGGTGATAGTTCTCCTGTATATTGTGAGAACAGCGACTGCAATTAGATGGCATAGTGTTAATGTTACTACTTAGTTTCAGCTGGTGGATGTCCTGCAGAACCATGTCCAGATAAAGCGTCCGAGGTGAAAAAGATGAATGAAAAAAGTCGAGCAAGGAAAAAATTAAGATGTTGGTAAAGGTGTTAAATTGGAAAATGTGTTAAATGCAGATTTATTAAGGGGTTATTAAAAGTAAAAGCCGAAAAGTTTGGCAGATAACCAAGTTGCAACAAACAGCACAACAGCACCGAGACAAGTCCGGAAGCTGTCTAGCCCTAACCATGTCTGTCTGTCTATCTAGCCCTAATCCCTTCTGTCTGTCGGTCTCTCTGTCTAGCCCTAACCTTGTCTGTCTGTCTAGCCCTAACCTTGTCTGTCTGTCTAGCCCAAACCCTGTCTGTCTGTCTAGACCAAACCCTGTCTGTCTGTCTAGACCAAACCCTGTCTGTCTGTCTAGACCAAACCCTGTCTGTCTGTCTAGACCAAACCCTGTCTGTCTGTCTAGACTTAACCTTGTCTGTCTGTCTAGACCTAATCTTGTCTGTCTGTCTAGCCCTAACCCTGTCTGTCAGTCTGTCTGTCTGTCAGTAAAGGAGTGACGGACCAAAGTAAAATGCCTCCCATTCAGGCCCAGAAAATAGGATATGCACATATTTAGTACCATTGGATAGGAAACACTCACAAGTTAACTTCTTGGGGCGCTCCCGACACTACCAGGTGAAATGCAAGGAGCCAAATTCAAAATCCAAAAGTTGAATTATTAAACATGCACCAATATACAAGTGTTTCATAGTCATCAAAAGCTCTGCTTCTTGGCAATATCACAGCGTTGTCAGTTTCAAAAAGGCTTTACGGCGACAGCACCACATTTGATTGTTTGAGGGTAGCACCTCACATATTTTTCCATTACCATGAATTCATAAGCCATCACGGTTCACACATAACACATTTCACAGCGAAAACAAATCAATTACCTTTTGAAGAACTTCTGCTGAGAGCTTCAAGTGTCCAACGAAGACAATCCATGGTTCTTTTGTTAGAAAAAGTAATCTATTATATCCATAAATCTCCATTTGGTTGGCGCGTTATAATGAGAAAATAGAGCGTTGACTCCTCCGTCGTGTGGTAGAACTTGTATAAGTTGCTCAAGGATGATGACCTCACCGATCTCATCCTGTGTCTTCTCCTCCGGTCGAACCAATCGTCGGTAGATACCCTTGAGGCGGTGGATGTTGAACTTCACCAGCAGCGCTTCCTTCAAGCCCTTGTAGACGTTGGACAACCCCTCATCCATTGCTGTGTAAGCCTCTAAGGACTTGCCCATGAGCAATGGGACAAGCCTGCAGGCCCACTCTACCTCTGGCCACCGCCACGTCTTGGCCATGCCCTCAAACCTCAGCAGGTGGTTTTCAATGTCCTCCCCCTGCTGGTATGAGGGCATCTTTGGCTCTTTCCTTAGGAATGCTGGAAGATGGATGTTAACACTGCTGGACTGGTCTCCTGATGCTGGGGCTGGCATCATCACTGCTTGGGGATCCTGCTGTGGAGTTGAAGTCCATGCTGCGTCGAGCCTTTGTTGTCCTGGTGTTGGCAGACCCAATCTTGGGCTCTCACTCACGAGTTCCGCTTGGTGAGGAGCTGTGAGGATAGATTGGAGTAGGCCCCGGAACTCCTGCTTGAGGTCTTGGTCCCTCCTCTCAAGGCAGGTGAAAGTTGCTGGAAAAGGGCTACCATGGTTGGGTGTGGTTCTGGTCCCCCAACTGCTCCTTCAGTCAGCTGGTCTTTTATGGCTGTATCTGCCAGTTCAACCGGTAGCTCAAGCAGTTCTGGTTGTGTTTGGCCCCTTGGTCGGGCTCCTAGTTTCTCATATTTGACCTCTTCTTCATCAGACGATTCCATGGTATTCCACCCCGTTTCAACTTTAGGTACCTTTGACAGTTGACGCTGCTGCTGAGAATGCAATCCTGTACGCGTTCCTTTAAATCTCTTTTTGGAATTCACTGATTTGCGGTGCGTCATCCCACCACTGCCACCGTATGTCACGTAGAGTAGGCCAGAAGGCCAAACTGGAAAACCTCTGTCAAAATAAAAAGATGGCGGAGCTGCAAAAGTTCTTCTGTGCAAGGGTGTTTATTTACATAGTGATTCCAGAAATAAAAAAAACAGTACTGCCATCAAAAGTATACCTTATGGGGACAACTTAAAAACAATGCTGCCCCATTCACAGCTCAATACATAATGGCCTCTCCTCTTAAACTGAAAGAGAGGCTCCTTTTGTAGGGGAAGCCCCTCCCCTCAGAACATAGCCAACACTAATTAATTAAGCAATTACCTTCATTAAGCAATTAAGCAATTACCTTTATCAAAGCCTACGTTCAGCCAAACATACCAAATTATATACATTCAGACATGTTTTTCATGATACAATATACTAATATAACATTTACAAAATCACATCACTACTGACATGGTCTTTCAATATGCCCATTTACATTAACGAGCCATTCGGGACAGGCACTACAAAGTCAGCCCGATTGCTTAGCTCGGGTGCTTATCCAGCATACCCGGAAGCAACTGAGATGAAGAGAGAAACAGAACCAAACAAACAACGCGTAACATTGATGAGTATAATAAACGTTGCTTAAATTAAGCATGAACACTTGTCTGTATTCTTTATACCCTAACCTGTTACTGCTGGGACGTTACTGTAAAATGTATGTACTAATACAGACGTTAAGAAGTTAAGCGTGAGGCCTGCATCATGGATCCTCCCCAGGTCTCTGCTAAGATGCTATATGTGCTCCTCCCAGGAGTGGCTGTAGATCACCACATCGTTCAAGTTAGCAGCACAGAAATCGTCACAGTCCTGGAGGACCTCGTCCATCAGCTTCTGGAAACTCGCAGGGGCCCCATGAAGGCCAAACGGCATAACCTTGAACTGGAACAGGCCCATCGGTGTCCAGAACGCAGTGTAGACCTTGGATTGTTCGTCCAGGGGCACCTGCCAGTACCCTTTGCAGAGATCCAATGTGGTGATGTTATGAGCTCTACCAATTCTCTCCAGTAAGTCGTCAATGCGGGGCATGAGGTAGGCATCAAACTGGGAGATAGCATTCACCTTATGGAAGTCCATGCAGACGCGCAAAGAGACATCCTTCTTTGGGACAATGACAATGGGGCTGCTCCATTCACTTGACGATGGCCCGACCACATCCATCTCTATCATGGTGTAGACCTCTTCCTTGAGGGCTACCACCAGCCTCTCAGGCACACGGTAAGGATGCTGGCAGACACGGTTCTGGCCAGGCTTCAAACGGATGACATGTTCCAGGACTTTGGTTCTTCCTGGCCTCTGATTTAAGAGGGCCGGATACTTGCCAAACAGCTGCTTCAGCTCATCTTGCTTGTCTTCTTCTAGGTGAGCCAGTATGACCTCCGCTCATCCTTTCCATGCCTCTGTAACCCCCTCCGACTCGTCCTCTTCTTCTACTCTGAGGACCAGAAAGGACTTTCCCTTGGAGAGTTCCTCCTTCTCCTCCCAGGCCTTGAGGAGGTTCACATGGTAGGTTTGCTTCTTCTTACCCTTGTCAGGGTGCAGCACCTCGTAGGTCACCGGGCTCATCTTCCTCCCTATTAGGTATGGCGCCTTGCATATTTATGGATATAATGCAAGGAGCCAAATTCAACAGTCAATATAAAGACTGTTGACATCCAGTGGAAGCCATAGGTACTGCAGTCTAGGTCCTAGATAACATTGAAGCCCATAGGCAGCCAGGAGAAAAAGGTAAAAAAAAAAAAAACTGCAAATCCGGATGGATTTTCCCCAGGTTTTCGCCTGCTATATCAGTTCTGTTATACTCAGAGACATTATTTTAACGGTTTTAGAAACTTCAGAGTGTTTCCTATCCAATAGTACTAATTATATATCCTAGTTTCTGGGCCTGAGTGGCAGGTATTTTACTTTGGGCACCCCAGACTCTCCAAAACCGACACCTCGGCTGATGATGCCTAAAGAGTTAACAATGTGGGTCGACACACAAGTTAACGTCTATATTAGTACATACATTTCACAGTAACGTCCTAGCAGTAACAGGTTAGGGTATAAAGTAGCATTAAAAGATTGCGTTTTGACCACGTTCTTTAAGAACCAAACGGCGTTCCATAGTCGAGACAACAATACATCACACAAAGCAGCCACAACTGTCAGTATGAGTGTCCATGATTGAGTCTTTGAATGAAGAGATTGAGATAAAACTGTCCAGTTTGAGTGTTTGTTGCAGCTCGTTCCAGTCGCTAGCTGCAGCGAACTGAAAAGACGAGCGACCCAGGGATGTGTGTGCTTAGGGGACCTTTAGCAGAACAGAGGATGAGATGTTGAGGGTGCTTTTACACCTGCATTGCTTGCTGTTTGGGGTTTTAGGCTGGGTTTCTGTACAGCACTCTGTGACATCAGCTGATGTAAGGGGGGCTTTATAAATACATTTGATTTGATTTTGATGAGGGCTGCAGTAGATATCTCTGATAGGGGGGAGTGAGGCCTAAGAGGGTTTTATAAATAAGCATCAACCAGTGGGTCTTGCGACGGGTATACAGAGATGACCAGTTTACAGAGGAGTATAGAGTGCAGTGATGTGTCCTATAAGGAGCATTGGTGGCAAATCTGATGGCCGAATAGTAAAGCACATCTAGCCGCTCGAGAGCACCCTTACCTGCCGATCTATAAATTATGTCCCTATAATCTAGCATGGGTAGGATGGTTATCTGAATCAGGGTTAGTTGGCAGCTAGGGTGAAAGAGGAGCGATTACGATAGAGGAAACCAAGTCTAGATGCACAGGTCTTTTTCATTCAAAAGGAGGGAAAAACCAAACAATTGGCAACTAAAGGAAACGGATAGACAGTTTCCATCCAAAACACACATATAGGGGGTTGATCAAATCACAATTAATAAGCTTCCACAACATCTCTAGTTTCCCTGGGGATACAGAGGAGGCCACAAGAATACTCTTCTCAGCCGTAAGGCCCAGGGGCTACCCCAGGCGGTTCCTGAGAGAGGTTAAGGCTGAGGTCAATCAGACATTCCAGACCCATGGAACATAGACGGTAGAGAAGGATAACCGCCCTGTGGTTCCATTTGTGGGGATTTATTCTCAGGCTCTGGTGGGGTTCAACTCTGAACTTAAATCTCCTTTTCAACAGGCCCAGAATGATTGTGAGGTTTGAGAGATTTTAGGGTAATCCCAGCCTATAGGAGGAATGAGAACCTGAGGACATTCTAGTCCATTCAAGCCTGTCTAAGAAGAAAGTCAAAATAAATATTTTACTCAAACAAAGTTTCTGTCCAATAGGCATTCAGCTTGGGGGCCCCAATCAGGCGTTAAGTCCAATTGGATACTGGAAATGTGGTTCATGCGATCAAGTGCCTTGTTTGTCATAAACTCATAACAGCCAGAGTTATGGTCAGACAGAAAGACAGACAGACAGTTAGGGCTAGACAGACAGCATTAGGGTTAGACATACAGACACGGACAGAGTTTCTGTCCTCGTGTAGTCTCCTCCTCCTGTCATCCTGTAGTCTCCTCCTCCTGTAGTCTCCTCCTCCTGTAGTCTCATCCTGTCCTCCTGTAGACTCATCCTGTTTTCCTGTAGTCTCCTCATCCTGTAGTCTCCTCCTGTCCTCCTGTAGTCTCCTCCTCCTGTCCTCCAAAAGTCTCCTCCTCCTGTCCTCCTGCAGTCTCCTCCCCCTGTCATCTTGTAGTCTCTTCCTCCTGAACTCATGTTGTCTCCTCCTCCTGTTCTCATCCTCCTTTCTTAAAAAATTCTCAAATTTGCTGTGTGGATAAAGCATTCCTCAGAGTTGAAAGAAGATGGAAGATGGCAAGGCCAAAATAAGCAAGCCATTCTGAATGAAAAAGAAGTGTTTTACTGAAAACACCTGACTGAAAGACTATAAGACATGACTGACTGACAACCAGTTCCAGTTTGTTCCAGTCACTAACCAGTCTTACCTACAAGACTGACAACCAGTTCCAGTTTGTTCCAGTCACTAACCAGTCTTACCTACAAGACTGACAACCAGTTCCAGTTTGTTCCAGTCACTAACCAGTCTTACCTACAAAACTGACAACCAGTTCCAGTTTGTTCCAGTCACTAACCAGTCTTTATTTTCAGCCCAAGGCCTCCTAAGATATTGACTCAGAAACAGACCAGGTAATACCTCCCATCGTTTCTAAGCATTATCGTTGTACTGGTGTCTATACTGTCAGTCTATACTGTTTTAATCTTGTACCTATTTGTTTGAACACTTATATCTGCTATTGTTAGCTCAAACAAGAAGCCCACTGTGGTCTGCTCACCCAGTGCTTTAAGTTCAAATGTGAATTCCATAAACTTGAATACCTCCTTGGTTTTCAAATCATGTAGTGGGCTTGGGCTGTTGCACAATAAAAACCAAAGCCCATGTATGTCAGTTTATAACATTCCATCATTGGTTACTCTGAAACTTCCCCATATTGACATTGGCTGCAGCTTCAGGCCCTATGGTGCTAACCAAGGAAAAGTTATTCACAGTTCTCCTCCTTCCACTATTACTAAAAGGGCTAGACCAAATGGTGCAGTTCTAAGTAATCTGATAGCCATACCAGCTATATCAATATGAACCATCAGACAGGGTCTGCAACTGCCTATTGAACGTAGATTGTTTGAGTTGGAGACTCCATGTGACTTTAAAAATTGTAAAAGACTTGGGTTGATGCATCTGAACACAAGGAGATTAATTCCTTAACTGGATTACATCAAGATCTGGGCTATGCAGACACATCTGAACATTCTTATATTGACTGAAACTTGGATCTCTGGGGGACAGTCTGGATATTAATATTGAGGGTTATCATGTGTTCAGGGCTGACAGACATGGTAGAGGTGGTGGAGTGGACATTCTTATTAAAAATACGTTTCCTATCTCTTTACTGAAATCCATTTCCCTTGCCAATTTCTTTTTGAGCTACTATCTTTAAGCCTTTGTCTGGGGAAAAATGTAACCATAACTGTTATAGTGTCACGACTTCCGCCGAAGTCGGTCCATCTCCTTGTTCGGGCGGCATTCGGCGGTCGACATCACCGGCCTTCTAGCCATCGCCAATCCACTTTTCATTTTCCATTTGTTTTGTCTTTGTTTTCTACACACCTGGTTTCAATTCCCCAATGACATGTTCATTATTTAACCCTGTGTTTCCCCCATGTTTGTGTGTGTGTTTCTATTCATTAGTCAGATTGTTACTATACGGCTGGTTGTTTGTTTTGCCGGGTTCTGTTATGTACGCCCGTTCATTTTGGTGAGACCGTTATTTTTCCCGCACCTTTGTATCGTTTGTGTACTGGTGCTGTTTTTGCATTAAATACCTTGTCCACACATCTCTGCTCTCCTGCGCCTGACTCACTGAACCAGTTACCCACAGCCTGACAGAAACACGCACCTCAAATGGAGTCAGCAGGAGCAGGTACCCCGGTACTAGGGGTTGAGGAGCGCGTCCAGCAGCATGAGGCGATGCTACAACATCTCAGCACCGCCATGAATCGCGTCCTACAGACTATGGAGCGCTGGGAGAGAAGAGGAGTTCCTCCAGCGCCTCCTGGGAGTACGATGGGAAGGCAGCGGGATGTCAGGGGTTCCTACTCCAACGGGAGCTCTACCTGGCAACCGCGCACCCGGCTCCTTCGGGCCGTGAGAGCGTGTCCACCCTCGTCTCCTGCCTCTCAGGGAAAGCCCTGGATTGGGCCAACGCCGTATGGGAGGAAGGAGGAGCGGTGCTGGACCAATTCGAGGATTTCACCCGCCACTTTCGGGCAGTCTTCGACCACCCGCCTGAGGGTAGAGCGGCGGGTGAACGTCTCGTGCACCTTAGGCAGGGGACGAGGAACGCACAGGAGTTCGCCTTGGACTTCCAGACCCTGGCCGCCGGCGTGGGGTGGAATGACAGGGCCTTTTTTTTTACTTCCGGCGCCGACAGAGATGGCAGCCTCGCTTCACGTTCTCAGGAAACCATGCAGTATTTAGTTTTTTTATGTTTTACTTCTTACATTGTTACCCCGGAAAATATTAAGTTTTATTACATACAACCGGTAGGAACTATTGGATATAAGAGCAACGTCAACTTACCAACATTACGACCAGGAATACGACTTTCCCAAAGAGGATTCTCCTTTCGTTAACCCAAACACAACAATAGACTGGATATGCACGTGGCTACTCAAAACAACGGCGGCGCCGGAGAAGAGGGAAACGCGCCGGTCTTTTGGTCAAGCTTACGTCGACGGGCGCATCGTGCACCTCTCCCGAGTATTTTAATCGCCAATGTACAGTCTCTTGACAACAAGGTAGACGAAATCAGATCAAGGGTTGCCTTTCAGAGAGACATCCGAGACTGCAACGTTCTTTGCTTCACGGAAACATGGCTCACTCAGGACCACGTTATCAGAGTCGGTACAGCCACCTGGTTTCTCCACGCATCGCGCCGATAGAAACAAACATCTCTCTGGTAAGAAGAAGGGCGGGGTGTGTGTCTTATGATTAACGAGGCGTGGTGTGATCATAACAACATACAGGAACTCAAGTCCTTTTGTTCACCTGACATAGAATTCCTTACAATCAAATGCAGACCGCATTATCTACCAAGAGAATTCTCCTCGATTATAATCACAGCCGTGTACATCCCCCCTCAAGCTGATACATCGACGGCACTGAAAGAAATTCATCGGACTCTATGTAAACTGGAAACCACATATCCTGAGGCTGCATTTATTGTGGCTGGGGATTTTAATAAGGCTAATTTAAGAACAAGGCTCCCGAAATTTTACCAGCATATCGAATGTGCCACCGGGCTGGTAAAACCCTGGACCACTGTTATTCCAACTTCCGTGATGCATACAAGGCTATTCTCCGCCCTCCTTTCGGCAAGTCTGACCATGACTCCATTTTGTTGCTCCCAGCCTACAAACAGAAACTAAAACAGGAAACGCCCGTTCTCAGGTCTGTTCAACGCTGGTCCGAACAATCTGATTCCATGCTTCAAGATTGCTTCGAGCACGTGGACTGGGATATGTTCCGGATAGCATCTGACAACATTGATGTATACGCTGATTCGGTGAGCGAGTTTATTAGCAAATGCATTGGTGATGTTGTACCCATAGCAAATATCAAAACCTTCCCCAACCAGAAACCGTGGATTGATGGCAGCATTCGCGCAAAACTGAAAGCGCGAACCACTGCTTTTAACCAGGTAAAGGCTACCGGAAACATGACTGAATACAAACAGTGCAGCTACTCCCTCCGCAAGGCAATCAAACAAGCTAAGCGTCAATATAGAGACAAAGTATTCAATTCAATGGCTCAGACACAAGAGGAATGTGGCAGGGTCTACAGTCAATCATGGACTACAAAAAGAAAACCAGCCCCGTCGCGGACCATGACGTCCTGCTCCCAGACAAACTAAACAACTTCTTTGCTCGCTTTGAGGACAATACAGTGCCACCGACACGGCCCGCTACCAAAACCTGCGGGCTCACCTTCACCGCAGCCAATGTGAGAAAAACATTTAAATGTGTTAACCCTCGCAAGGCTGCCGGCCCAGATGGCTCCCTGGCCGTGTCCTCAGAGCATGCGCAGACCAGCTGGCTGGTGTGTTTACGGACATATTCAATCAGTCCCTATCCCAGTCTGCTGTTCCCACATGCTTCAAGAGGGCCACCATTGTTCCTGTTCCCAAGAAAGCTAAGGTGACTGAGCTAAATGACTATCGCCCGTAGCACTCACTTCCATCATCATGAAGTGCTTTGAGAGATTAGTCAAGGATCATATCACCTCCATCCTGCCAGACACCCTGGACCCACTCCAATTTGCTTACCGTCCCAATAGGTCCACAGACGACGCAATTGCAATCACACTGCATACTGCCCTAACCCATCTGGACAAGAGGAATACTTATGTAAGAATGCTGTTCATCGACTACAGCTCAGCATTTAACACCATAGTTCCCTCCAAGCTCGTCATTAAGCTCGAGACCCTGGGTCTCGACCCAGCCCTGTGCAACTGGGTCCTGGACTTCCTGACGGGCGGTCCCAGGCGGTGAGGGTAGGAAACAACATCTCCACCCCGCTGATCCTCAACACTGGGGCCCCACAAGGGTGCGTTCTCAGCCCTCTCCTGTACTCCCTGTTTACCCATGACTGCGTGGCCAAGCACGCATCCAACTCAATCATCAAGTTTGCTGACGACACTACAGTGGTAGGCTTGATTACCAACAACGACGAGACGGCCTACAGAGAGGAGGTGAGGGCCCTCGGAGTGTGGTGTCAGGAAAATAACCTCTCACTCAATGTCAACAAAACAAAGGAGATGATCGTGGACTTCAGGAAACAGGAGAGGGAGCACCCCCCTATCCACATCGAGGGGACAGTAGTGGAGAAGGTGGAAAGTTTTAAGTTCCTCGGCGTACACATCACGGACAAACTGAATTGGTCCACCCACACAGACAGCGTGGTGAAGAAGGCGCAACAGCGCCTCTTCAACCTCAGGAGGCTGAAGAAATTTGGCTTGTCACCAAAATCACTCACAAACTTTTACAGATGCACAATCGAGAGCATCCTGTAGGGCTGTATCACCGCCTGGTACTGCAACTGCTCCGCCCACAACCGTAAGGCTCTCCAGAGGGTAGTGAGGACTGCACAGCGCATCACCGGGGTTAAACTACCTGCCCTCCAGGACACCTACACCACCCGATGTCACAGAAAGGCCAAAGATCATCAAGGACAACAACCACCCGAGCCACTGCCTGTTCACCCCGCTATCATCCAGAAGGCGAGGTCAGTACAGGTGCATCAAAGCTGGGACCGAGAGACTGAAAAACAGCTTCTACCTCAAGGCCATCAGACTGTTAAACAGCCATCACTAACATTGAGTGGCTGCTGCCAACATACTGACTTAAATCTCTAGCCACTTTATACATAGGAATTGGATGTAACAATGTATCACTAGCCACTTTAAACAATTTTGTATATAATGTTTACGTATCCGACATACTCATATCAAATGTAGACACTGTACTCTAAACCATCTACTGTATCTTGCCTATGCCGTTCGGTCATCGACCCAAATCTCTAGCCACTTTAATAATTATAATTGGATGAAATAATGTATCACTAGC
Organism: Brachymystax lenok tsinlingensis; assembly: GCA_030435695.1. Classification (NCBI taxonomy): domain Eukaryota; kingdom Metazoa; phylum Chordata; class Actinopteri; order Salmoniformes; family Salmonidae; genus Brachymystax; species Brachymystax lenok. Next base: position 591,933 of record CM059793.1, read on the forward strand.
CACTTTAAACAATGCCATTTATATAATGTTTACATATCCTACATTACTCATCTCATATATGTGTGTGTGTGTATGTATGTATATATATATATATATATATATATATATATATATATATGTGTGTATATGTATATACACTGCTCAAAAAAATAAAGGGAACACTTAAACAACACAATGTAACTCCAAGTCAATCACACTTCTGTGAAATCAAACTGTCCACTTAGGAAGCAACACTGATTGACAATAAATTTCACATGCTGTTGTGCAAATGGAATAGACAACAGGTGGAAATTATAGGCAATTAGCAAGACACCCCCAATAAAGGAGTGGTTCTGAAGGTGGTGACCACAGACCACTTCTCAGTTCCTATGCTTCCTGGCTGATGTTTTGGTCACTTTTGAATGCTGGCGGTGCTTTCTCTCTAGTGGTAGCATGAAACGGAGTCTACAACCCACACAAGTGGCTCAGGTAGTGCAGCTCATCCAGGATGGCACATCAATGCGAGCTGTGGCAAGAAGGTTTGCTGTGTCTGTCAGCGTAGTGTCCAGCGCATGGAGGCGCTACCAGGAGACAGGCCAGTACATCAGGAGACGTGGAGGAGGCCGTAGGAGGGCAACAACCCAGCAGCAGGACCACTACCTCCGCCTTTGTGCAAGGAGGAGCACTGCCAGAGCCCTGCAAAATGACCTCCAGCAGGCCACAAATGTGCATGTGTCTGCTCAAACGGTCAGAAACAGACTCCATGAGGGTGGTATGAGGGCCCAACGTCCACAGGTGGGGGTTGTGCTTACAGCCCAACACCGTGCAGGACGTTTGGCATTTGCCAGAGAACACCAAGATTGGCAAATTCGCCACTGGCGCCCTGTGCTCTTCACAGATGAAAGCAGGTTCACACTGAGCATGTGACAGACGTGACAGAGTCTGGAGACGCCGTGGAGAACGTTCTGCTGCCTGCAACATCCTCCAGCATGACCGGTTTGGCGGTGGGTCAGTCATGGTGTGGGGTGGCATTTCTTTGGGGGCCGCACAGCCCTCCATGTGCTCGCCAGAGGTAGCCTGACTGCCATTAGGTACCGAGATGAGATCCTCAGACCCCTTGTGAGACCATATGCTGGTGCGGTTGGCCCTGGGTTCCTCCTAATGCAAGACAATGCTAGACCTCATGTGGCTGGAGTGTGTCAGCAGTTCCTGCAAGAGGAAGGCATTGATGCTAAGGACTGGCCCGCCTGTTCCCCAGACCTGAATCCAGTTGAGCACATCTGGGACATCATGTCTCGCTCCATCCACCAACGCCACGTTGCACCACAGACTGTCCAGGAGTTGGCGGATGCTTTAGTCCAGGTCTGGGAGGAGATCCCTCAGGAGACCATCCGCCACCTCATCAGGAGCATGCCCAGGCGTTGTAGGGAGGTCATTCAGGCACGTGGAGGCCACACACACTACTGAGCCTCATTTTGACTTGTTTTAAGGACATTACATCAAAGTTGGATCAGGCTGTAGTGTGGTTTTCCACTTTAATTTTGAGTGTGACTCCAAATCCAGACCTCCATGGGTTGATAAATTTGATTTCCATTGATAATTTTTGTGTGATTTTGTTGTCAGCACATTCAACTATGTAAAGAAAAAAGTATTTAATAAGATTATTTCATTCATTCAGATCTATGATGTGTTATTTTAGTGTTCCCTTTATTTTTTGGAGCAGTGTATGTATATGTATATATATGTGTGTATATACTGTACTCCATACCATGTACTGCATCTTGCCTATGCCGGTCAGCCATCGCTCATCCATATATTTATATGTACATACTCGTATTCATTCCTTTACTCTTGTGTGTATAAGGTAGTTGTTGTGAATTTGTTAGATTACTTGTTAGATACTACTGCATGGTCGGAACTAGAAGCACAAGCATTTCGCTACACTCGCATTAACATCTGCTAACCATGTGTATGTGACAAATAAAATTTGATTTGATTTGATCGATCACTACTGTTGTAGTTTGCGTGAGGACGTCCGTCGGGAGTTGGCCTGCAGGGACACAACTCTGACCTTCGACCAGCTGGTGGACCTGTCCGTCCGGTTGGATAATCTGCTGGCTTCTCCCAGCTTGGCTCCATGGGATATGTAGTGATTTTACCAACACAGCCAACGGGCAGCCTCTCTCAGCTTGGCTCCATGGGATATGTAGTGATTTTACCAACACAGCCAACGGGCAGCCTCTCTCAGCTTGGCTCCATGGGATACATGGTGATTTTACCAACACAGCCAGATATGTATACAACAGGTTGTTGGTGTCACCTTCATTGGTCAGGATGGGCTCTTGGTAAAGGCAGGAGCATAATCAGTGGAATGGTATCAAATAGTGTACAGTCGTGGCCAGTTTTGAGAATGACACAAATATAAATTTCCACAAAGTTTTCTGCTTCAGTGTCTTTAGATATTTTTGTCAGATGTTACTATGGAATACTGAAGTATAATTACAAGCATTTCATAAGCGTCAAAGGCTTTTATTGACAATTACATGAAGTTGATGCAAAGAGTCAATATTTGCAGTGCTGACCCATCTTTTTCAAGACCTCTGCAATCCACCCTGGCATGCTGTCAATTAACTTCTGGTCCACATTCTGACTGATGTCAGCCCATTCTTGCATAATCAATGCTTGGAGTTTGTCAGAATTTGTGGGTTTTTGTTTGCCCACCCGCCTCTTGAGGATTGACCACAAGTTCTCAATGGGATTAATGTCTGGGGAGTTTCCTGGCCATGGACCCAAAATATCGATGTTTTGTTCCCTGAGCCACTTAGTTATCATCTTTGCCTTATGGCAAGGTGCTCCATCATGCTGGAAAAGGCATTGTTCGTCACCAAACTGTTCCTGGATGGTTGGGAGTAGTTGCTCTCGGAGGATGTGTTGGTACCATTCTTTATTCATGGCTGTGTTCTTAGGCAAAATTGTGAGTGAGCCCACTCCCTTGGCTGAGAAGCAACCCCACACATGAATGGTCTCAGGATGCTTTACGGTTGGCATGACACAGGACTGATGCTAGCGCTCACCTTGTCTTCTCCGGACAAGCTTTTTTCCGGATGCCCCAAACAATCGGAAAGGGATTCATCAGAGAAAATGACTTTACCCCAGTCCTCAGCAGTCCAATCTCTGTACCTTTTGCAGAATATCAGTCTGTCCCTGATGTTTTTCCTGGAGAAAAGTGGCTTCTTTGCTGCCCTTCTTGACATCAGGCCATCCTCCAAAAGTCTTCACCTCACTGTGCGTGCAGATGCACTCACACCTGCCTGCTGCCATTCCTGAGCAAGCTTTGTACTGGTTGTGCCCCAATCCCGCAGCTGAATCAACTTTAGGAGACGGTCCTGGCGCTTGCTGGACTTTCTTGGGCGCCCTGAAGCCTTCTTCACAACAATTGAACCGCTCTCCTTGAAGTTCTTGATGATCCGATAAATGGTTGATTTAGGTGCAATCTTACTGGGAGCAATATCCTTGCCTCCTTGCCTTGCCCTTTTTGTGCAAAGCAATGATGACGGCACGTGTTTCCTTGCAGGTAACCATTATTGACAGAGGAAGAACAATGATTCCAAGCACCACCCTCTTTTTGAAGCTTCCAGTCTGTTATTCAAACTCAATCAGCATGACAGAGTGATCTCCAGCCTTGTCCTCGTCAACACTCACACCTGTGTTAACGAGAGAATCACTGACATGATGTCAGCTGGTCCTTTTGTGGCAGTCCTGAAATGCAGTCAAAATGTTTTTTGGTGGATTCAGTTCATTTGCATGGCAAAGAGGGACTTTGCAATTAATTGCAATTCATCTGATCACTCTTCATGACATTCTGGAGTGTATGCAAATTGACATCATACAAACTGAGGCAGCAGACTTGGTGAAAATTTATATTTGTGCCATTCTCAAAGCTTTTGGCCACGACTGTACATCCAACACATGGTTTCCATAGTTTTCATGTGTTTGAAGCCATTCCATTAGCAATGTTCCGGTCATTATTATGAGCCGTCCTCCCCTCAGCAGCCTCCTGTGATGTAGTCTTGTACACTTTTTTAATACTGACTATTGTATTTGTTGGTTAAATTAGACTTTACTAATATCACGAGGAATCCAGGAACGAGATAATTGACACAACAAAATGTGAGAAAATAGCAACTCTACAAAGCGCCATGACTACAATGAATGACTAAATTACCTTTGGACACGAAGGGTCCAGAGCGCTTCCTTCTCATTATTCTATGCGATATGTGACTTTGTTATTTGGCCGAGTGCGAGAGGATCAAAACCGCAAAGTATCATGGGTAAACTGATCTGCACATAATGAGTCGTTATTTATGATGCCAGGTGATTTGTAGATATGTCAGTTGGAAGTCGCCTGCAGTCGTTTTGATGCTCTCGATGGGTTGGTTGTTTAGCAACAAAACCGACCCATGTGCAACTATGGGGCTAAACAGACGGGGTTGGCTTAGATTGTTCACATGTAAACTATATTTTGTCTCCAATGTTTATTGAAAACATGCATTTGCACAATGAGCACTAGTCTTTCAAAAACATTGTTACTGCTAGCTAGCGAATTCTTGCCATATTATACATGACAGTCAAAACAACACACACGATAAAACTAATTGAAAATAGACAGTTTTTTTGTCATTGTTCCTATCTGGCAATCCAAAATCACAACACACAACATTCTGGCTCATTGAAGCATGCGCATTGTTTGTGACATTCTCAGCTAGCCAGTCTATTAAAACAGAAACATTTGGGAGTGTCACGCCCTGGCCATAGAGAGCCCTCTGGGTTCTCTATGGTGTGTTAGGTCAGGGCGTGACTAGGGGTTTCTAGTGTTTTCTATGTTTTGGTTTTGTGTGGTTCCCAATTAGAGGCAGCTGTTGTTCGTTGCCTCTAATTGGGAATCCTATATAGTTTGTTCATTCCCCCACCTGGGTGGTGGGTGAGTGTACTGTGTCGCGCGCTACATTTATTCCATCATTTGTGCTTTGTTTTTGTATTTTGAAAGTTCTCTTTATTAAATATGTGGAACTACAACCACGCTGCGCCTTGATCTACTTCTTCAGACAATCGTAACAGGGAGTGGGATGTCTCGCTTCCTCTTCCATCCCTGATGTGGATTCTTTGCAGGCTGGATTCCGCTGGATATGGGAAAGCATTATGCTAAAGTACACCTCTGGAGATACAAAACATCACGGTTTCTGAATCACAACCATTTAGTATGAATAAAGTCCTTTTATAATACATTCACATATTTACAGCATATGCAGAGACCTTATGAAAAAAACGCAACAGTTGGATCGAATAATTGCATGTTCTTACTTCTCATCACCAACAATTTCCCCCACAGTAATACACAGATATACATAGTAAAAAAGACATGTTTCCATTAGAAATTGTCAAAAGATCTAAGTAAACCTAAAGTACAATACTTGTCTAATAGTGGAAATACAAAATATAATTAAAAACATCTCATTGGAAAAGGGTATAGAGGTAGTACGATTTTACTGTAAGGAGTTGGTTGGCCCCCTCTCAAGCAGTGTGTCAAAGGTATGGACAATACAACTTTCAGTTTCAAACACATATCCATGGAGCTCAGACCAGAAAGATATCCTTTGTAACTGAGGCACAGTTGTTCCTTCAAGCTGACAGGCCACCCTGGGGTCTTCACTTCACACACATAGTAATAATCTTCAGGATGGCATCTCTGGGGTAAAAACAACAAGGGAACAACCAGGTATACTGTACTGTATAATGTGAAAATACATATCTGTTCAGTTCTGATATATTCAAACACAGACTCAAAACTGTAGTCTTTAAAACAGAAAATGATCTTCATGAATGATAAGATAACAAACCTGATAAAAGGGATATATGACAAGCCATACCTGCAGAGAAGAGAAAACAGATCATTCAATTAAACACATTCCACATCAATCAAAGCCTGAAACTGTTATCATACATAGCTTGCATAGATTTAGAACACATATTACAACAGGAACAAAAGCTAACTCACCAGGCAAATGCTATGAATTGCAAAATGCAAAACAACAAAGCGAGACCAATGTTCTTCCACTAGAAAAAAAACACAGTTAGTTAATATAACCACAGTTAATAATCACCTAATATAAACCACAGTTAGTAACCAGCTAATGTAACCACAGTTAATAATCAGCTAATGTAACCACAGTTAATAATCAGCTAATGTAACCACAGTTAGTAACCAGCTAATGTAACCACAGTTAGTAACCAGCTAATGTAACCACAGTTAATAATCAGCTAATGTAACCACAGTTAATAATCAGCTAATGTAACCACAGTTAATAACCACCTAATATAAACCACAGTTAGTAACCAGCTAATGTAACCACAGTTAGTAACCAGCTAATGTAACCACAGTTAATAATCAGCTAATGTAACCACAGTTAATAACCACCTAATATAACCACAGTTAATAACCACCTAATATAAACCACAGTTAATAACCAGCTAATGTAACCACAGTTAATAACCACCTAATATAACCACAGTTAATAACCACCTAATATAAACCACAGTTAATAACCAGCTAATGTAACCACAGTTAATAACCACCTAATATAACCACAGTTAATAACCAGCTAATGTAACCACAGTTAATAACCACCTAATGTAACCACAGTTAATAACCAGCTAATGTAACCACAGTTAATAACCAGCTAATGTAACCACAGTTAATAACCACCTAATGTAACCACAGTTAATAACCACCTAATATAACCACAGTTAATAACCACCTAATATAAACCACAGTTAGTAACCAGCTAATGTAACCACAGTTAATAATCAGGTAATGTAACCACAGTTAATAACCACCTAATATAACCACAGTTAATAACCACCTAATATAAACCACAGTTAATAACCAGCTAATGTAACCACAGTTAATAACCACCTAATATAACCACAGTTAATAACCACCTAATATAAACCACAGTTAATAACCAGCTAATGTAACCACAGTTAATAACCACCTAATATAACCACAGTTAATAACCAGCTAATGTAACCACAGTTAATAACCACCTAATGTAACCACAGTTAATAACCAGCTAATGTAACCACAGTTAATAACCAGCTAATATAACCACAGTTAATAACCACCTAATATAAAACCACAGTTAATAACCACCTAATATAAACCACAGTTAATAACCACCTAATATAACCACAGTTAATAACCAGCTAATGTAACCACAGTTAATAACCACCTAATATAAACCACAGTTAATAACCAGCTAATGTAACCACAGTTAATAACCACCTAATATAACCACAGTTAATAACCACCTAATATAAACCACAGTTAATAACCAGCTAATGTAACCACAGTTAATAACCACCTAATATAACCACAGTTAATAACCAGCTAATATAACCACAGTTAATAACCACCTAATGTAACCACAGTTAATAACCAGCTAATGTAACCACAGTTAATAACCAGCTAATATAACCACAGTTAATAACCACCTAATATAAAACCACTGTTAATAACCACCTAATATAAACCACAGTTAATAACCAGCTAATGTAACCACAGTTAATAACCAGCTAATGTAACCATAGTTAATAACCAGCTAATATAACCACAGTTAATAACCAGCTAATGTAACCACAGTTAATAACCAGCTAATATGACCACAGTTAATAACCACCTAATGTAACCACAGTTAATAACCACCTAATGTAACCACAGTTAATAACCACCTAATGTAACCACAGTTAATAACCAGCTAATATAACCACAGTTAATAACCACCTAATATAACCAGTTAATAATCAAATCTATCAACAGCTACAGGGAACTTTGACCTTCGGTCATGAGACTATAGGTAACCGCTGATCTTGAACATTAAATAACTATTTTGTCATATAATAATGAACGGAGTGGCTGCGGGTCCGATATGATAATGAACAGCTAGTTTGTCCTCCTCTGGCTACATTGACTTAAATACAAAACCTAGGAGGCTCATGGTTCTCACCCCCTTTGATTGACTTACACAGTAATTATGACAACTTCCAGAGGACGTCCTCTTGGAGCTCTTGCAGCAAGAACTGACATGTTGTCCACCCAATCAAAGGATTATAGAATTAATCTAGTACTAAAAGCATTAGCTACAGCTAGCTAGCACTGCATAAAATGTGCTGAGTAGAAAATACTTTAACAGTTTTGAACAAATTCATTTCTTAAAAAAAAAAATGGTGAGGCAAGTGAGAGAGACCTATATTTAGTTGCATCTTTTTCACTTAGCTAGCAAATGCAGCTTGCTACTTTAGCCTACTCAAACACCCAGCTTAAACAGAGGGATGCTATGTTAGCTAGCTGGCTATGGCTACCAAACACTGGAAACCAAATTCTTCCAAGCTTTTGGTTGTATTAATTTATTGCCACCGGGGCCCGCTGGTGTAACTGCTAAACTGCTTGCTGACTGTACACTGTACTGCATGATTGTAATTCGTCTTGGCCCCTAAGACACTCAAACTTTTACAGATGAGCCATTAAGAGCATCCTGTCGGGCTGTATCACCGCCTGGTACAGCAACAGCACCGTCCGCAACCGCAGGGCTCTCCAGGGGTGGTGTGGTCTGCCCAACGCATCTGCCTGTCCTCCAGGACATTTACAGCACCCGGTGTCACAGGAAGGCCAAAAAGATCAAAGATCTCAGCCACCCGAGCCACGGCCTGTTCACCCCGCTAACAGCCAAAAAGGCGAGGTCAGTACAGGTGCATCAAAGCTGGAACCGAGAGACTGAAAAACAGCTATCTCAAGGCCATCAGACTGTTAAATGGTCACCACTAGCCGGCCCCCGCCCAGTACCCTGCCCTGAACTTTAGTCACTGTCACTAGCCAGGTACCACCGGGTTACTCAACCCTGCACCTGTGAGGCTGCTGCCCTATGTACATAGACATGGAATCACTGGTCACTTTCATAATGGAACACTGGTCATTTTAATAAATATATACATACGGTTTTAGCCATTTCATATGTATACAGTGCCTTCGGAAAGTATTCAGACTCCTTGACTATTTCCACATTGTTATGTTACAGCCAATGGTGTAAAGTACTTAAGTAGTACTTTCAAGTATCTTTACTTGTAGTACAGCGCCAAGACAGGAATGTGTCGAGGCACAGAAAAAAAATATTCTGCAGCATTGAAGGTCCCCAAGAACACAGTGGCCTCCATCATTCTTAAATGGAAAAAGTTTGTAACCACCTAAACTCATCCTAGAGCTTGTTGCCTGGCCAAACTGAGCTCTAGATTTCATGTGTGGAGATGGGAGAACCATCCAGAAGGACAACAACCCTAAGCACACAGCCAAGACAACGCAGGAAGTCTCTGAATGTCCTTGAGTGGGCCAGCCAGAGCCCGGACTTGAACCCGATCTAACATCTCTAAAGAGACCTGAAAATATCTGTGCAGCAACGCTCCCCATCCAACCTGACAGAGCTTGAGAGGATCTGCAGAGAAGAATGGGAGAAATACAGGTGTGCCAAGCTTCATACCCAAGAAGACTTGAGGCTGTAATCACTGCCAAAGGTGCTTCAAAAAAGTACTGCGTAAAGGGTCTGAAAATTTGATACCCGTTTTATTTTTAAGAAATGTAAAAAAAAAATCTTCACTTTGTCATTATGGGGTATTGTGTGTAGATTGATGAGGAACAAATTGAATTTAATACATTTTAGAATAAGGCTGTAACGTAACAAAATGTGGAAAAAGTGAAGGGGTCTCAATACTGTATATGAGCAAACTGAACATACGTCTGAGGACGGCTTAAACCTTTTAATTATCGGCCGTGGCTGCGGATCCGACTTGGATCACGTTTTGCATATGTGCATATTCTCTACATTAGAGAACAGGCTACTCAGAGAACAGGCTACTCAGGCAAATGGTGCTTGTTTTAATAAAGTTAGATCAAAGCTGAATCAATGACTGCAAGATCACATATTATAATTTTGTTTTTTATTTAACCTTAATTTAACCATGCAAGTCAGTTAAGAAACAAATTCTTATTTACAATAATAGCCTACACCGGCCAAACCCGGACGCCACTGGGCCAATTGTACGTTGCGCTATGGTACTCCCAGTCGGTTGTGATCCCCTTGCAAAAATGTTGCTTTGTCATTATGGGGTATTGTGGTATAAATGGGTAAATATGTTATTATGTGTGTAGATTGAGGGGATTTTATTTTAATCATTTTAGAATAAGGCCAAAATGTGGAAAAAGGAGTCTGAATACTTTCCATATCTGCTGGACTGTTCATCTGCTGGACTGATCTCAGGCCCTGTGTGTAGTTAACTGGCCCTCTCTGCCCATTCATCGCCACTTTACCTGTTGTTGTTGTCCTAGCTGGTTACCTGTTGTTGTTGTCTTAGCTAGCTCTCCCAATCAACACCTGGGATTGCTTTATGTCTCTCTCAAATGTCAATATGCCTTGTATACTGTTGTTTAGGATAGTTATCATTGTTTTAGTTTACAGTGGAGCCCCTAGTCCCACTCAACATTTCTATGATACCTCTTTTGTCCCACCTCCCACACATGCGGTGACCTCACCCAATATAACCAGCACGTCCAGAGATGCAACCTCTCTTATCATCACTCAGTGCCTGGGCTTACCTCCACTGGGTACCACAGGGTTCAATTCTCGGGCCGACTTTTTTCTCTGTATACATCGTCTTGCTGTGGGTGATTCCCTGATCCACCTCTACGCGGACGACACCATTCTGTATACTTCTGGCCCTTCTTTGGACACTGTGTTAACTAACCTCCAAAACGAGCTTCAATGCCATACAACACTCCTTCCGTGGCCTCCAACTGCTCCTAAACGCTAGTAAAACTAAATGCATGCTTTTCAACCATTCGTTGCCCGCACCCGCCCGCCCGAATAGCATCACTACCATGACGGTTCTGACCTAGAATATGTGGACAACTACAAATACCTAGGTGTCTGGCTAGACAGTAAACTCTCCTTCCAGACTCATATTAAACATCTCCAATCCAAAATCAAATCTAGAATCGGCTTTCTATTTCGCAACAAAGCCTCCTTCACTCATGCTGCCAAACCTGCACTAGTAAAACTGACTATCCTACCGATCCTCGACTTTGGCGATGTCATCTACAAAATAGCTTCCAATACTCTACTCAGCAAACTGGATGCAGTCTATCACAGTGCCATCCGTTTTGTCACCAAAGCCCCATATACTACCCACCACTGCGACCTGTATGCTCTAGTCAGCTGGCCCTCGCTACATATCCTCCGCCAGACCCACTGGCTCCAGGTCATCTATAAGTCTATGCTAGGTAAAGCTCCACCTTATTTCAGCTCACTGGTCCCGATAACAACACCCACCCGTAGCACGTGCTCCGGCAGGTATATCTCACTGGTCACCACCTAAGCCAACACCTCCTTTGGCCGCCTTTCCTTCCAGTTCTCTGCTGCCAGTGACTGGAACGAATTGCAAAAATCGCTGAAGCTGGAGACATATCTCCCTCACTAACTAAACATCAGTTATCTGAGCAGCTAACCGATCACTGCAGCTCACCCAATCTAACTACCTCATCCCCAAACAGTTTTTTTTTTACTTTTCTGCTCTTTTGCACACAAGTATCTCTACTTGCACATCATCATTTGCTAAATTGTAATTAATTCGCTACTATGGCCTATTTATTGCCTACCTCCTCACTCCATTTGCACACACTGTATATAGACTTTTTTTCTATTGGGTGTACGCTTATTTATTCCATGTGTAACTCTGTGTTGTTGTTTGTGTCGCACTGCTTTGCTTTATCTTGGCCAGGTTGCAGTTGTAAATGAGAACTTGTTCTTAACTAGCTTACCTGGTTAAATAAAGGTGAAATAAAAATAAATTCTCAATTCCATTCCTTTACTTTAGATTGTGTGTATTGTTAGATATTACTGCACTGTTGGAGCTAGAACACAAGCATTTCGCAACTCAGTGGATTCAACAAGTAAATACAAGTAGTGATGAAGTCAATCTCTCCTCCACTTTGAGCCAGGAGAGATTGACATGCATATTCTTAATGTTAGCTCTCTGTGTACACCCAAGGCCCAACTGTGCTGCCTTGTTCTGAGCCAATTGCAAAGTCCCTCGTTGTGGCACCTGAGCACAGGACTGGACAGCAGTCCAGGTGCGACAAAACTAGGACCTACAGGACCTGCCTTGTTGGCAATGCAAATAGTCTGGGTAGCCATTTGCTTAGCTGTTCAGGAGTCTTATGGCTTGGGAGTAGAAGCTATTTAGGAGCCTCTTGGACCTAGACTTGGTGCTCCGGTACCGCTTGCCGTGCGATAGCAGAGAGAAGAGTCTATGACTAGGGTGGCTGGGGTCTGACAATTTTTAGGGCCTTCCTCTAACACCAACTTGTATAGAGGTCCTGGATGGCAGGAAGCTTGGCCCGGTGATGTACTGGGCCGTACGCACTACCCTCTGTAGTGCCTTGCGGTCGGAGGCCGAGCAGTTGCCATACCAGGCAGTGATGCAACCTGTCAGGACGCTCTCAGTGTTGCAGCTGTAGAACCTTTAGAGGATCTGAGGACCCATGCCAAATCTTTTCAGTCTCCTGAGGGGAATAGGCTTAGTCGTGCCCTCTTCACAGCTGTCTTGGTGCTTGGACCATGTTAGTTTGTTGGTGATGTGGCCGCCAAGGAACTTGAATCTCTCAACCTGCTCCACTACAGCCCCGTCAATGAGAATGGGGGCGTGCTCGGTCCTCCTTTTCCTGTAGTCCACAATCATCTCCTTTGTCTTGATCGCGTTGAGGCAGAGGTTGTTGGTCTCTGACCTTCTCTCTATAGGCTGTCTCGTCATTGATTAGGCCTACCACTGTTGTGTCATCAGCAACCTTAATGGTGCTGGAGTCGTGCCTGGCCATGCAGTCATGAGTGAACAGGGAGTACAGGAGGGGACTGAGCACGCACCCCTGAGGGGCCCCCGTGTTGAGGATCAGCGTGGCGGATGTGTTATTACCTACCCTTACCAGCTGGGGGCGGCCCGTCAGGAAGTCCAGGATCCAGTTGCAGAGGGAGGTGTTTAGTCCCAGGGTCCTTAACTTTAACTTCCCAGGGTCCTTAGCTTTGAGGGCACGATGGTGTTGAATGCTGAGCTGTAGTCAATGAATAGCATTCTCACATAGGTGTTCCTTTTGTCCAGGTGGGAACGGGAAGTGTGGAATGCAATCGAGATTGCATCATCTGTGGATCTGTTAGGGCGGTATGCAAATTGGAGTGCGTCTAGGGTTTCTGGGATAATGGTGTTGATGTGAGCCATGACCAGCCTTTTAAAGCATTTCATGGCTACAGACGTGAGTGCCATGGGTCGGTAGTCATTTAGGCAGGTTACCTTAGTGTTCTTGGGCACAGGGACTACGATGGTCTGCTTGAAACATGTTGGTATTACAGACAGACAGGGAGAGTGTGAAAATGTCAGTGAAGACACTTGCCAATTGGTCTGAAATTACCAACTGAAATAGCTACTAATGTATCAATATGTTTTGACCATGACAGTTTATAATCCAGGGTTACTCACAGCAGTTTAGTCACCTCAACTTCCACATTATTTATTACAAGATATAGTTGAGGTTTAGGGTTTAGTGAATGATCTTTCCCAAATACAATGCTTTTAGTTTTAGAAATATTTAGGACTAACTTATTCCTTGCCACCCACTCTGAAACTAACTGCAGCTCTTTGTTTGTTGTGTTGCAGTCATTTCAGTCGCTGTAGTAGCTGACGTGTATAGTGTTGAGTCATCCGCATACATAGACACTCTGGCTTTACTCAAAGTCAGTGGCATGTCATTAGTAAAGATTGTAAAAAGTAAGGGGCCTAGACAGCTGCCTTGAGGAATTCCTGATTCTACATGGATTATGGAGGCGCTTCCATTAAAGAACATCCTCTGTGTTCTGTTAGACAGGTAACTCTATCCACAATATAGCAGGGTGTGTAAAGCCATAACACATACGTTTTTTCCAGCAGCAGACTATTATCGATAATGTCAAAAGCCGCACTGAATTCTAAAACAGCCCTTAAATCTTTTTTATAATCAATTTCTCTCAGTCCTATCATCAGTCATTTGTCTAAGTGTTGTGTTGCTGAATGTTCTCCCCTATAAGCATACTGAAAGTCTGTTGTCAATTTGTTTCACAGTAAAATAGCATGGTAAAACACCATTTTTTTCAGAAGTTTACTAAGGGTTGGTAACAGCCTGATTGGTTGGCTACTTGAGCCAGTAAAATGGGGTTTTACTATTCTTAGGTGGCGGAATTACTTTTGCTTCCCTCCAGGCCTCTGGGCACATACTTTTTAGTAGGCTTAAATTGAAGATATGGCAAATAGGAGTGGCAATATCGTCCGCTATTATCCTCAGTAAATTTCCATCCAAGTAGTCAGACCCCAGTGGCTTGTCATTGTTGATATACAGTACCAGTAAAAAGTTGACACATACTCATTCAAGGGTTTTTCTTTATTTGTACTATTTTCTAATTTGCAGAATAATAGGGAAGACATCAAAACTATGAAATAACACATATTGAATCATGTAGTAACAACACATTTTTTTTAAACTAATTATAACATATCTTATATTTGAGATTCTTCAAAGTAGCCACCCTTTGCCTTGATGACAGCTTTGCACACTCTTGGCATTCTCTCAACCAGCTTCACCTGGAATGCTTTTCCAACAGTCTTGAAGGAGTTCCCACAAATGCTGAGCACTTGTTGGCTGCTTTTCCTTCACTTTGTGGTCCAACTCATCTCAAACCATCTCAATTGGCTTGAGGTCGGGTGATTGTGGAGGCCAGGTCATCCGATGCAGCACTCAATCACTCTCCTTCTTGGTCAAATAGCCCTTACAGTCTGGAGGTGTGTTGGGTCATTACCTTGTTGAAAAACAGATGATAGTCCCACTAAGTGCTAATCAGATGTGATGGCGTATCGCTGCAGAATGCTGTGGTAGCCATGCTGGTTAAGTGTGCCTTGAATTCTAAATAAATCACTGACAGTGTCACCAGCAAAGCACCCCCACACCACCTCACACCAGAATGGTAACTTTAATGAATTCATCCTCTGCAGTAGAGGTAACTCTGGCTCTTCCTTTCCTGTGGCGGTCCTCATGAGAGCCAGTTTCATCGTAGCGCTTGATGGTTTTGGCAACTGAACATGAAGAAGCTTTCAAAGTTCTTGACATTTTCCACATTGACTGACCTTCACGTCTTAAAGTAATGATGGACTGTCGCTTTTCTTTGCTTATTTGAGCAGTTCTTGCCATAACATGGACTTTGTATTTTACCAAATAGGGCTATCTTCTGTATACCATGCCTACCTTCTCACAACACAATGCGTTTGAGCCAATCAGTTAAGGAACGAAATTTTACTAATTAACTTTTAACAAGGCACACCTGTTAATTACGGCAGGTAGCCTAGTGGTTAGAGCGGTGAACTTGTAACCGGTAGGTTGCTGGATCAAATCCCTGAGCTGACAAGGTAAACATCTGTTGTTCTGCCCCTGAACAAGGCAATTAACCCACTGTTCCCCGGAAGACCGTCATTGTAAATAAGAATTAGTTCTTTACTGACTTGCCTGGTTAAATAAATATATCAAATCAAACTTTATTTGCAGAATACAACAAGTGTAGACTTTACCGTGAAATGCTTACTTACAAGGCCTTAACCAACAGTGCAGTTCAAGAAGAAGAAAATATTTATATTTACCAAGTAGACTAAAATAAAAAGTAATAATAAAAAGTAACACAATAAGAATAACGAGGCCATATACAGGGGGCACCGGTACCGAGTCAGTGTGCAGGGGTACAGGCTAGTTGAGGTAAGGGAATACCCCCATGAAATGGACAAAAATGAATGGCAACATATTGCCATTGGAACAAACATACACACGATGGAAAAGAGTGCCCAAATGTACGCCATTTAAATTGTATTTCTTATGGCAAGCGGCATACGGCAAATGCCAAGTGTAATAACTCAAAATTACTATAGGTGGCGAGCGCGTTCCAACGGGGCAAAACATATTGCAAATGTACATGAAGACAAGACCCAAGGGTCAAATTTTGACATTTCCCAAAAAAATATCAAAATAACTATACCCCCTAAAAAAGTGCTTTCTGGGCCGTTTTTCGCGATTCTAACGACTTTTCGTTATAATCTCACGCATAGAAGATGTGTATAAACATGTCCTTGTCTAATTTTAATAAAGTTATTTTTATTAACTTTTTTATTGTCCATTTGCAATATGTTTTGTCCATTTGCAATATGTTACCATAGGAAGTCAAAAGTCATGATGTTATGTCCATTTACATATATCGTCATAGGAAGTCGGCTTCGAACCCAAAAGTCAGTGAGCAATGTCCAAATGGCATTTAAACTGACAAAATGATATATATCACTATGTTAAGCCCTCAATCATCCTATAGGGTCTATTTTTTGAAAAACGTCCAAAATGACCAGGGGTGCCTACATATGGATCGTGATCTTAAAAGCCCATTGAAACATATTGCAAATGTACAGTACATTTACCAGGTCCATATTTTCAAAAGGGTTTTAAATGACTTTAGGGGCTGCTCCTGGTCCAGGATCTTTATGGGAGTATCCCACTATGGCCCTAAGTCAGTGGGAGAAGCCCTGCTCATTTATGGAGGTTTTCAAAAATGTTCAAAAAAATGACAGAGTCCACACTCTCTTCCATTGCTTTGTACAGTACATTTGCAATATGTTTCACTGTACATTTGCAATATGTTTCAATGGGCTTTTAACATCACGAATATGACAAGCTCTAAAATACTGCAGGAATGCCCAATTGACTGCCCGTTGATCTAAGGATGGCCAGGATTGATAGTGGTACCTCTCCATCGCTTGTTGGTGTTGATTTCAACATGTCAAATTCGTGATGTTAACAGCCCATTGAAACATATTGCAAATGTACAGTGAAACTATATTGCAAAATGTACAGTACATTTACCAGGTCCATATTTTCAAAGGGTTTTAAATGACTTTAGGGGCTGCTCCTGGTCCAGGATCCGTATGGGAGCATCCCACTATGGCCCCTAAGTCAGTGGGAGAAGCCCCTGCTGATTTATGGAGGTTTTCAAAAAAAAAGTCCACACTCTCTTCCATTGCTTTGTACAGTACATTTGCAATATGTTTCACTGTACATTTGCAATATGTTTCAATGGGCTTTTAACATCACGAATATGACAAGCTCTAAAATCCTGCAGAAATGGCCAATTGACTGCCCGTTGATCTCAGGATGGCCAGGATTGATAGCGGTACCTGTCCATAGCTCGTTGGTGTTGATTTCAACATGTCAAAAAAAAGCCCATTGAAACATATTGCAAATGTACAGTGAAACATATTGCAAATGTACAGTACATTTGCAATATGTTTCAATGGGCTGTTAACATCACGAATATGACAAGCTCTAAAATACTTCAGGAATGCCCAATTGACTGCCCGTTGATCTCAGGATGGCCAGGATTGATAGTGGTACCTGTTCATCGCTCATTGGTGTTGATTTCAACATGTCAAAAAAAAGCCCATTGAAACATATTGCAAATGTACAGTGAAACATATTGCAAATGTACAGTACATTTGCAATATGTTTCAATGGGCTGTTAACATCACGAATATGACAAGCTCTAAAATCCTGCAGGAATGGCCAATTGACTGCCCGTTGATCTCAGGATGGGCAGGATTGATAGCGGTACCTGTCCATAGCTCGTTGGTGTTGATTTCAACATGTCAAAAAAGCCCATTGAAACATATTGCAAATGTACAGTGAAACATATTGCAAATGTACAGTACATTTGCAATATGTTTCAATGGGCTGTTAACATCACGAATATGACAAGCTCTAAAATCCTGCAGGAATGGCCAATTGACTGCCCGTTGATCTCAGGATGGCCAGGATTGATAGCGGTACCTGTCCATAGCTCGTTGGTGTTGATTTCAACATGTCAAAAAAAAGCCCATTGAAACATATTGCAAATGTACAGTGAAACATATTGCAAATGTACAGTACATTTGCAATATGTTTCAATGGGCTGTTAACATCACGAATATGACAAGCTCTAAAATACTTCAGGAATGCCCAATTGACTGCCCGTTGATCTCAGGATGGCCAGGATTGATAGTGGTACCTGTTCATCGCTCATTGGTGTTGATTTCAACATGTCAAAAAAAAGCCCATTGAAACATATTGCAAATATACAGTGAAACATATTGCAAATGTACAGTACATTTGCAATATGTTTCAATGGGCTGTTAACATCACGAATATGACAAGCTCTAAAATACTTCAGGAATGGTCAATTGACTGCCCGTTGATCTCGGGATGGCCAGGATTGATAGTGGTACCTGGCCATAGCTCGTTGGTGTTGATTTCAACATGTCAAAAAAAAGCCCATTGAAACATATTGCAAATGTACAGTGAAACATATTGCAAATGTACAGTACATTTGCAATATGTTTCAATGGGTTTTTAACATCACGAATATGACAAGCTCTAAAATACTGCAGGAAAGCCCAATTGACTGCCCGTTGATCTCAGGATGGCCGGGCTTGATGGTTTTAACTTATTGCAAAGGGACAAAAGTCTGCCATAAAGTCACTATAATGAAAACGTAAAACACCTAGTTACGTTCTAGTTGCGGGTCCAGTTCCAACGTTATGTGTCGGCCTATCTGAGGCGACCCCAAATCCCGAGTTTCGCTCGATAGGTCATTCGAGCCCGAGCAGCGGACCTTAATTGGTGCTGAAAATCCACGTTTCCGGCGTTGCTACGGGGTCCTTGAATGAGCTATCAGAGAGAAACGTTAGGGTCCGTCTCTATGGGCCAAGGCGGTTCTAATGCACCTAACCTTGTGTCTCTGGGACTTTTAGAAATTTTGTCATTTTCGTGATGTAAAAATGAATTGAAAATATTGCAAATGTACAAGGCTGTTTCTCGGCCTGTGAACCTTCTAGAGCCCCATAACTCACCGTGCACTATCGACATAAGCTCTAGAAAAGGGTTCTAAAGTTTCAGAGCTCTAGGTCTGACGGATCTTTAATAGTTCGAACGAAAGTAACTATTGCAGGCAGTGTGTGTCTGTAAGCCCCACACTATGTCACTCCCCATGGACTGTGTGCATGTGTGAGTTTTTCAAGGGATTCTGATGGGAGAAATGACTGATTTACAGTTCATTGGGGTTGCCTAATCACACATGTGAAGTTTTGGAAAATTGTGACCTTTTTAACCCTTCGAAACAGACACTGTGACCCCAATTTAAGGCACTTCCGGTTGTCACAGGAAGCTGTAGGTAGACACATATCCTCATTGGGGTAGGCTTTAACAGAATCCTGAGTTTTAAGTCTGTAAGTTAAGAACTGACTGATTAACACAGGTTTGAAAGTCTGTTTTTCACCAACAGCAGGTTGGGTACTGTAAAACACCTTTAGGGTGATTTGTACCACTTCCGGTTGCTCCAGGAAGCTTAGAATCAACACAGGTAGACCTCATAGTGGCCTGATGGATTGCCATAAAAGACATGTTCATAAGGAATTCATAACCCACATAGGCACCAGGTTGAATTTAGGCGAGCAGGCAATGTATTCCTATGGGGAGAGATGTCATAGCAAACGGTTTGATGTAAATACCCTGTTTTCACTGTTAAGGGTTAATGCCACACAGTCACGGTTAGGCTTGCACAGATCGGGAGGTCCTAAGGAACGCTCCTGAAGTCGAACCGTGCTTCTAACCCAAACGGTTCTGCCGCTGTCACCCAAAAGCAGCTGAAATTGAGGGCCAGGCTTCAGTTTGGGCCTACTTTTGGCACAGTTGCTGCGGTCAGACCGAGTGAGCTACGGTCAAGCGTGGCGTCTCGTTGAACTCGGCAAGGCCTAGAGACTATGGTTATGCCATTGCAGGCCCTTTGTGTCTTTAAGACCCACACTGTGTCACTCCATCCCAGCTATGTGTTTGTGTGTGTGTGGGAGTTGTCTTGTAAATCTGATGGGAGAAATGACTCATTTACAGTTCATGAGGGTTGCCTAATCACACATATGAAGTTTTGTAAAGATCTGACCTTTTTAACCCTTCGAAACAGCACCTATGACCCCTATTTAAAGCACTTCCGGTTGTCACAGGAAGCTGTAGGTAGACACATATCCTCATTGGGGTATGCTTTAACAGAATCCTGAGTTTTAAGTCTTTAGGTTAAGAACTGACTGATTTACACAGGGTTGAATTGTCTGTTTTTCACCAACAGCAGGTTGGGTATATCAAAACACCTTTTGGGTGATTTTTACCACTTCCGGTTGCTCCAGGAAGCTTAGAATCCACACAGGTAGACCTCATAGTGGTCTGATGGATTGCTATCGAAGACAGGTTCATAAGACATTCACAACCCACATAGGCACCAGGTTGAATTTAGGGGAGCAGGCAATGTATTCCTATGGGGAGAGATGTCATAGCAAACGGTTTGATGTAAATACCCTGTTTTCACTATTAAGGGTTAATGCCACAGGGCCACGGTTAGGCTTGCACAGATCGGCAGGTCCTAAGGAACGTTCCAGAAGTCGAATCGTGCTTCTAACCCAAACGGTTCTGCCGCTGTCACCCAAAAGCAGCTGAAATTGAGGGCCAGGCTTCAGTTTGGGCCTACTTTTTGGAACGGTTGCTGCGGTCAGACCGAGTGAGCTACGGTCAAGCGGGGGCATCTTGTTGAACTCAGGAAGGCCTAGAGACTATGGTGATGCCATTGCAGGCTCTGTGTGTCTTCAAGCCCCACACTGTGTCACTCCATCCCATATCTGTGTTTGTGTGTGTCTGTGAGGGTTTTCTTGTAAATCTGATGGGAGAAATGACCCATTTACAGTTCATGAGGGTTGCCTAATCACACATATGAAGTTTTGGAAAGATGTGACCTTTTAACCCTTGAAACAGCACCTATGACCCCTATTTAAAGCACTTCCGGTTGTCACAGGAAGCTGTAGTTAGACACATATCCTCATTGGGGTATGCTTTAACAGAATCCTGAGTTATAAGTCTTTAGGTTAAGAACTGACTGATTTACACAGGGTTGAATTGTCTGTTTTTCACAAACTGCAGGTTGGGTCTATCAAAACACCTTTTGGGTGATTTTTACCACTTCCGGTTGCTCCAGGAAGCTTAGAATCAACACAGGTAGACCTCATAGTGGTCTGATGGATTGCTATCGAAGACAGGTTCATAAGACATTCATAACCCACATAGGCACCAGGTTGAATTTAGGGGAGCATGCAATGTATTCCTATGGGGAGAGATTTCATAGCAAACGGTTTGATGTAAATACCCTGTTTTCACTGTTAAAGGTTAGTGCCACAGGGCCACGGTTAGGCTTGCTCAGATCGGGAGGACCTTAGGAACATTCCTGAAGTTGAATTGTGCTTCTAACCCAAACGGGTCTGCCGCTGTCACCCAAAATCAGCTGACATTTAGGGCCAGGCTTCATTTTGCGCCTACTTTTTGCACGGTCTATGAGGTCAGAAGCGAGCTACAGTCAAGTGGGGCGTCTCGTTGAACTCGGCACGGCCTAGAGACTATGGTGATGCCCTTTTTTGTGTTGATTTCAGTCTGTCATTTTGGTGATGTTTCAGCCCTATTCAAACATATTGCAAATGTACAAAAGTCAACGAGCAAGTCAGCGTCAATCAATCAATTAGATATCATTCTGACACCAAACTGATAAAAACTGACACCAAACCCACTTTTCCCATCTCATTTAGAAGCCAACAATCACATATATCAGGGCAGGCTCAAAATTCTGTTTAAATCATAGTAAAAATGTAAAACACCTGAGTTACGTTCTAGCTGCGGGTCCAGTTCCGACATTATGTGTCGGCCTAGCTGAGGCGACCCGAATCTCAAGTTTCGGCTCGATAGGTCATTTGGAGTCCGAGCAGCGACCTTAATTGGTGCTGAAAATCCACGTTTTCGGGCGTTGCTACGGGGTCCTTGAATGAGCTATCGGACAGAAACGTTAGGGTCCGTCTCTATGGGCCGAGGCGGTTCTAATGCACCTAGCCTTGTGTCTCTGGGACTTTTAGAAATTTTGTCATTTTCGTGATGTAAAAATGAATTGAAAATATTGCAAATGTACGAGGCTGTTTCTCGGCCTGAAAACCTTCTAGAGCCCGTAGCTCACCGTGCACGATCGACTAAAAGGTCTAGAATGGGTTTCTAAAGTTTCAGAGCTCTAGGTCTGACGGTTCTTTAATAGTTCGAACAAAAGTAACTATTGCAGGCAGTGTCTGTCTGTAAGCCCCTCACTGTGTCATTCCCCATTGACTGTGCATGTGTGTGATTTCAGAAAATCACAGAAAATCACAGAAATCACGTAGAGCTCCGAAACCCACTTTAACGGATCCGTCTGAACACGCAGCAACTGGATCCATAACTTTTTTTGGGGAAAAAAATATTTTTCTCAACATTACAATTGGGCGTTTGCCAATTAATCAAAAATTAAAAGAGATAAATGTCTGGTTCTTTTTTTCCTTACACCGTAGGTTCATGTACTTTGACGTAAAGCTGTCAAATTAGTGCTCTATTTCCATTTTTCACCTTTAATCCCAGAAAATGGGCCTTATCTCAAAAACCGTGAGTCCCTAGCGCCATTCTGTTTCGGGCCAACTGCCCATATGGCCAAACCCATGCCCACCAAGTTTCGTCTTCAAAGAGTTTTCGGTTTAGGAGAAAAAGCCAGGTCAATTAGGTGTATGTTTTGTACATTTGCAATATGAAAGCATATGAAGGCATTCGCCATCTGGTGGGATTAACATGAAGGGCTGAAAAATGACAAAAAATGAATTTATTTTATTAAACGGACATCGAAAGTCCGAGAAAGTTCGTTTGATGACTTCCTGGAAGATTTGGCCCTAGGGCACGGCCCGACGGCGTCGGCTTATTTTAGAAACAATTTCGGACGTCTAGTAAGGGAGCGTACATTTGCAATATGCAGTTTCTCATCAAACATACAGCAAATGCCATCGGCGTCCCTTAATCTGTACATGTAGGTGGGGGTGAAGTGACTATGCATAGGTAACAAACAAACAGTGAGTAGCAGCAGTATACAAGAGGGGGGTCAATGTAATGTTGGAATTTTTATGAATTGTTCAGCAGTCTAATGGCTTGGGGGTAGAAGCTGTTGAGGAGCCTTTTGGTCCTAGATTTGGTGCTCCGGTACCACTTGCCGTGCGGTAGCAGAGTAAACAGTCATATACATATATATTTTGATTTGTTTAACACTTTTTTGGGATACTACAGAATTTGATGTCTTCACTATTATTCTACAATGTAGAGAATAGTAAAAATAAATAAAAACCCTTGAATGAGTAGACGTGTCCAAACTTTTGACTGGTATTGTACAACAATAATTTTCTCACCTCTTCCAAACTTACTTTATAGAATTCAGTGACACGAGCCTACCAGACAAGCTAAATTACTTTATCTGTGCTTCGAGGCAAGTAACACTGAAGCATGCATGAGAGCACCAGCTGTTCCGGACGACTGGGTGATCACGCTCTCCGTAGCCAATGTAAGACCTTTAAAAGGTCAACATTCACAAGGCCGCAGGGCCAGACGGATTACCAGGACGTGTACTCAGAGCATGCGCTGACCAACTGGTAAGTGTTTTCACTGACACTTTCAACCTGTCCCTGACCAAGTCTGTTATACCTACATGTTTCAAGTAGACCTCCATAGTCCCTGTGCCCAAGAACACCAAGGTAACCTGCCTAAATGACTACCAACCCGTAGCACTCACGCCGGTAGCCATGAAGTGCTTTGAAAGGCTGGTCATGGCTCACAAACACAATAATCCCAGAAACCCTAGACCCACTTGCATACCACCCCAACAGAGCCATAGATTACGCAATCTCTATTGCACTCCACACTGCCTTTTCCCACCCCATAGTGCCCTCAAAGCTCATCACTAAGCTAAGGACCCTGGGACTAAACACCTCTCTCTGCAACTGGAGCCTGGACATCCAGACGGGACGACCCCAGGTGGTATGGGTAGGCAACAACACATCTGTCACACTGATCCTCCTCAGGGGTCCTTAATCCCCTGCTGTACTTGGTTCACCCACGACTGCATGGCCAAAAAACTCCAACATTAAGTTTCCGACAACAACGGTGGTAGGCCTGATCACCGACAACGATGAGGCAGCCTATAGGGAGGAGGTCAGAGACCTGACAGTGTGGTGCCAGGACAACAACCTCTCCCTCAACATGATCAAGACAAAGGAGCTGATCGTGGACTACAGGTGCAACACTCACTACCGAGTTCCAAACTGCCTCTGGAAGCAACGTCAGCAAAATAACTGTTCCTCAGGAGATTCATGAAATGGGTTTCCACGCTACCTGCCCAAATGCATTATGACAACTGTAAAGTTTGGTGGAGGAGGAATAATGGTCTGGGGCTATTTTTCATGGTTCGGGTTAGGCCCCTTAGTTCCAGTGAAGGGAAATCTTAACGCTACAGCATACAATGACATTCTAGATGATTCTGTGTTTCCAACTTTATAGCAACAGCATGGGGAAGGCCCTTTCCTGTTTCAGCATGACAATGCCCCCGTGCACAAAGCGAGGTCCATACAGAAATATTAATATGACCAATGCCATATTAATGCCCATGTTTTTGGAATGAGATGTTCGACGAGCAGGTACTTTTGGCCATGTAGTGTATATGTTCAATTTGCTCCTAGCAGCACACATGTTCAGTTTGCTCTTAGCACAACTCAACTAGGCGAAGCGAAGGTCTGTGCTCACATACTCCCTAAATACCTGGCAATTTTACTGTTGTTTGTCCCTCGTGAGCCAACATAGCCATAACACTTCCTCAAAATAAATCAGAATTAATCTAAGATAAATCAAGAAATCTGTAATTGACGTTTTTTGCAGAGTCGCCGAATTTTACTTCTAACTAATATGTTTTGCGCAGTATTTCTGAAGTGAAAAAATGTGCATGAAAACTAGTTGTCTCTCGTTGAATGACAACAAACACTTAATTGAAGAAATCCTGTCCATATTTCCTGCTCCTACTAGGACCAATCACTGACTAGTGGGCGTAAACTTTGGCTACCGAATATCTTTTTGTGTGCACGAACAGCCATATAAAAACTTGCTGAAAACATCACAAAATGCATCAAAATATAGGCTTAACTCACCCAGAAGGCTGCACAGAGAGTCAACACAAGACATGTCTAGAAAACAGAACAGAAAACAAGTTCATTCAAACTTGATGTACCTTTGGTTTCTTTCTAGGACTCTCATTCTTTTCATATTCACATAGTGCTACAAAACGCCATCAATGGCAATGCAGTCCTTTCTAAACCTAGAATGAGTAGCTGGTACTCACCAACATGATAGTAGTGGCCAGGGCTCTGGTCTTGTCACACATCCTCTTCAGCTGTTTGACTGGTCCCATCAGGAACATGGTGCTGATAGGACAGAGATATAACTGTTATTATCGACTGTGCTGAGGACAGGTTAGGTTTAGTTAGAGACGGCTAAAGAAACACTCACATAGGACACAATAAACCTCTGTTATAGATTGTTTACATGTTTCTAAGGACAGAATCACATATCAGGGCATTGACAGTTCACTGAATCATATTTGTCATGAAGGAAATGTCATAATGAAAAGGTCCTGAGTCGTCAGGTGTTGAGGGCATTCGGCTGAATCTCACCTGCAGAGTGAACAGAGGTTTCCAAAGGTATAAAATATGATGAAGAGGAGGATTCCTACTTTGGGGATGAAGAGCATACAGACTCCCTGTAGAGGCAAGACAGATCATTTATCAGTTTCAACCTCAAAATTTAAGATGTCAT
The DNA here is from genome assembly GCA_030435695.1 of Brachymystax lenok tsinlingensis. Lineage (NCBI taxonomy): Eukaryota > Metazoa > Chordata > Actinopteri > Salmoniformes > Salmonidae > Brachymystax > Brachymystax lenok. The sequence continues at coordinate 617,872 of CM059793.1, forward strand.
TGATTTAACAATTTATCTAAGGGGGAGTGCCGTCAAAAACGTGATTTCCTGCTGTTTTTATGATATTTCCACACTATGATGTCGAAAAATCACTCTGAAATTGTGAAAATTATGAGAAGCATTTTGAAAACAATGCGAGGAATTCCAGCCTGTTAATGTGGGATGTCGTTTTTTTCCCCAGAACATGAAATCACAATCGGATCAGATTATTCTGACCAATCATGTTTTATTTGCACATGCATCTTCCTACTATGAAGGGGTAAGGTGAGTAAGCTCTAGAGAGTCTAGACCCTTCAAACTCAACGCTGAACCTCCAAGCCAGTTCCACTGCATTTTTCAGGGAACTGATTTAGACCTGGGAACACCAGGTGTGTACAATTCATTATCCGGTAGAACAGAAAACCAGCAGCAGGCACCGGACCTCGTAGGGTAAAAGTTGAATACCCCTGGTCTAGACAATTTCATCTGCCAAGCAGGGCTGTGTATGTAAATATATTTTAATTTGTATCAACACACCCAGATTGAGAATTTCAATGGCAAAAGGAGGCTCAGGGAAATAAATGATCAAAAATATGTTTAGAGTTATTTTTATGAAATAACCAGTGATTTATTAGACATACAGTGATGATGCATGGGGGCTGTAAGGCATCTATGAGCCATGACTTCACAAGTTCCTACAGGACTTCTATAGAACCATGCCAGATTTCATGCCAGCCAATAAAGTAGTGACTAATGCCAGTTTGTCAGGTGTACCCAGTAAAACAAGCTGCAAGTGAACTAGTTCCTTTAAAGGGATTTTGGCAACGAAGCCCTTTACCTACTTCCCCAGAGTCAGATGAACTTGTGGATACCATTTGTATGTCGCTGTGTCCAGCATGAAGGGTAGAGGTAGTTTCCTGAGCCAAAGCTAACTCACAGCACAATGACTGGGCGTTTACAGGAACAGCTAGCATAAAACTAGTTAGCAACTTCCTTCAAACTGCATGCAGAGAAAATGGTATCCACGACTTCATCTGACTCTGGGGGAAGTAGATAAAGGCGCTTCATTGCCAAAAGCAAAAGTATCCCTTTAAGTAATGTGGGGCAGAACACATGTAGGTGATGTGTTTCACCTGGGGAAAAAAAACAGCACACAATGCCTCTGAATTAAACAAAAGAGTTGGACATTCCTGAGTGCAGGATAAACCTGTAGCCCCACATCTCTCTGGATGCACAAGGTGTCTGGTGGGTGGAGCGCAAATAAGCACAAACACACATTGTAATTCTGTAAATAATTGTATGTAGGAAAGCAACATATTCAAATCCACTTACCAAGACTGAGCAGATGACCCCAATCACAAAACAGATAATAAATCCCTTCACTCGTGTACCCCAACCCAAAGTAGATGCTTCATTCGCTGCCTGAACCATGTAAAGTCATTCAGTGAGGAGCCACAGGTCGAGTTCACATGAGAGAGAAGATGCATTGATTTAAGAATTTACTTTACATTAAATTGGATTCGTTTACTTTCATGTATTTTACACTTTAATGGGTGAATCACAAATTATTATTATGTTTATATAATAATGCCAGTGGATTAAATGTTTAAATATTAGTCTATAATATCAATTTATACTACATTTCAATTCGTTTTTTTACCTGCAAGATGTTGCCGTTTTCATTGGGTCCATCCGTTCCGCTCAAAACTGATTTAAGTTTGTCCATGACTTTTAACGCGTTGGCCTAGCGCAGTAAGTCAGGAATGATGATCGGATGTGTGATTTATGTTGCTTCGCGGTGTGACGATATTAATCACGAAGCAGAAACAAGAAGTGAAGACAGTGCAAAGAGCCCCATGGGGAGGAGCTCGGCATGTTGCTCTGCACTGGGACACATTCCTACGGAGAGGATGACAACAGGAATGACTGACTGATCTACAAATAATAATGACTAGTTATTTATGACGCAGGTTTGTTTGTAGATTAGTCAGTTGGCAGTCACCTGCACTGTTGGCTGCAATGTCAAACAAGCCCAAGTCCTCTCATTTTACAATGGGTCCGTGATGGTTCTGTGTGGTTATGATAGTATATTTGAGACAAGGGTATTGCAGTGAATCTTTGAGTAACAAACAGGGAAACAATGAGTCCCAGACAGTTGTTATTCTGCCTAAGTGTGGCGCTGCTTCTTTGGATTAATTAGTGACCAGAGCAAGTTGGAAGACTGCCAACTGACTGATCTACAAATCACCTGGCATCATAAATAACTACTCATTATGTGTAGACCAGTCAGTCAGTCACAATTTACCCATGATACACTACGGATGTGATGCTCTCCAACATGGCCAATAGGTTCTCACCTCAGAGGATTACCCATGATACGTTACGGCTGCGACGCTCTCCAACATGGCCAATAGGTTCTCACCTCAGAGGATTACCCATGATACGTTACGGCTGCGACGCTCTCCAACATGGCCAATAGGTTCTCACCTCAGAGGATTACCCATGATGCGTTACGGCTGCGACGCTCTCCAACATGGCCAATAGGTTCTCACCTCAGAGGATTACCCATGATACGTTACGGCTGTGACGCTCTCCAACATGGCCAATAGGTTCTCACCTCAGAGGATTACCCATGATACGTTACGGCTGCGACGCTCTCCAACATGGCCAATAGGTTCTCACCTCAGAGAATTCCACTCAGTGTCTGAAGGCCTAGCTACATTTAAAAGCTGTCTTTTCTGTTAAAAGCTTTTTATGTCACCCAAAAAGCTAATTTTGTGCAACAGGAAAATAAATCTGCTTGTGGGTTGCAGTAACATCTCTAGTTAGCTTGCCAGTATCTAACTAGCTAGCTATCGACTCTTAACTAGCTAACGTTTGCTAGCTAACTTGAATAGCTAATTCTGTGAGACACAATAATAGATACATCCATGTATTGTTGGTAAGCTACCATAGCTGCTCTCTGTGCAAACAACCGGAATATAGCAATAAACTCTGTCTCACTGCAGAATTAGATGTTTATTCACGTTTCTCCAAATGTCAAATTCTGAAGTGTTTTTAACACCATGGGTTGCTCCTAGTGCTCTGGATCCATTTGTCCAAAGGTCAAATTTAGAAGTTAATGGTTACGTTTAGGCACTCATTCTGAATGGTTAAGGTATATTTTTTATATTTGAGGTTCAAATTAGCCACCCTTTGCCTTGATGACAGCTTTGCACACTCTTGGCAAGTGGTGACCCGTTATTCAGGGCAGAGTTTGTTTTGAGTCCCACATTTTTACAAATAAATAAATCATGCCGGAAAAAAACATATTTTTTTGTGGGGGGGGGGTTGCCTGTTTTACATGTTATTTTGGCATTAATACGTGTCACATATCAGCTTTCAAATAATGTAAACAATAAATAAAATGTATCATTGAGTTAGGGAGCGGCAGCAGAGGTGACGGTTTTGGAGTCATGAGTGAACAAGGAGTACAGGAGGGGACTGAGCACGCACCCCTGAGGGGTCCTGTGTTGAGGATCAGCGTGGCGGATGTGTTGTTACTGACCCTTACCAGCTGGGGGCGGCCTGTCAGGAAGTCTAGGATCCAGTTGCAGAGGGAGGTGTTTAGTCCCAGGGTCCTTAGCTTATTAATGAGCATCAAGGGCAATATGGTGTTGAATGCTGAGCTGTAGTCAATGAATAGCATTCTCACATAGGTATTTATTTTGTCCAGGTGGGAAAGGGCAGTGTGGAGTGCAATGGAGATTGCATCATCTGTGGATCTGTTAGGGCGGTATGCAAATTGGAGTGGGTCTAGGGTTTCTGGGAGCCATGACCAGCCTTTCAAAGCACTTTATGGCTACAGACATGAGTGCTATGGGTCGGTAGTCATTTAGTCAGGTTACCTTGGTGTTCTTGGGCACAGGGACTATGGTGGTCTGCATCAGCTGACATCAGCTGATGTCACAGAGTGCTGTACAGAAACCCAGCCTAAAACCCCAAACAGCAAGCAATGCAGGTGTAAAAGCACGGTGGCTAGGAAAAACTCCCTAGAAAGGCCAGAACCTAGGAAGAAACATAGAGAGGAACCAGGCTGTGAGGGGTGGCCAGTCCTCTTCTGGCTGTGCCGGGTGCAGATTATAACAGAACATGGACAAGATTTTAAAATGTTCATAAAACAGGCAGAACAGTTGAAACTGGAGAAGAGGCACGGCCAGGTGGACTCGGGACATCAAGGAGTCATCAGGCCAGATAGGCCTTGAGGAATGGTCCTAATGCTCAGGTCCTCCGAGAGAGAGAGAGAGAGAGAGCATACTTAAATTCGCACAGGACACCAGATAAGAGAATAAATACTCCAGATATAACAGACGGACCCTAGCCCCCCGACACATAAAATACTGCAGCATAAATACTGGGGGCTGAGACAGGAGGGGTCGGGAGACACGCTGGCCCCGTCCGACGATACCCCCGGACAGGGCCAAACAGGCAGGATATAACCCCACCCACTCTGCCGGAGCACAGCCCCCACACCACTAGAGGGATATCTTCAACCACCAACTTACCATCCTGAGACAAGGCTGAGTATAGCCCACAAGATCTCCGCCACGGCACCAGAAGCCAGTGACTCAGCCCCTGTAATAGGGTTAGAGGCAGAGAATCCCAGTGGAGGGGAACCGGCCAGGCAAAGACAGCAAGGGTGGTTCGTTGCTCCAGTGCCTTTCCGTTCACCTTCACACTCCTGGGCCAGACTACACTCAATCATAGGACCTACTGAAGAGATGAGTCTTCAATAAAGACTTAAATGTTGAGACCGAGTCTGCGTCTCTCACATGGATAGGCAGACTATTCCATAAAAATGGAGCTCTATAGGAAAAAGCCCTGCCTCCAGCTGTTTGCTTAGAAATTCTAGGGACAGTAAGGAGGCCTGCATCTTGTGACCGTAGCGTACGTGTAGGTATGTACGGCAGGACCAAATCAGAAAGATAGGTAGGAGCAAGCCCATGTAATGCTTTGTAGGTTAGCAGTAAAACCTTGAAATCAGCCCTTGCCTTAACAGGAAGCCAGTGTAGAGAGGCTAGTACTGGAGTAATATGATCAAATTTTGGGGTTCTAGTCAAGATTCTAGCAGCCGTGTTTAGCACTAACTGAAGTTTATTTAGTGCTTTATCCGGGTAGCCGGAAAGTAAAGCATTGCAGTAGTCTAACCTAGAAGTTACAAACGCATGGATTAACTTTTCTGCATAATTTTTTTACAGAAAGTTTCTGATTTTTACAATGTTACGTAGATGGGAAAAAGCTGTCCTTGAAACAGTCTTGATATGTTCGTCAAAAGAGAGATCAGGGTCCAGAGTAACGCCGAGCTCCTTCACAGTTTTATTTGAGACGACTGTACAACCATCAAGATTAATTGTCAGATTCAACAGAAGATCTCTTTGTTTCTTGGGACCTATAACTAGCATCTCTGTTTTGTCAGAGTTTAAATGTAGAACATTTTCCGCCATCCACTTCCTTATGTCTGAAACACAGGCTTCCAGGGAGGGCAATTTTGGGGCTTCACCATGTTTCATCGAAATGTACAGCTGTGTGTCATCCGCATAGCAGTGAAAGTTAACATTATGTTTCCGAATGACATCACCAAGTGGTAAAATATATAGTGAAAACAATATTGGTCCCAAAACAGAGCTTTGAGGAACACCGAAATGTACAGTTGATTTGTCAGAGGACAAACCATCCACAGAGACAAACTGATATCTTTCCGACAGATAAGATCTAAACCAGGCCAGAACTTGTCCATGTAGACCAATTTGGGTTTCCAATCTCTCCAAAAGAATGTGGTGATCGATGGTATCAAAAGCAGCACTAAGGTCTAGGAGCACGAGGACAGTTGCAGAGCCTCGGTCTGACGCCATTAAAAGGTAATTTACCATCTTGCAGTCTCAGTGCTGATGGGGTCTAAAACCAGACTGATGCGTTTCGTATACATTGTTTGTCTTCAGGAAGGCAGTGAGTTGCTGCGCAACAGCTTTTTCTAAAAATTTTGAGAGGAATGGAAGATTCGATATAGGCCGATAGTTTTTTATATTTTCTGGGTCAAAGTTTGGCTTTTTCAAGAGAGGCTTTATTACTGCCACTTTTAGTGAGTTTGGTACACATCCGGTGGATAGAGAGCTGTTTATTATGTTCAATGTAGGAGGGCCAAGCACAGGAAGCAGCTCTTTCAGTAGTTTAGTTGGAATAGGGTCCAGTATGCAGCTTGAAGGTTTAGAGGCCATGATTATTTTCATCAATGTGTCAAGAGATATGGTACTAAAAAACTTGAGTGTCTCTCTTGATTTTATGTCCTGGCAAAGTTGTGTGGACTCAGGACAACTGAGCTTTGGAGGAATACGCAGATTTAAAGAGGAGTCCGTAATTTGCTTACTAATGATCATGATCTTTTCCTCAAAGAAGTTCATGAATTTATCACTGCTAAAGTGAAAGCCATCCTCTCTTGGGGAATGCTGCTTTTTAGTTAGCTTTGCGACAGTATCAAAAATAAATTTTGGATTATTCTTATTTTCCTCAATTAACTTGGAAAAATAGGATGATCGAGCAGCAGTGAGGGCTCTTCGATACTGCACGGTACTGTCTTTCCAAGCTAGTCGGAAGACTTCCAGTTTGGTGTGGCGCCATTTCCGTTCCAATTTTCTGGAAGCTTGCTTCAGAGCTCGGGTATTTTCTGTATACCAGGGAGCTAGTTTTTTATGGCAAATGTTTTTGTTTTTAGGGTGCGACTGCATCTAGGGTATTGCGCAAGGTTACATTGAGTTCCTCAGTTAGGTAGTTAACTGATTTTTGTACTCTGACGTCCTTGGGTAGGTGGAAGGATTCTGGAAGGGCATCTAGGAATCTTTGGGTTGTCTGAGAATTTATAGCACGACTTTTGATGATCCTTGGTTGGGGTCTGAGCAGATTATTTGTTGCGATTGCAAATGTAATAAAATGGTGGTCCGGTAGTCCAGGATTATAAGGAAAAACATTAAGATCCACAACATTTATTCCACGGGACAAAACTAGGTCCAGAGTATGACTGTGGCAGTGAGTAGGTCCGGAGACATGTTGGACAAAACCGACAGAGTCGATGATGGCTCCAAAAGCCTTTTGGAGTGGGTCTGTGGACTTTTCCATGTGAATATTAAAGTCACCAAAACTTTGAATATTGTCTGCCATGACTACAAGGTCCGATAGGAATTCAGGGAACTCAGTGAGGAACGTTGTATATGGCCCAGGAGGTCTGTAAACAGTAGCTATAAAAAGTGATTGAGTAGGCTGCATAGATTTCATGACTAGAAGCTCAAAAGACGAAAACGTTGTTTTTTTGTAAATAGAAATTTGCTATCGTAAATGTTAGCAACACCTCCGCCTTTGCGGGATGCGCGGGGGATATGGTCACTAGTGTAAACAGGAGGTGAGGCCTCATTTAACACAATAAATTCATCAGGCTTAAGCCATGTTTCAGTCAGGCCAATCACATCAAGATTATGATCAGTGATTAGTTCATTGACTAGAACTGCCTTGGAAGTGAGGGATCTAACATTAAGTAGCCCCATTTTGAGATGTGAGGTATCACAATATCTTTCAATAATGGCAGCATTGGAGGAGGTCTTTATTCTAGTGAGATTGCTAAGGCGAACACCGCCATGTTTAGTTTTGCCCAACCTAGGTCGAGGCACAGACACAGTCTCAATAGAGATAGCTGAGCTGACTACACTAACTGTGCTAGTGGCAGACTCCACTAAGCTGGCAGGCTGGCTAACAGCCTGCTGCCTGGCCTGCACCCTATCTCATTGTGGAGCTAGAGGAGTTAGAGCCCTGTCTATGTTCGTAGATAAGATGAGAGCCCCCCTCCAGCTAGGATGGAGTCCGTCACTCCTCAACAGGCCAGGCTTGGTCCTGTTTGTGGGTGAGTCCCAGAAAGAGGGCCAGTTATCTACAAAGTCTATCTTTTGTGTGGGGCAGAAAACAGTTTTCAACCAGCGATTGAGTTGTGAGACTCTGCTGTAGAGCTCATCACTCCCCCTAACTGGGAGGGGGCCAGAGACATTTATTCGATGCCAACACATCTTTCTAGCTGATTTACACACTGAAGCTATGTTGCGCTTGGTGACCTATGACTGTTTCATCCTAACATCGTTAGTGCCGACGTGGATAACAATATCCCTATACACTCTACACTCGCCAGTTTTAGTCTTAGCTAGCACCATCTTCAGATTAGCCTTAACGTCGGTAGCCCTGCCCCCTGGTAAACAGTGTATGATCGCTGGATGATTCGTTTCAAGTCTAATACTGCGAGTAATGGAGTCGCCAATGACTAGAGTTTTCAATTTGTCAGAGCTAATGGTGGGAGGCCTCGGCGTCTCAGACCCCGTAATGGGAGGAGTAGAGACCAGAGAAGGCTCGGCCTCTGACTCCGACCCGCTGCTTAATGGGGAGAACCGGTTGAAAGTTTCTGTCGGCTGAATGAGCGACACCGGTTGAGCATTGCTACAGCATTTCCTTCCAGAAGCCATGAGAAAATTGTCCGGCTGCGGGGACAGTGCGAGGGGATTTATACTACTATCTGTACTTACTGGGGGCACAGACGCTGTTTCATCCTTTCCTACACTTACATTTCCCTTGCCTAACGATTGCGTCTGAAGCTGGGCTTGCAGCACAGCTATCTTAGCCATAAGGCGATCGTTCTCCTGTATATTATGAGTACAGCGACTGCAGTTAGAAGGCATCATGTTAATGTTACTACTTAGCTTCGGCTGGTGGAGGTCCTGACGAAACACATCCGGAGTGACAAAGTGACAAAGTGACAAAGTGACAAAGTGACAAAGCATCCGGAGTGACAAAGTTGAATTTAAAGAAAAGTTGAGCGATGGAAAAACAACAAACAACAAAATAATATAGACGACAGGTAACAAAGTTACGTTAGCAACAACAGCTCATGTTCTGAATTCTGTCACTGTACATTTCAAAAGTGCTGAACAAATAGTTAGATAGACTACGTCTGTCCTGCTCGCTCATTAACGTCTTAATAGAAAATACAGATTGCCTCTTATCCTCTTGTCATCCCCTTATGCCATAGTTTGTACATCTCAATTGTCAGTAGAAACCACATTTGTTTAAGCAAGTCAGACATATAAGTTATGTTTTTTTTAAAGGAAGTAAATGAGGCTGAATGAACTGTTTCACTGCCAGACAAGGCTCTGATGATAGCCAAGTGTAGTAGTGGTAAGGTGTTGGGCCTCTGCTGTGGGGACAGCTTTATGTAGGCCTTTTTGTGGGCACAATTTGTCACCGTTATAGTGCAATTAATGTATTGTTCAGTGAATGCCACTGCTCTTGGCATTCCCTCAACCAGCTTCCTGAGATAGTCACCTGGAATGCTTTTCAATTAACAGGTGTGCCTTCTTCAAAGTTAATTGTGGAATTTCTTTCCTTCTTAATTAGTTTGCGCCAATCAGTTGTGTTGTGACAAGGTAGGGGTGGTATACAGAAGATAGCCCTATTTGGTAAAAGACCAAGTCCATATTATGGCAAGAACAGCTCAAATAAGCAAAGAGAAACAACAGTCCATCATTACTTTAAGACATGAAGGTCAGTCAATCCAGGACATTTCAAGAACTTTGAAAGTTTCTTCAAGTGCAGTCGCAAAAACAATCAAGCGCTATAATGAAACTGGCTCTCATGAGGACCGCCACAGAAAAGGAAGACCCAGAGTTACCTCTGCTGTAGAGGATAAGTTCATTAGAGTTACATGCACCAGATGGCAGCCCAAATAAATGCTTCACAGAGTTAAAGTAACAGACACATCTCAACATCAGCTGTTCAGAGGAGACTGCGTGAATCAGGCCTTCATGGTCGAATTGCTACAAAGAAAACATGACTAAAGGACACCAATAAGAAGAAGAGACTTGCTTGGGCCAAGAAACACGCAACACTATCTCACATTCAATTCGTGCATATAAAGTACCAGTCAAAGGTTTGGACACACCTAGTCATTCAAGGATTTTTCTTTATTTTTTTACTATTTTCTACATTGTAGAATAATAGTGAAGACATCAAAACTATGAAAAAACCAATATGGAATCATGTTGTAACCAAAAAAGGATTAAACAAATCAAAATATATATTCTTCAAAGTAGCTACCGTTTGTCTTGATGACAGCTTTGCACACTCTTGGCATTCCCTCAACCAGCTTCATTAGGAATGCTTTTCCAATGGTCTTGAAGGAATTCCCACATATGCTGAGCACTTGTTGGCTGCTTTTCCTTCACTCTGCGGTCCAACTCATCCCAAACCATCTCAATTGGGTTGAGGTCGTGTGATTGTGGAGGCCATGTCATCTGATGCAGCACTCCACCACTCTCCTTCTTGGTCAAATAGCCCTTACACAGTCTGGAGGTGTGTTGGGTCATTGTCCTGTTGAAAAACAAATGATAGTCCCACTAAGCGCAAATCAGATAGGAAGCGCAAATCAGATGGCGTATTGCTGCAGAATGCTGTGGTACCCATGCTGGTTAAGTGTGTCTTGAATTCTAAATAAATCATTGACAGTTTCACCAGCAAAGCACCCCCACACCATCACACCTCCTCCTCCATGCTTCACGGGGGAACCACACATGCAGAGATCATCTGTTCACCTACTCTGCGTCTCACAAAGAAACAGCGGTTGTAACCAAAAATCTCAAATTTGGACTCATCAGACCATCAGACAGATTTGCATCGGTCTAATGTCCATTGCTCGTGTTTCTTGTCCCAAGCAAGTCTCAAATCAAATCAAATCAAATTGTTTTGGTCACATTCACATGGTTAGCAGATGTTTTTGCGAGTGTTACGAAACGCTTGTGCTTCTAGTTCCGACAGTGCCGCAATATCTAACAATCCCACAACAACTACATAATACACACAAATCTAAGTAAAGGAATAAGAATATATAAATATATGGATGAGCAACGACAGAGCGGCATAGGCAAGATGCAATAGATGGTATAAAATACAGTATATACATATGAGATGAGTAATGCAAGATATGTAAACATTATTGAAGTGGCATTATTAAGTCTCTGAAGTCTCTTCTTCTTATTGGTGTCCTTTAGTAGTGGTTTCTTTGTAGCAATTCGACCATGAAGGAAAAGCAGCCAACAAGTGCTCAGCATATGTGGGAACTCTTTCAAGACTGTTGTAAAAGCATTCCTGGTGAAGCTGGTTGAGAGAATGTCAAGAGTGTGCAAAGCTGTCATTAAGGCAAAGTGTGGCTACTTTGAAGAATCTCAAATATAAAATATATTTTGATTTGTTTAACACTTTTTTGGTTACTACATGATTCCATGTGTGTTATTTCATAGTTTTGATGTCTTCACTATTATTCTACGATGTAGAAAATAGTAAAAATAAAGAAAAACCCTGGAATGAGTAGGTGTGTCAACTTTTGACTGGTACTGTATGTATATTAAGTATTTTATTTGTTGTGTTGTTTCTTGTTTGGACCCCAGGAAGAGTAGCCTTGGCAGCAGCTAATTGGGGATCCTAATAAATACTACTACTACCAAACTAATTTGGCAATTTCCGTCAATCTGTGAGGACGCGTATAAACGTCACCAGGATTCCTATAGACGCGCATGATCATTTTATTTAACTCACTCCGCATGCCAGGAGGGCGGAGGTCTATGTATAACCAAAAGAATAACACCTAAAGAGATATCTCAGCGTACCCCAGAGAGACAGGCAACCAAAACTGAGCACAATTAGGCTGATATGTAATGGGGTACACCTGTCAATTGGCTGTGGACAGGTATAGCCACGACGCTCACCATAGTGACGTCTACTGGACTCAAGTGTGTGACCATTGGAAACGAGACAGACAAGAACATAGGCAATAAGACAGGTGTTTTAAAAATGCTTCTTTAATGTAAATATGAATTTAAAAACATGCATATGCAACATTCTGTTTTACAAAACAGTATTCGATTCAACTGCAACTGGAAATAAAAAACTCAAAGTATTATACAGTATATTTCATAAATACATATATTTTTTATACTGCTAAAAATCCGAATTCAATCCCACAGAGCAGATGACAGACGATGATACACTCAGTAATCACTGGTTCCACATTTGCTCTTCCCTTTCCTATTTTCTCAGTGACAATTTGGTTTATCGTGTTCACACTACAGCCTAACCCTAGACTGAAGGTGAAGGTACAGAATGATCAGAGGAAACACTAAGGCAGTGGGATCCTCTGATGGGATGTTGGCTTGTGCTGTCTGAGATGCATTACTCTCATTATCTCTAGGTCCTGACAGCTTAGGCTACGATCATCACCATGAAGTGTTATCAAGAGTACAAGTTCTATTACACCTGATACAAGGCAAAATATTGTCAAAACATTCCTTAACCTGAACTTTTGTTTCAAGTATGTTTCATAAACTAATCTGTGAATAATGTCTTCATGATTATTCAGTACAATGCATGTTGTTGCACAACCTGGCCACAGGATGGCGCTGCTACACAGAGAATTACAGACTGTTTGGCAAAAGCTCCTTGTTTGGCTGTGCCACATGGGTTGGTCATATCATTTAACTCTTCAGATAACAGGGCATATTACACCCAAACCCTCATCTCCTTATGTTATCACTCTTCATTTTATGTGTGTGCATTTGTGTGTTCCATTAAACAAATACAATATTTGAATGTTAAGATGTTCAGAGTTGATCCATTAGGTGTAATAAATAGCGACATAAACAAAGCTAGCTACATCAAATCAAATGAAACTGTATTTGCCACATGCGCTGAATACAACAAGTGTAGACTTTACCGTGAAATGCTGAATACAACAGGTGTAGACTTTACCGTGAAATGCTTACTTACAAGGCCTTAACCAACAATGCAGTTCAAGAAGAAGAAAATATTACCAAGTAGACTAAAATAAAAAGTAATAATAAAAAGTAACAATAAGAATAACGAGGCCATATACAGGGGGCACCGGTACCGAGTCAGTGTGCAGGGGTACAGGCTAGTTGAGGTCATCTGTACATGTAGGTGGGGGCGAAGTGACTATGCATAGGTAACAAACAAACAGCGAGTAGCAGCAGTATACAAGATAAAGATGGTAATAATGTCTTCATGCTAATACTGGGCAGAGGTTGAGTGATCTCATAAAGAAAGGAGAGAAACTGTCCTATAGCTACTGCTGTGTGACATCTAACATATTAAAACAATGTCAGCATCTCTTCCTCTGCAGTGGGTGGGGAGGAGAGGCAGCTACTGTGGATAGGAAGAGAGACTGGGACCTTGCAGAACTGGGTTGATGGGCTTCCTGAAGTCAAACCCTGATCAGATAACCAATTGGTCAAGGGTCAGCATGGGACGTTAATAGGTGACGTAAGGATTGGGTGGGCAGCAACAGTAGCCATGTTGCTATGGTTACTACCAGTAAAACAGTTGGAACTAGCTAGTAAGCTAACTGACACATGTCAATTTCATAAATACTGGAGGCTCCTGTCTCAGCCTCCAGTATTTATGCTGAAATAGTTTGTTCCGGGGGGCTAGTCTTATATCTGGAGAATTTCTCCTGTCTTATCCGGTGTCCGTTTGCTCCCTCTAATTCTCTTTCTCTCTTCTCTCGGAGGACCTGAGCCCTAGGACCATGCCTCAGGACTACCTGGCCTGATGACTCCTGGCTGTCCCCAGTCCACCTGGGCATACTGCTGCTCCAGTTTCAACTGTTCTGCCTGCGGCTATGGAACCCTGACCTGTTCACCGGACGTGCTACCTTGTCCCAGACCTGCTGTTTTCGACTCTCTCTCTCTACCGCACCTGCTGTCTCTAACTCTGAATGATCGATGATGAAAAGCCAACTGACATTTACTCCTGAGGAGCTGACCTGTTGCACCCTCGACAACCACTGTGATTATTATTATTTGACCCTGCTGGTCATCAATGAACGTTTGAATATCTTTGCAATGTTCTGTTATAATCTGCACCCGGCACAGCCAGAAGAGGACTGGCCACCCCCCATAGCCTGGTTCCTCTCTAGGTTTCTTCCTAGGTTCCAGCCTTTCTAGGGAGTTTTTCCTAGCCACTGTGCTTCTACATCTGCATTGCTTGCTGTTTGGGGTTTTAGGCTGGGTTTCTGTATAGCATTTTGTGACATCGGCTGATGTAAAAAGGGCTTTATAAATAAATTTGATTTGATTGATTGACTGCTAAACAAACAGGAAGTTGTTGTTGTCCTTATAGGATCTCGTCCTCTGACTCCTGCTGTCTCTCTCTGGGTTTCAGCAGTCCCATCTCCATTGGGGGGGTTCTCTTCAATCTGGATCGTACCACACTGCAGAGGGGATAGGGGGTGAGGCATGATGAACGTACTGTAGAATTAGATTTACCAGATTACAAACTCAATGGAGAATCTCTTTATTGAAAGTGCTTTTTAGTCCATAATTGGCTTAAAGGTCCTGAACAGTCACTCTGATTCCCATGTAAAATAGCCTTTTGACTGATAAAAATATCACCCATATAAAAATTCTCAAAAGCACTTTCTCTCTCACAGCTAACTACTAGGAAATTTGAAAAGAGGCTGACTGTATATTCATGAGCTGGCATTGACTGACAGCTTGAAACTTGGATGCAGTGACCAGTGTTGCAGTCAAATCATCACAAGAACATTTGGTGAAACACAAAGCAACTCAAACAACATTGAAATTGCATCAATTATATACAGTTGAAGTCGGAGGCTTCCCTGTCTTAGGTCAGTTAGGATCACCACTTTATTTTAAGAATGTGAAGTGTCAGAATAATAGTAGAGAGAATGATTTATTTCAGCTTTTATTTCTTTCATCACATTCCCAGTGGGTCAGAAGTTTACATACACTCAATTAGTATTTGGTAGCATTGCCTTTAAATTGTTTAACTTGGGTCAAACGTTTTGGGTAGCCTTCCACAAGCTTCCCACAATAAGTTGGGTGAATTTTGTCCCATTCCTCCTGACAGAGCTGGTGTAACTGAGTCAGGTTTGTAGGCCTCCTTGCTCGTACACGCTTTTTCAGTTCTACCCACACATTTTCTATGGGATTGAGGTCAGAGCTTTGTTTTGGCCACTCCAATACCTTGACTTTGATGTCCTTAAGCCATTTTGCCACAACTTTGGAAGTATGCTTGGGGTCATTGTCCATTTGGAAGACCCATTTGCGACCAAGCTTTAACTTCCTGACTGATGTCTTGTGATGTTGCTTCAATATATCCATCTAATTTTCCTCCTCATGATGCGATCTATTTTGTGAAGTGCACCAGTCCCTCCTGCAGCAAAGCACCCCCACAACATGATGCTGCCAACCCCCCGTGCTTCACTGTTGGGATGGTGTTCTTTGGCTTGCAAGCCTCCCCCTTTTTCCTCCAAACATAACGGTCATTATGGCCAAACAGTTCTATTTTTGTTTCATCAGACCAGAGGACATTTCTCCAAAAAGTATGATCTGTGTCCCCATGTGCAGTTGCAAACCGTAGTCTGGCTTTTTTATGGCAGTTTTGGAGCAGTGGCTTCTTCCTTGCTGAGCGGCCTTTCAGGTTATGTCGATATAGGACTCGTTTTACTGTGGATATAGATACTTTTGTACCTGTTTCCTCCAGCATCTTCACAAGGTAATTTGCTGTTGTTCTGTGATTGATTTGCACTTTTCGCACCAAAGTACGTTCATCTCTAGGAGACAGAACGTGTCTCCTTCCTGAGCGGTATGACGGCTGCATGGTCCCATGGTGTTTATACTTGCGTACTATTGTTTGTACAGATGAACGTGGTACCTTCAGGCGTTTGGAAATTGCTCCCAAGGATGAACCAGACTTGTGGAGGTCTACAATTTTCTTTCTGAGATCTTGGCTGATTTCTTTTGATTTTCCCATGATGTCAAGCAAAGAGGCACTGAGTTTGAAGGTAGGCCTTGAAATACATCCACAGGTACAACTCCAATTGACTCAAATGATGTCAATTAGCCTATCAGAAGCTTCTAAAGCCATGACATAATTTTCTGGAATTCTCCAAGCTGTTTAAAGGCACAATCAACTTAGTGTATGTAAACGTCTGACCCACTGGAATTGTGATACAGTGAATTATAAGTGAAATAATCTGTCTGTAAACAATTGTTGGAAAAATTACTTGTGTCATGCACAAAGTAGATGTCCTAACCGACTTGCCAAAACGATCGTTTTTTAACAAGAAATTTGTGGTGGTTGAAAAACGAGTTAATGACTCCAACCTAAGTGTATGTAAACCTCCGACTTCAACTGTATTTAAATTAGGTAAGAGAATATCATGTTACCATTGGTGTATTAAAATGAGAGTTAATCTCCTTAATAATCTCTTTAATAATCCCGCCTCCTGAATCCAAGCATTGGACATGGGATCAAACTTGATCAATGTAGAAGCAACACTCAAGTTCATACTCTGATCTGGTTTAATCCAAATATCATCACATTTCATGAAAAAACAGATTTTGACTGTTCATGACCTTTAATCTGTCCGGGAAACTGCCCCCAAATCAACTAGACTCTGGTGATGATGATGAAGGAATGGAATGCTGATGTATATCATTGTGACTGTAAATATGTAGGAGGTGTTAACCCATAAGACCCCAGGGAAAGTCTCACTGGTTGATGGTTGCAGTACAGCACCAATACAGTGAGCAGGCTGAAGGCTAGATGCCAGCACAAACATGCTACATTAACCAATAAGAACACAGGACAGGAGGGAAAGGGTGTCTCACCAGCTGACGGTGCAGTAGAGCACTGACACAACAAGCAGGCTGAAGACCAGGTGCCAGCAGTAACACATAGTGATAAACATCATGTTGTTATGGTCCATCTGGTCCCACTCTGCACCGCTGGGGGAATACAGGACAAAACCAATCTGGAGGGGGGCAGAGATAAGAGAGGGTTAGAGGATGGAGACTGTTCCAGGGTTTATTATGCTGTAATAGGTTCAACTAGATGGATACAAGCCCCTGCAATGGACGAAAACTGAAAAATCTATCTGGAAAGTATACAGTATGTATACAGTATGCATACAGTATGCATACAGTATGTATACAGTACGTATACAGTATGTATACAGTATGCATACAGTATGTGTACAGTATGTATAAAGTATGTATACAGTATGCATACAGTATGTATAAAGTATGTATAAAGTATGTATAAAGTACGTATACAGTATGCATACAGTATGTATAAAGTATGTATAAAGTATGTATACAGTATGCATACAGTATGTATAAAGTATGTATACAGTATATGCATACAGTATGTATAAAGTATACAGTATGCATACAGTATGTATAAAGTATGTATAAAGTATGTATAAAGTACGTATACAGTATGCATACAGTATGTATAAAGTATGTATAAAGTATGTATAAAGTATGTATACAGTATGCATACAGTATGTATAAAGTATGTATACAGTATATGCATACAGTATGTATAAAGTATGTATAAAGTATGTATACAGTATGCATACAGTATGTATAAAGTATGTATAAAGTATGTATAAAGTATGTATATGTCGGAGGTAATGCGTTAGGAGTACTACTTTCTGTGCTAATGAGTAATTTAACACGTTCGTTTTTCAATTTATGTAATCAGTTACTTAGTTACTTTTTCAAATGGCCTGCAGTATTATTTCCCTTCTTGGGCCTACAGTATTATTTCCCTTCTTGGGCCTACAGTATTATTTCCCTTCTTGGGCCTACAGTATTATTTCCCTTCTTGGGCCTACAGTATTATTTCCCTTCTTGGGCATACAGTATTATTTCCCTTCTTGGGCCTGCAGTATTATTTCCCTTCTTGGGCATACAGTATTATTTCCCTTCTTGGGCCTGCAGTATTATTTCCCTTCTTGGGCCTGCAGTATTATTTCCCTTCTTGGGCCTGCAGTATTATTTCCCTTCTTGGGCCTACAGTATTATTTCCCTTCTTGGGCCTGCAGTATTATTTCCCTTCTTGGGCCTGCAGTATTATTTCCCTTCTTGGGCATACAGTATCATTTCCCTTCTTGGGCCTACAGTATTATTTCCCTTCTTGGGCCTACAGTATTATTTCCTTCTTGGGCCTACAGTATTATTTCCCTTCTTGGGCCTACAGTATTATTTCCTTCTTGGGCATACAGTATTATTTCCTTCTTGGGCATACAGTATTATTTCCCTTCTTGGGCCTGCAGTATTATTTCCCTTCTTGGGCCTACAGTATTATTTCCCTTCTTGGGCATACAGTATTATTTCCCTTCTTGGGCCTGCAGTATTATTTCCCTTCTTGGGCCTACAGTATTATTTCCCTTCTTGGGCCTACAGTATTATTTCCCTTCTTGGGCCTACAGTATTATTTCCCTTCTTGGGCCTACAGTATTATTTCCTTCTTGGGCCTGCAGTATTATTTCCTTCTTGGGCCTACAGTATTATTTCCTTCTTGGGCATACAGTATTATTTCCTTCTTGGGCCTGCAGTATTATTTCCCTTCTTGGGCCTACAGTATTATTTCCCTTCTTGGGCATACAGTATTATTTCCCTTCTTGGGCCTGCAGTATTATTTCCCTTCTTGGGCCTACAGTATTATTTCCCTTCTTGGGCCTACAGTATTATTTCCCTTCTTGGGCCTACAGTATTATTTCCCTTCTTGGGCCTACAGTATTATTTCCCTTCTTGGGCCTACAGTATTATTTCCTTCTTGGGCATACAGTATTATTTCCTTCTTGGGCCTGCAGTATTATTTCCCTTCTTGGGCATACAGTATTATTTCCCTTCTTGGGCCTGCAGTATTATTTCCCTTCTTGGGCCTGCAGTATTATTTCCCTTCTTGGGCCTGCAGTATTATTTCCTTCTTGGGCCTACAGTATTATTTCCCTTCTTGGGCCTGCAGTATTATTTCCTTCTTGGGCCTGCAGTATTATTTCCCTTCTTGGGCATACAGTATTATTTCCCTTCTTGGGCCTACAGTATTATTTCCCTTCTTGGGCATACAGTATTATTTCCCTTCTTGGGCCTACAGTATTATTTCCCTTCTTGGGCCTACAGTATTATTTCCTTCTTGGGCCTACAGTATTATTTCCTTCTTGGGCATACAGTATTATTTCCTTCTTGGGCATACAGTATTATTTCCCTTCTTGGGCCTGCAGTATTATTTCCCTTCTTGGGCCTACAGTATTATTTCCCTTCTTGGGCCTACAGTATTATTTCCTTCTTGGGCCTACAGTATTATTTCCTTCTTGGGCCTGCAGTATTATTTCCCTTCTTGGGCCTACAGTATTATTTCCTTCTTGGGCCTACAGTATTATTTCCTTCTTGGGCCTACAGTATTATTTCCTTCTTGGGCCTACAGTATTATTTCCTTCTTGGGCCTGCAGTATTATTTCCCTTCTTGGGCCTACAGTATTATTTCCCTTCTTGGGCATACAGTATTATTTCCCTTCTTGGGCCTGCAGTATTATTTCCCTTCTTGGGCCTACAGTATTATTTCCCTTCTTGGGCATACAGTATTATTTCCTTCTTGGGCCTGCAGTATTATTTCCCTTCTTGGGCTTGCAGTATTATTTCCCTTCTTGGGCCTACAGTATTATTTCCCTTCTTGGGCCTACAGTATTATTTCCCTTCTTGGGCCTACAGTATTATTTTCCTGTAGGCCCAATATCTACTAAACTAACTAACATATGGAACATAAGGTCATAAAATGTATCATTTAGCCAGTAGATTTTAAATTTTAGGACCACTGTAGGTATAATTTTTTTTATCTATAAACTATTTGATGAAACATTAAATTTAGCCTTTACTGCTATAGTCCACAGAAACCCATGGAATTTGTATTTTACTGCTATAGTCCACAGAAACCCATGGAATTTGTCTTTTACTGCTATAGTCCACAGAAACCCATTGAATTTGTATTTTACTGCTATAGTCCACAGAAACCCATTGAATTTGTATTTTACTGCTATAGTCCACAGAAACCCATTGAATTTGTCTTTTACTGCTATAGTCCACAGAAACCCATTGAATTTGTCTTTTACTGCTATAGTCCATAGAAACCCATTGAATTTGGCTTTTACTGCTATAGTCCATAGAAACCCATTGAATTTGGCTTTTCCTGCTATAGTCCATAGAAACCCATTGAATTTGTATTTTACTGCTATAGTCCACAGAAACCCATTGAATTTGGCTTTTACTGCTATAGTCCACAGAAACCCAGACCTGAAGATGTATTCATTTGACTGATGGGGTTCTAACCAATGTTCCCTCTAAGCTCCCCCGGGACTGCCGTGCAGGAGAAATATCAGCTTACGCAGAGAAGCACGAGATTGAACTTTACTCAACTTTCTTGAGTTTTCCCCCTTAGTTAACACTATCAACGTTTCCCTTTGCTGTGCGAATTGTGATCGAATCAATGCAATATTAGCCACTTTCAATGCAACATACTAAAACAAAACAAACTATGCAAGACTCAGTATGCAAAGCTAACTATGCAAGAGATTTTGTTGCTGGCAGAATGCATCGGAGTATTGCATTGACAGTCACGACTCAGGCCCGTACTCTACACAGACCGGTGCGGCATAACCGATCAGAGCTGCAGTAGGCCTATATGCAAATCGACCATTGCCATATATGGCTCTGTGCCATTCATTGTGAACTGGACTGTGTTTACAGCATGAGTGGTCATGAGTAGATGTGCTTGTTTTGAGTTCAAAGCCAGAGCTGCATGTAGCCATGTGTGTACATTTGTTCATATCCTTTGCTAGTTAGTGAGTTATTAGCCCAGTTATAGATAATCATACATTGTGATATTGTTGTATGGTGGTATTATACATTTTGTACTGTAGATATGTAGTGGTGTAATAATGTTATATGATGTACTGTTTTATATTTTGTTTTATATTTAATGTAAGTGCCTTAATATGTTTGGACCCCAGGAAGAGTAGCTGCTGCCTTGGCATCATCTAATGGGGATCCATAATAAATCCAAATCACCATTTAGTGGAAGTAGGCCTATCCTACCCAGGTTACGTGGAAGTAGGCCTATCTACCTACAGTGCCTTGCAAAAGTATTCATCCCCCTTGGCGTTTTTCCTATTTAAATAGATTTTTATTTGGATTTCATGCAATGGACATACACAAAATAGTCCAAATTGATGAAGTGAAATGAAAAAAAATGACTTGTTTCAAACAATTCAATAAAATAAAAAAACTGAAAAGTGGTGTGTGCATATGTATTCACCGACTTTGCTATAAAGCCCTTAAATAAGATCTGGTGCAACCAATTACCTTCAGTCACATAATTAGTTAAATAAAGTCCACCTGTGTGCAATCTAAGTGTCACATGATCTCAGTATATATACACCTGTTCTGAAAGGCCCCAGAGTCTGCAACACCACTAAGCAAGGGGCACCACCAAGCAAGTGGCACCATGAAGACCAAGGAGCTCTCCAAACAGGTCAGGGACAAAGTTGTGGAGAAGTACAGATCAGGGTTGGGTTATAAAAAAAATATCCGAAACTTTGAACATCCCACGGAGCACCATTAAATCCATTATTAAACAATGGAAAGAATATGGCACCACAACAAACCTGGCAAGAGAGTGCCGCCCACCAAAACTAACGGACCAGGCAAGGAGGGCATTAATCAGAGAGGCAACAAATAGACTAAATATAACCCTGAAGGAGCTGCAAAGCTCCACAGAGAGATTGGAGTATCGGTCCATAGGACCACTTTAAGCCGTACACTCCACAGAGCTGGGCTTTACGGAAGAGTGACCAGAAAAAAGCCATTGCTTAAAGAAAACAATATGCAAATACGTTTGGTGTTCGCCAAAAGGCATGTGGGAGACTCCCCAAACATATGGAAGAAGGTACTCTAGTCAGATGAGACAAAAATGTAGCTTTTTGGACATCAAGGAAAATGCTATGTCTGGCGCAAACCCAACACCTCTCATCTCCCTGAGAACACCATGTTTTTCATCGGCAGGGACTGGGAAACTGGTCAGAATAGAAGGAATGATGGACGGCGCTAAATACAGGGACATTCTTGAGGGAAACCTGTTTCAGTCTTCCAGCAGGACAATGACCCTAAGCATACTGCTAAAGCAACACTCAAGTGGTTTAAGGCACTATATAAGTCTAAATAAGGCACTATAAAGGATGTAAAGAATAGAATGTCACTAGAGAGACAGACGATGACTCAGTGACTGACCTGCCAGAACCAGCTCCCCTGCAGGATGGTGAGTGATGCTCTCAGAAGCTCCAGCAGAATGTTTCCTCTGTGGAACACCTCCAGAAAGGACACCATGGCCTCTCCAAACACACAGAACAGCAGCAGCTGGTGAACATGGACATCTAGCATGGCTCTGCCGTGGAGGTGGTACAGGAACAAGAACCCTGGGAAACACAGAATAAACCTCAGTAGTGTGATGGAGCGCCGGTCCACGCATTACAGCCCCATTGACTTGAATATGCATGTCCATTCTAGTGGTGATTCGATTTCTATGGCTGTAACACTGCATGTGGGCTAGCTAACTAATGAACAAAGCATATTACCTCAGGACAACATCTCCATCTCCCCTGCCTGCCCAGTCCTCTTACCTTCTATGAAGAAGGCGATGGCCAGCATTAGTCTGTCGAGGGCCAGTGGAGCGGCGTCGGTGGTGTGTACAATCAGAGACATGGCTCCAGCCAAGCCAAAGAAGAGATACATGGTGGAGTGCTGCCAGTTATGGAGTCTGTCCCAGTGATGTTCGCTGTAGTCATACAGGTGTAGCCGTGGCCCGTCTGCTACAAACTGTTCCGCCAGCATCCCTGGAACACAGAACGTCACGATTCTCTTAAACGTCCCCGAGAAAAGATCCTTGGTCTTTTAGAAACTTCTAATCATAGTCTCCCTCTGCCATACATTACCATCAACAGTCCAGCAACAATGTCTCATCCTAAAATGATACATTCATAACATCCTAACACTCCCAGTTAGTCTGATCATCCCCAGTCTGTTGTTTAACTACAGACAGCACCAGCTAGTATATGGTGAATTTTCAAAACTCTTAGTACAAAGGTCCAAACTGGTAACACTCGTAAAGCAGCCAGACAGCACATTCAAAACCTTTCATTGTGCATTCATTTCTTTTTGTAGATATCTTTCACCACACAACCATTATTCCAAAATGTTTACCATCATTACACACACCAGGACTTCATCATCACCTTGATTAGCTTCCCTTTATTTACCCCTCAGTAGCCTCAGTCATCAGGCATTATTGGTTTGTTTTCATTCACGTTCTGTACTCTTCTCACGGTTTTTTATCTGCATTCTTCCCTATTAAACTCACCTTCTGCACCAGCTTCCTGACTCACGGCATATATGTGACAGAATACTGCCTCACGAATTATGGAAGCAGCAGAAGAAAAAGACATCTCCCAGACGGTCAGTCAACATCACGATCAGCTGGCGCAACTGGGTGTGGCTATGGATAGTACTCCGCGTCCTCCACCGCCTCGACACCACCCGAGAGGATTCACCTACAACAAGCGCATGGAACCAACTTTTGCTCTTGCACCCTATTCCATAGAGGACTGCACGTGGAGGTCCAGACGGATTAGGCGTGCCGGGACGACAACCTATCCCTGGACACACTCATCGCGATGGCCATCCGTCTGGGCAACCTCCTTCAGGAGCGCAGGCACCTCCTTCGCCACTCGTCCTCCACCTTTGGCCGTCCCAAGGCAGAGCCTGAACCCATGGAGATAGGGGTCATACACCTCTATGTGGCAGAGCGGCGTCGCCGGAGACAGCTGGGGCTGTGTTTCTATTGCGGTCATATGTTGAACCAGCTCCAGCGGTGTCCTGTGTCGTCTGGGGCAAGGGGATGGCCCCGCGATCATCCGTCTCCCAGGGTAGTCGTGAGCATTCCTACTTCATCGTTTTCCGCCAAACCCTTCCTGGTTCCCATTTCACTGGCTGGCTGTCCCTCAGGTGTTGTCTCTACAGCTCTAGTGTACTCCGGTGCCGCAGGGAATTTCATTGACTAGACCCTCATCTCCTCCCTGATGCGCTCCATATGTGCACAAACATATCCCAGGCACGCTCCAGCAGGAAAACTCTTCCCTTCCCGTGCCTCAGCGGCCTTGGTCCCATCTGTCCAAGGATTTTGGTACTGATCTCCCGCTGTCTGATGGTTTCACCACTATTATGGTTGTTGAGGACAGATTCTTTAAATCCTGTCATTTTATCCCTCTCTCTGGTCTCCCTACCAGGTCACTGAGGCAATGTTCCAGCTGGTCTCCCTACCAGGTCACTGAGGCAATGTTCCAGCTGGTCTCCCTACCAGGTCACTGAGGCAATGTTCCAGCTGGTCTCCCTACCAGGTCCCTGAGGCAATGTTCCAGCTGGTCTCCCTACCAGGTCCCTGAGGCAATGTTCCAGCTGGTCTCCCTACCAGGTCCCTGAGGCAATGTTCCAGCTGGTCTCCCTACCAGGTCCCTGAGGCAATGTTCCAGCTGGTCTCCCTACCAGGTCCCTGAGGCAATGTTCCAGCTGGTCTCCCTACCAGGTCCCTGAGGCAATGTTCCAGCTGGTCTCCCTACCAGGTCCCTGAGGCAATATTCCAGCTGGTCTTCCGGCACTATGGCCTTCCAGAGGACATCGTCTCCGACGGCCCTCAATTCACATCACACGGAGGCCTTTTAGTATTTGTATTTTATTATTTAACCTTTATTTAACCAGGTAGGCCAGTTGAGAACAAGTTCTAATTTACAACTGTGACCTGGCCATCACAAACAGCACAGAGTGACACATGGAATAAACAAACGTAGAGTCAATAACACAATAGAAAACAACCTATATACAGTGTGTGAAAATGAGGTAAGATTAGGGAGGTAAGGTAATAAATAGGCCGTAGTGGAGAAGTAATTACAATTTAGCAATTAAACACTGAAGTGATAGATGTGCAGAAGATGAATGTGCAAGTAGAGATACTGGGGTGCAAAGGAGCAAAAAATTAATAAGTAACAATATGGGGATGAGGTAGTTGGATGGGCTATTTACAGATGGGCTATGTGCAGGTGCAAATCAAATAAAATAAAATGTTATTTGTCACATACACATGGTTAGCAGATGTTAATGTGAGTGAGGCGAAATGCATGTGCAGTGATCTGTGAGCAGTGGTGGGTAGTATATGGGGCTTTGGAGACACAACGGATGGCACTGTGATAGACTGCATCCAATTTGCTGAGTAGAGTGTTGGAGGCTATTTTATAAATGACATTGCCGAAGTCAAAGATCGGTAGGATAGTCAGTTTTATGAGGGTATGTTTGGCAGAATGAGTGAAGGATGCTTTGTTGCGAAATAGGAAGCCGATTCTAGATTTAATTTTGGATTGGAGATGCTTAATGTGAGGCTGGAAAGAGAGTTTACAGTCTAACCAGACACCTGGGTGGTTAGACTTCTTTATGGAGAAGCTGGGGGCCACAGCCAGCCTCACATCTGGGTACCGGCCTCAGTCCAACGGGCAGGTGGAGAGGACCAACCAGGAGCTGGGGAGGTTCCTGAGGAGTCACTGCCAGGACCGGCAGGGGGAGTGGGCCCGGTTCCTTCCCTGGCAGAGCGTCCTGGGTTATCAGCCAGCCTTGGGCCTGTGGACCAGACCGAAGCCCGTGCAGTGGACAAGTGGTTTCGAAGGAGCAGGCGTGTTCCATCCTGGTGATCGCGTCTGGCTCTCTACCAGGAACCTCCCGCTCTGTCTGCCCTGCCGGAAGCTGTGCCCCTGGTGTGTGGGGCCCTTCAAGGTCCTCCGGACTTTCAACGAGGTAACATACCATTTACAACTCCCCACCAACTACCGGATCTCACCTCTTTTCATGTTTCCCTCCTCAGGCCGGTGGTTCCTGGTCCCCTGGCTGATGCCATCCTCCGCGACACCTCTCCGCATCCCCTGGACATTGATGAGATCCCTGCCTATGCCGTCAGGTCCCTGCTGGACTCCCAACGTCAGAGGGTCGGCTTCAGTACCTGTTGGACTGGGAGGGGTATGGTCCAAAGGAGCGCTGTTAGGTCCCGGCGGTCGACATCCTGGACCCCAACATCGTCCAGGATTTCCATCTCCGCTGCCCTCCCGGCCGTCCTCCTGGCCGGCATCGTTCTTATCTTGCGCGTCTGGGTGGGGCTACTGTCCCGCCTACTGCCCCTCTCCAGTGCTCGACGTTGCCAGTCTACTAACCACCGGTCCTGGCAACCATCATTACGCACACCTGCTCCCTTCTTCATTATTAAACTCACCTTCTGCTTCCTGACTCCAGGCGTATATGTGACAGATACATGCTTCAAAAATTGCCCTTTGAACGTAGTATGCTACAGTACTGTAAATTACAGCACATTACACTGTTTTCAAATTTCACACTTGTACTACCCATTCAAATGGACTGAACATCACATTTCCATAATTTATATCCCATGTGTGATCAAAGGTGTGATCAATGAAGACATCTTTCACCATAGCAGCTGGAAGTACTGATGCTGAGGGTGCTGATAAATCAGAATTCAATATATACTGAACACAAATATAAATGCAACACGCAACAATTTCAAAAATGTTACTGAGTTACAGTTCATATAAGGAAATCAGTCATACATTCATTAGGCCCTAATCTATGGATTTCTCATGACTGGGAATACAGATATGCATCTGTTGGTCACAGATACCTTAAAGAATGGGCCTCCAGATCTCCTCACTCCTATGTGCATTCAAATTGCCATCTATAAAATGCAATTGTGTTTGTTGTCCGTAGCTTATGCCTCCCCATACCATACTCCACCTCCGCCATGGTGCACTCTGTTCACAAAGTTGACATCCGCAATAACAACTGATAACTAACTCAGCAAAAAATGAAACATCTTTTCACTGTAAACTGCATTTATTTTCAGCAAACTTAACATGTGTAAATAACTGTGACATAAACTGAACAAGTTCCACAGACATGGGACTAACAGAAATTGAATAATGTGTCCCTGGACAAAGGGGGGTTCAAAATCAAAAGTCAGAATCAAAACAGTCAGTATCTGGTGTGGCCACCAGCTGCATTAAGTACTGCAGTGCATCTCCTTCGCATGGACTGCACCAGATTTGCCAGTTCTTGCTGTGAGATGTTACCCCACTCTTCCACCAAAGCACCTGCAAGTTCCCGGACATTTCTGGGGGAATGGCCCTAGCCCTCACCCTCCGATCCAACAGGTCCCAGACGTGCTCAATGGGATTGAGATCTGGGCTCTTCGCTGGCCATGGCAAAACACTGACATTCCTGTCTTGCAGGAAATCACGCACAGTACCACATAAGGGAGGAGGATGTCTTCCCTGAGATTGCCTGCAATGACTACAAGCTGTGACACACCGCCCCAGACCACGACGGACCCTCCACCTCCAAATTGATCCCGTTCCAGAGTACAGGCCTCTGTGTAACGCTCATTCCTTCGATGATAAACGCGAATCCGACCATCACCCCTGGTGAGACAAAACTGCGACTCGTCAGTGAAGAGCACTTTCTGCCAATCCTGTCTGGTCCAGCGACGGTGGGTTTGTGGCCATAAACGCGTTGTTGCCAGTGATGTTTGGTGAGGACCTGCCTTACAACAGGTCTATAAGCCCTCAGTCCAGCCTCTCTCAGCCTATTGCG
Organism: Brachymystax lenok tsinlingensis; assembly: GCA_030435695.1. Classification (NCBI taxonomy): domain Eukaryota; kingdom Metazoa; phylum Chordata; class Actinopteri; order Salmoniformes; family Salmonidae; genus Brachymystax; species Brachymystax lenok. The sequence goes on from CM059793.1 coordinate 645,540, forward strand.
GAGAGTCTGAGCACAGATGGAGGGATTGTGCGTTCCTGGGGTAGTTGTTGTTGCTGTCCGGTACCTGTCCTGCAGGTGTGATGTTCGGATGTACCGATCCTGTGCAGGTGTTGTTACACGTGGTCTGCCACTGCGAGGACGATCAGCTGTCCGTCCTGTCTCCCTGTAACGCTGTCTTAGGTGTCTCACAGTACGGACATTGCAATTTATTGCCCTGGCAACATCTGCAGTCCTCATGCCTCCTTGCAGCATGCCTAAGGCACGTTCACGCAGACAAGCAGGGACCCTGGGCATCTTTCTTTTGGTGTTTTCAGAGTCAGTAGAAAGCCCTCTTTAGTGTCCTAAGTTTTCATAACTGTGACCTTAATTGCCTACTGTCTGTAAGCTGTTAGTGTCTTAACGACCGTTCCACAGGTGCATGTTCATTCATTGTTTATGGTTCATTGAACAAGCATGGGAAACAGTGTTTAAACCCTTTACAATGAAGATCTGTGAAGTTATTTGTATTTTTACGAATTATCTTTGAAAGACAGGGTCCTGAAAAAGGGGCGTTTCTTTTTTTGCTGAGTTTGTGTATGCGACCAATAAAATCTGATTTGACGCCAAATACGTGGTCTGCAGTTTTGAGTGAACATTCAATTCTCTGGCAACAGCTCTGTTGATAATTTTTGCATTCAGCTTGAGAGCTCACTCAAAACTTGAGACATCTGTGGCATTGTGTTGTGTGACAAAACTTCACATTTTACTTTTATTATCCCCAGCACAAGGTGCACCTGTGTAATGATCATGATGTTTAATCCGTTTCTTGATATGCCACACCTGTCAGGTGGGTGGATTAGGAGAAATGCTCAAACAGGGATGTAAACAAATGTGTGCACATCATTTGAGAGAAATAAGGGTTTTGTGCGTATAGAACATTTCTGGGATCTTTTATTTTTAATTTTTTTATAAAAATTTTCTTTTAACACTTTACATGTTGCGCTTATATTTTTGTTCAGTATATATACAGTGCCTTCGGAAAGTATTCAGACCCCTTGACTTTTTTACGTTACAGCCTTATTCTAAAATGTATTAAATAAAAAATCAGCAATCTACACACAATACCACATATTTACATTAGTATTCAGACTCGTTTCTATGAGACTCGAAATTGAGCTCAGATGCATCCTGCAACTGTCCGTAGAGCTCAGAGACAGGATTGTGTCGAGGCACAGATCTGGGGAAGGGTACCAAAAAAAGTCTGCAGCATTGAAGGTCCCCAAGAACACAGTGGCCTCCATCATTCTTAAATGGAAGATGTTTGGAACCACCAAGACTTTTCCTAGAGCTGGCCACCTGGCCAAACTGAACAATCTGAGGAGAAGGGCCAGGTAGGTATCCAACCAATATGACATTTTTGTCCGATACCGATATCCAATATTTTCCTTGCCAAAAAACCTGATACCGATAACCAATAGAATTTTTTTTACTGCCTTTTAAGGATTCTAGTCCAGTTAAATAGTTAACACACACATGTACGCAGCGGTCTAAGGCACTGCATCTCAGTTCAAATCCAGGCTGTATCACATCCGGCCGTGATTGGGAGTCACATAGGGCGGCGCACAATTGCCCCAGCATCGTCTGGGTTTGGCCGGGGTAGGCCGCCATTGTAAATAAGAATTTGTTCTTAACTGGCATGCCTAGATAAATAAAGGTTACACACACAAACACACCACAATGACCAAAAAGTTATTTTGTTGGCATTTACGCATGTCCCCATTTCCAGTAGAACATAATCAAAACCTATTTCGTTCACTTACTTGCTGTGCTGTTTCGTTGTTCATTTGTTCAGTTGTTTCATTCTCAATCAGGATTTCTATGGAACGCCGTTTGGGTCTTTGCGCGTCAAAAAATATACTATTTAAAACGATTTGACGTGTCATATAACACTATTTGACGTGTCAATTAAGCTTGTTGACCAATCAGGACCTGAATATGACTGCACGTAACATAATAATTGAATGCGTTCATACATTCTTTACCTAGTTATTACACATTTATTTCACTATCACTTGTATTTCATATGTCATAACGATTCATCAATGTGTCATAACGATTCATCAATGTGTCATAACGATTCATCAATGTGTCATAACGATTCATCAATGTGTCATAACGATTCATCAATGTGTCATAACGGTTCATCAATGTGTCATAACGATTCATCAATGCATGCTATGATGCTAGTAAAGTTGTGTCGTGCACCTACAGTGCTGGTCATAAAGAAAAGCTAGCTAGCTCATGGATGCAAACAATGTTGTCTTGTTGCATCACCCAACTTCTGTTGAGCTTCAATTGGCGGACAGACAGCCTAACACTCTCCTGCAAAATGTCTTGACAAACTTGGGAATTCATTTTTCCATCGATGATAGCAAGCTGTCCAGCCCCTGAGGCAGCAAAGCAGCCCCAAACCATGATGCCCCCTCCACCATACTTTACAGTTGGGATGAGGTTTTGATGTTGGTGTGCTGTGCCTTTTTTTCTCCACATAGTGTTGTGTGTTCCTTCCAAACAACTCAACTGTAGTTTCATCTGTCCACAGAATATTTTGCCAGTAGCGCTGTGGAACATCCAGGTCCGCTTTTGCAAACTTCAGACGTGCAGAAATGTTTTTTTTGGACAGCAGTGGCTTCTTCCATGGTGTCCTCCCATGAACACCATTCTTGTTTAGTGTTTTACATATCGTAGACTCGTCAACAGAGATGTTAGCATGTTCCAGAGATTTCTGTAAGTCTTTAGCTGGCACTCTAGGATTCTTCTTAACCTCATTGAGCATTCTGCGCTGTGCTCTTGCAGTCATCTTTGCAGGACGGCCACTCCTTGGGAGAGAAGCAACAGAGCTGAACTTTCTACATTTATAGACAATTTGTCTTACCGTGGACTGATGAACATCAAGGCTTTTAGAGATACTTTTGTAACCCTTTCCAGCTTTATGCAAGTCAACAATTCTTAATCTTAGGTCTTTATAGATCTCTTTTGTTCAAGGCATGGTTTACATCAGGCAATGCTTCTTGTGACTAGCAAACTGAAATTTTGTGAGTGTTTTTTATAGGGCAAGGCCACTCTAACCAACATCTCCAATCTCATCTCATTGATTGGACTCCCGGTTAGCTGACTCCTGACTCCAATTAGCTTTTGGAGAAGTCATTAGCCTAGGGGTTCACATACTTTGTCCAACCTTCACTGTGAATGTTTAAATTATATATTCAATATAGACAAGAAAAATGCAATAATTTCTGTATTATTAGTTTAAGCACACTACATTTGTCTATTGTTGTGACTTAGATTTAATTTATTTTATTTCACTTTTATTTAACCAGGTAGGCAAGTTGAGAACAAGTTCTCATTTACAACTGCGACCTGGCCAAGATAAAGCAAAGCAGTTCGACACATACAACAACACAGATTTACACATGGAGTAAAACAAACATACAGTCAATAATACAGTAGAAAAAAACAAATCTATATACAAAGAGTGCAAATGAGGTAGGACAAGGAAGGTAAGACAATAAATAGGCCATGGTGGCAAAGTAATTACAATATAGCATTCAAACACTGGAATGGTAGATGTGCAGTAGATGAATGTGCAATGTAGAAAAACTGGGGTGCAAAGGAACAAGATAAATAAATAAATACGGTAGGGGACGAGGTAGTTGGTTGGGCTATTTACAGATGGGCTATTTACAGGTGCAGGGGTCTGTGAGCTGTTCTGACAGCTGGTGCTTAAAGCTGGTGAGGGAGATAAGTGTCTCCAGTTACAGTGATTTTTGTAGTTCGTTCCAGTCATTGGCAGCAGAGAACTGGAAGGAAAGTCGGCCAAAAGAGAAATTGACTTTGGGGTTGACCAGTGAGATATACCTGCTGGAGCGCATGCTACGGGTTGGTGCTGCTATGGTTACCAGCGAGCTGAGATAAGGCGGGGCTTTACCTAGCAGGGACTTAGACGTAGATGACCTGGAGCCAGTGGGTCTGGCGACAAGTGTGAAGCGGGGGCCAGCCAACAAGATGAAGAACAGATCAAATTTGATGACCAATTTATGCAGAAATCCAGGTAATTCCAAAGGGTTCACATACTTTTTCTTACCACTGTATATCATACTTGTTATGTTTCTACTTTACAGACAAATCTTTTCATTAGTAGTAGTAGTTCTCAAAATCTGTTGTGGACAAACCAGTTATAAGCACCTAAAAGTTTACCAAACGTTTAAGTAATAGTAAAATATTTGTAACAAAAGAGAATCATATCAAAAGTGAGCATCTCATTGTGAAAGGCAATTACTTTATATGAACACGTATTGCAATGTGAAACATGTATTTCAAGATGAAATACTGACTAAGTTTAATGAAAAAGTAACTGTATAACGTGTTGCACGTAGTCAATTGAAAATGTTGGGCCTCCCGAGTGGCGTAGCGGTCTAAGCCTCAGGTTCGATCCCAGGCTGTGTCACGGCCGGCCATGACTGGGAGACCCATGGGGCGGCGCTCAATTGGCCTAGCGTCGTCTGTGTTAGGGGAGGGTTTGGCCGGGGCTGCTGCAAGCTGACTTCGGTCGTCAATTTGGACGGTGTTTCCTCCGACACATTGGTGCGGCTGGCTTCCGTGTTAAGCGAACAGTGTGTCAAGAAGCAGTATGGCTAGGCAGCGTTGTGTTTCGGGGGACGCATGGCCCTCGACCTTCGCCTCTCCTGAGTCTGCAGGGGAGTTGCAGCAATGAGACAAGATCAGATCTGTTTTGAGATTTGTAGTGAAAATTGCACCAAAGCGATAAAAAAAACATATAATGTGGGTGTTGATGCTCACCAACAACGGAGAAGAAGAGGGTGACAGATCCCTCGATGACTTCCAGGCGGCGCTGTGTGGATCGGCTGGCCAGGCGGGTGGAGGTGGAGCCCAGACTCTTGTTCCTGAGGATGGTGTACCATAGACAGTACTTTCCCGCCCACCACAGACCCGCGATCAGGAAGAAACTACCCGGCAATGCATGGCCCTTAAAACTACCCATAATCCTTCACTGGAATACCTGGAACACAGAGAGAGGGGACGGACGGTCACAACTCAGAAGAGTCTGATACCTGGTGAAGAGAAATCTTATTCTTAGATTGGGCAACAACAAATGTGGTGTTAAAGTGGTTCCCAAACGTTTTATAGTCCCGTACCCCTTCAAACATTCAACCTCCAGCTGCTCTAGGGCAGTGGTTCCCAAACGTTTTATAGTCCCGTACCCCTTCAAACATTCAACCTCCAGCTGCGTACCCCCTCTAGCACCAGGGCCAGTGCACTCTCAAATGTTATTTTTTGCCATCATTGTAAGCCTGCCACACACACTATACGATACATTTGTTAAACATAAGAATGAGTGTGCGTTTCTGTCACAATCGTGGGAAGTGACAAAGAGCTCTTATAGGACCAGGGCTCTTATAGGACCAGGGCACAAATAATAATATAATAATAATAATCAATAATGTTGCTCTTTATTTAACCATCTTACATAGAAAACATTTGTTCATCTAAAATGGTGAATAACTCCCCACAGGTTAATGAGAAGGTTGTGCATGCACGCAATACCACTCCACTATGTCTCCCTGTCTTTTGCTCCATCAGTACAGATACCAACACATCTTGACCACCAAAGTCCATTTGATGTCACAAAAGCTGTCCAGTACTTAAAAATATCCTCTCCTGTTGTCCTGGTTCTCAGTGGTTTGCAGAAGAGGATATCTTCCTTAATTGACCCCCATAAACGTAACGGACATATACCAGGAGCTGTGCCAGGCCCGCCACGTCTGTTGTCTCATCCAGCTGTAACGCATAGAATTCACTGGCTTGTATGAGAAGCAGTAATTGTTTCAAAACATCTCCTGCCATGTCACTGATGCGCTGTGAAACGGTGTTGTTTGATGAAGGCATTGTCTGTAGTGTTTCTTGGGCCTTTTCCCCCAGCATTGTCCCAGCCATATCCATGGCAGCAGGAAGAATGAAGTCCTCCACAATAGTATGGGGCTTGCCTGTCCTAGCCACTCGGTAGCTCACCATATAAGACGCTTCCAGCCCCTTCTTATTAATGGTATCTGTTGCTTTTATACATGTCTTACTACTCGAAAGTCGAATAGTAATTTGTTGCTAGCATTGGATGTGCTCGTGGAAGCAGAACAACTTGTGTTGTCGACAGGTGCAGGTGTAGTACTGCTGGTAGTAGCAGTACTACCAGTAGAGCTGGTAGTAGCAGTACTACCAGTAGAGCTGGTAGTAGCAGTACTGCAGGTAGTAGCAGTACCACCAGTAGAGCTGGTATGTCTCTCTATGGACGCGGGCCTTACTTTTTTTAACCAAACGGAATAAGCAGCAGCTACGTTCGGCTACATACGGATCGTTAGTGGAATTCCTGCAAGAGAATAAAGGTTAATGTGATTGGATGTTAATCATTTGACTAGGCTACCTGTATTTGACATTGTGTTGTTATTTCGTTGAACACTAGATGGTTTAGTTTTATGGCAGTGAAACGAGGCTACTCAGGCGAGAGAAAAAACTCACCCAAATGTATAGCCCTGTTGGAAAATATAAACGGACTGTTTGAAAATGGGATTTAATCACATTTGTATTTGGTGTACCCCCGACGGCATTGCATGTGTACCCCAGTTTGGGAATACCTGCTATAGACAGACATTGGTATTACCAGTATGGACACTCATTCAGTAACTGTTGAGAATTGTTTGTGTGGTAGAAGAAACACATTCAAGCATGCTTCTCCTGAGCATCTAAGCATGTCCATAATGGGAAATACCAAATAGTCAGGAGACCAGAACCAAACAGCTCTCTGTTACACGATGCTGAAGAAATTCGTCTTGGCTCCTAAGACCCTCACAAACTTTTACAGATGCACAATTGAGAGCATCCTTAATTCTATTCTGTTACTATTAGATCTGTGTGTATTGCTGTGAATTGTTAGATACTACTGCAGTGTTGCAGCTAGGAACACAAGCATTTCGCAACACCCGCAATAACATCTGCTAAATATGCGTATGTGACCAATACAATTTGATTTGATTTGGAACCGAAACAGATCTCTGTTAAAGGAGACCAAAACCAAACATATCTATTTTAAAGGAGACCAGAACCAAACAGATCTATTTTAAAGGAGACCAGAACCAAACAGATCTGTTAAAGGAGACCAGAACCAAACAGATCTATTTTAAAGGAGACCAGAACCAAACAGATCTGTTAAAGGAGACCAGAACCAAACAGATCTATTTTAAAGGAGACCAGAACCAAACAGATCTGTTAAAGGAGACCAGAACCAAACAGATCTATTTTAAAGGAGACCAGAACCAAACAGCTCTGTTAAAGGAGACCAGAACAAAACAGCTCTGTTAAGCCACCAAATCTCTCATCTACACCTGGGCAGGTGAAAAAACAGAGGAGCTTCGAAGCTGGCTCACTTCTGGTTGGGTGGAGGCTACTGAGTGGCTCCACCCAGCCAAGAAGACTCCAGGCTGTAATCGCTGCCAAAGGTGCTTCAACAAAATACTGAGTAAAGGGTCCGATTTTCTTTATACATACATTTGCAAAAATGTCTAAAAATCTGTTTTTGATTCGTCATTATGGGGTATTGTGTGTGTAGATTAATGAGGGGGGAAAAACAATTGTGGAAAAACTAAAGGGATCTGAATACTTTCCGAACACACTGAATGTCTCTGGATGGAGAGATCCCAGTCATTCAACCGTAGCATATCTATTAATTGGTCTATTTACATCTCAAACAGGCTGAGTTTTTCATCCTTTGTTCCCTTGAATAAATATAATTAATTGACACACAAACGTAGCAGAAGCTGATAAACAAGAGGAAAAACAAACTCATGGACGAGACTCTCTACACAGGAAAACTACTGATGGACTAGACTCTCAACTACTGATGGACTAGACTAGACTCTCTACACAGTAAAACTACTGATGGACTAGACTCTCTACACAGTAAAACTACTGATGGACTAGACTCTCCACACAGTAAAACTACTGATGGACTAGACTCTCCAAACAGGAAAACTACTGATGGACTAGACTCTCTACACAGTAAAACTACTCATGGACTAGACTCTCTACAGAGTAAAACTACTGATGGACTAGACTCTCCACACAGTAAAACTACTGATGGACTAGACTCTCTACACAGTAAAACTACTGATGGACGAGACTCTCTACACAGTAAAACTACTGATGGACTAGACTCTCCACACAGTAAAACAACTGATGGACTAGCTACTAGACTCTCCACACAGTAAAACTACTGATGGACTAGACTCTCCCCACAGTGAAACTACTGATGGACTAGACTCTCTACACAGTAAAACTACTAATGGACTAGACTCTCTACACAGTAAAACTACTCATGGACTAAACTCTCTACACAGTAAAACAATTGATGGACTAGACTCTACAAAGTAAAACTACTGATGGACTAGACTCTCCACACAGTAAAACTACTGATGGACTAGACTCTCTACACAGTAAAACTACTGATGGACTAGACTCTCCACACAGTAAAACTACTGATGGACTAGCTACTAGACTCTACACAGTAAAACTACTGATGGACTAGACTCTACACACAGTAAAACTACTGATGGACTGGACTCTCTACACAGTAAAACTACTGATGGACTAGACTCTCCACACAGTAAAACTACTGATGGACTAGACTTTCTACACAGTAAAACTACTGATGGACGAGACTCTCTACACAGTAAAACTACTGATGGACTAGACTCTCTACACAGTAAAACTACTGATGGACTAGACTCTCTACACAGTAAAACTACTGATGGACTAGACTCTACACAGTAAAACTACTGATGGACTAGACTCTCTACACAGTAAAACTACTAATGGGCTAGACTCTCTACACAGTAAAACTACTGATGGACTAGACTCTACACAGTAAAACTACTAATGGACTAGACTCTCTACACAGTAAAACTACTGATGGACTAGACTCTCCACACAGTAAAACTACTGATGGACTAGACTCTCCACACAGTAAAACTACTGATGGACTAGACTCTCCACACAGTAAAACTACTGATGGACTAGACTCTCTACACAGTAAAACTACTGATGGACGAGACTCTCTACACACTCTCTACACAGTAAAACTACTGATGGACTAGACTCTCCACACAGTAAAACAACTAGACTCTCCACACAGTAGAACTACTGATGGACTAGACTCTCCACACAGTAAAACTACTAATGGACTAGACTCTCTACAGAGTAAAACTACTGATGGACTAGACTCTCTACACAGTAAAACTACTGATGGACTAGACTCTCCACACAGTAAAACTACTGATGGACTAGACTCTACACAGTAAAACTACTGATGGACTAGACTCTCTACACAGTAAAACTACTGATGGGCTAGACTCTCTACACAGTAAAACTACTGATGGACTAGTGACTAGACTCTCTACACAGTAAAACTACTGATGGACTAGACTCTCTACACAGTAAAACTACTGATGGACTAGACTCTCCACACAGTAAAACTACTGATGGACTAGACTCTCCACACAGTAAAACTACTGATGGACGAGACTCTCTACACAGTAAAACTACTGATGGACTAGACTCTCTACACAGTAAAACTACTGATGGACTAGACTCTCCACACAGTAAAACTACTGATGGACTAGACTCTACACAGTAAAACTACTGATGGGCTAGACTCTCTACACAGTAAAACTACTGATGGACTAGTGACTAGACTCTCTACACAGTAAAACTACTGATGGACTAGACTCTCTACACAGTAAAACTACTGATGGACTAGACTCTCCACACAGTAAAACTACTGATGGACTAGACTCTCCACACAGTAAAACTACTGATGGACTAGACTCTCTACACAGTAAAACTACTGATGGACTAGACTCTCCACACAGTAAAACTACTGATGGACAAGTCACTAGACTCGCTACACAGTAAAACTACTGATGGACTAGTGACTAGATTCTCTACACAGTAAAACTACTGATGGACTAGACTCTCTACACATTAAAACTACTGATGGACTAGACCCTCCACACAGTAAAACTACTGATGGACTAGACTCTCCAAACAGGAAAACTACTGATGGACTAGACTCTCTACACCGTAAAACTACTGATGGACTAGACCCTCCACACAGTAAAACTACTGATGGACTAGACTCTCCAAACAGGAAAACTACTGATGGACTAGACTCTCTACACAGTAAAACTACTCATGGACTAGTCACTAGACTCTATACATGTCACGTTCACGCCTGATATAGACAGGCTGGCGTGTTTAGTTTTGTTTTGGAGTAGGGTTTTTTCTGTTCTAGGTGTTGTGTTTCTATGTTGGAGTGATGGTTCCGAATTAGAGGCAGCTGTGTGTCGTTGTTTCTAATTGGGAACCATATATGTTTGGGGTTTTCACTAGTATGTTGTGGGTTATTGTTTGTGCATAGCTTGTTTTGTGTTGTTAGTTATGGTCAGCATCACGATCTTCGTTTATGTTTTGTTATTTTCCCAGTTACGTTCGACTTTAATAAAATGTATACTGGAAGCATCGCTGCGTCTTCGTCAAACCCTTCAGAAGATCGTGACACTACACAGCAAAGCTACTGATGGACTAGTCACTAGACTCTCTACACAGTAAAACTACTGATGGACTAGTCACTAGACTCTCTACACAGTAAAACTACTGATGGACTAGACTCTCCACACAGTAAAACTACTAATGGACTAGACTCTTTACACAGTAAAACTACTGATGGACTAGACTCTCCACACAGTAAAACTACTAATGGACTAGATGCTCCCCACAGTAAAACTACTGATGGACTAGACGCTCCACACAGTAAAACTACTAATGGACTAGACTCTCTACAGAGTAAAACTACTGATGGACTAGACTCTCCACACAGTAAAACTACTGATGGACGAGACTCTCTACACAGTAAAACTACTGATGGACTAGACTCTCTACACAGTAAAACTACTGATGGACTAGACTCTCTACACAGTAAAATTACTGATGGACTAGACTCTCTACACAGTAAAACTACTGATGGACTAGTGACTAGACTCTCTACACAGTAAAACTACTGATGGACTAGACTCTCTACACAGTAAAATTACTGATGGACTAGACTCTCTACACAGTAAAACTACTGATGGATTAGACTCTCTACACAGTAAAACTACTGATGGACTAGACTCTCCACACAGTAAAACAACTGATGGACTAGATACTAGACTCTCCACACAGTAAAACTACTGATGGACTAGACTCTCCACACAGTAAAACTACTGATGGACTAGTCACTAGACTCTCTACACAATAAAACTACTGATGGACTAGACTCTCCACACAGTAAAACTACTAATGGACTAGACTCTCTACACAGTAAAACTACTGATGGACTAGACTCTCCACACAGTAAAACTACTAATGGACTAAAATCTCTACACAGTAAAACTACTGATGGACTAGACTCTCCACACAGTAAAACTACTAATGGACTAGACTCTCTACAGAGTAAAACTACTGATGGACTAGACTCTCCACACAGTAAAACTACTGATGGACGAGACTCTCTACACAGTAAATCTACTGATGGACTAGACTCTCTACACAGTAAAACTACTGATGGACTAGACTCTCTACACAGTAAAATTACTGATGGACTAGACTCTCTACACAGTAAAACTACTGATGGACTAGTGACTAGACTCTCTAAACAGTAAAACTACTGATGGACTAGACTCTCTACACAGTAAAACTACTAATGGACTAGACTCTTTACACAGTAAAACTACTGATGGACTAGACTCTCCACACAGTAAAACTACTAATGGACTAGACTCTTTACACAGTAAAACTACTGATGGACTAGACTCTCCACACAGTAAAACTACTAATGGACTAGATGCTCCCCACAGTAAAACTACTGATGGACTAGACGCTCCACACAGTAAAACTACTAATGGACTAGACTCTCTACAGAGTAAAACTACTGATGGACTAGACTCTCCACACAGTAAAACTACTGATGGACTAGACTCTCTACACAGTAAAACTACTGATGGACTAGACTCTCTACACAGTAAAACTACTGATGGACTAGACTCTCTACACAGTAAAATTACTGATGGACTAGACTCTCTACACAGTAAAACTACTGATGGACTAGTGACTAGACTCTCTACACAGTAAAACTACTGATGGACTAGACTCTCTACACAGTAAAATTACTGATGGACTAGACTCTCTACACAGTAAAACTACTGATGGATTAGACACTCTACACAGTAAAACTACTGATGGACTAGACTCTCCACACAGTAAAACAACTGATGGACTAGATACTAGACTCTCCACACAGTAAAACTACTGATGGACTAGACTCTCCACACAGTAAAACTACTGATGGACTAGTCACTAGACTCTCTACACAATAAAACTACAGATGGACTAGACTCTCCACACAGTAAAACTACTAATGGACTAGACTCTCTACACAGTAAAACTACTGATGGACTAGACTCTCCACACAGTAAAACTACTAATGGACTAGACTCTCTACAGAGTAAAACTACTGATGGACTAGACTCTCTACACAGTAAAACTACTGATGGACTAGACTCTACACAGTAAAACTACTGATGGACTAGACTCTCCACACAGTAAAACGACTGATGGACTAGACTCTACACAGTAAAACTACTGATGGACTAGACTCTCTACACAGTAAAACTACTGATGGACTAGACTCTCTACACAGTAAAACTACTGATGGACTAGACTCTCTACACAGTAAAACTACTGATGGACTAGACTCTACACAGTAAAACTACTGATGGACTAGACTCTCTAAACAGTAAAACTACTAATGGACTAGACTCTCTACACAGTAAAACTACTGATGGACTAGACTCTCCACACAGTAAAACTACTGATGGACTAGACTCTCCCCACAGTAAAACAACTGATGGACAAGTCACAAGACTCTCTACACAGTAAAACTACTAATGGACAAGACTCTCTACACAGTAAAACTACTGATGGACTAGCTACTAGACTCTCGACACAGTAAAACTACTCATGGACTAGACTCTCCACACAGTAAAACTATTTATGGACTAGACTACACAGTAAAACTACTGATGGACTAGACTCTCTACACAGTAAAACTACTAATGGACTAGACTCTCTACACAGTAAAACTACTGATGGACTAGACTCTCTACACAGTAAAACTACTGATGGACTAGACTCTCTACACAGTAAAACTACTAATGGACTAGACTCTCTACACAGTAAAACTACTGATAGACTAGCTACTAGACTCTCTACACAGTAAAACTACTGATGGACTCTCTACAAATTAAAATCTGTTTTTACTTCGTCATTATGGGGTATTGTGTGTGTAGATTAATGAGGGGGGAAAAACAATTGTGGAAAAACTAAAGGGGTCTGAATACTTTCCGAACACACTGAATGTCTCTGGATGGAGAGATCCCAGTCATTCAACCGCAGCATATCTATTAATTGGTCTATTTACATCTCAAACAGGCTGAGTTTTTCATCCTTTGTTCCCTTGAATAAATATAATTAATTGACACACAAACGTAGCAGAAGCTGATAAACAAGAGGAAAAACAAACTCATGGACGAGACTCTCTACACAGGAAAACTACTGATGGACTAGACTCTCAACTACTGATGGACTAGACTAGACTCTCTACACAGTAAAACTACTGATGGACTAGACTCTCCACACAGTAAAACTACTGATGGACTAGACTCTCCAAACAGGAAAACTACTGATGGACTAGACTCTCTACGCAGTAAAACTACTCATGGACTAGACTCTCTACAGAGTAAAACTACTGATGGACTAGACTCCACACAGTAAAACTACTGATGGACTAGACTCTCTACACAGTAAAACTACTGATGGACGAGACTCTCTACACAGTAAAACTACTGATGGACTAGACTCTCCACACAGTAAAACAACTGATGGACTAGCTACTAGACTCTCCACACAGTAAAACTACTGATGGACTAGACTCTCCCCACAGTGAAACTACTGATGGACTAGACTCTCTACACAGTAAAACTACTAATGGACTAGACTCTCTACACAGTAAAACTACTCATGGACTAGACTCTCCACACAGTAAAACTACTGATGGACTAGACTCTACAAAGTAAAACTACTGATGGACTAGACTCTCTACACAGTAAAACTACTGATGGACTAGACTCTCTACACAGTAAAACTACTGATGGACTAGACTCTCCACACAGTAAAACAACTGATGGACTAGCTACTAGACTCTCCACACAGTAAAACTACTGATGGACTAGACTCTCCCCACAGTAAAACTACTGATGGACTAGACTCTCTACACAGTAAAACTACTGATGGACTAGACTCTCACACAGTAAAACTACTGATGGACTAGACTTTCTACACAGTAAAACTACTGATGGACTAGACTCTACACAGTAAAACTACTGATGGACTAGACTCTCTACACAGTAAAACTACTGATGGACTAGACTCTCTACACAGTAAAACTACTGATGGACTAGACTCTACACAGTAAAACTACTGATGGACTAGACTCTCTACACAGTAAAACTACTAATGGCTAGACTCTCTACACAGTAAAACTACTGATGGACTAGACTCTACACAGCACTAATGGACTAGACTCTCTACACAGTAAAACTACTGATGGACTAGACTCTACACAGTAAAACTACTGATGGACTAGACTCCACACAGCAAAACTACTGATGGACTAGACTCTCCACACAGTAAAACTACTGATGGACTAGACTCTCTACACAGTAAAACTACTGATGGACAGACTCTCTACACACTCTCTACACAGTAAAACTACTGATGGACTAGACTCTCCACACAGTAAAACAACTAGACTAAGAACTACTGATGGACTAGACTCTCCACACAGCTACTAATGGACTAGACTCTCTACAGAGTAAACTACTGATGGACTAGACTCTCTACACAGTAAAACTACTGATGGACTAGACTCTCCACACAGTCTACTGATGGACTAGACTCACACAGTAAAACTACTGATCTGACTCTCTGGTAAAACTACTGATGGACTAGTGACTAGACTCTCTACACAGTAAAACTACTGATGGACTAGACTCTCTACACAGTAAAACTACTGATGGACTAGACTCTCTACACAGTAAAACTACTGATGGACTAGACTCTCCACACAGTAAAACTACTGATGGACTAGACTCTCTACACAGTAAAACTACTGATGGACTAGACTCTCTACACAGTAAAACTACTGATGGACTAGACTCTACACAGTAAAACTACTGATGGACTAGACTCTACACAGTAAAACTACTGATGGACTAGACTCTCTACACAGTAAAACTACTGATGGACTAGACTCTCACACAGTAAAACTACTGATGGACTAGACTCTCTACACAGTAAAACTACTGATGGACTAGACTCTCCACACAGTAAAACTACTGATGGACTAGACTCTCTACACAGTAAAACTACTGATGGACTAGACTCTCTACACAGTAAAACTACCTGATGGACTAGACTTCCTTTACAGTAAAACTACTGATGGACTAGACTCTACACAGTAAAACTACTAATGGGACTAGACTCTCTACACAGTAAAACTACTGATGGACTAGACTCTACACAGTAAAACTACTGATGGACTAGACTCTCTAAAACTACTGATGGACTAGACAGACTCCACACAGTGCAAAAACTACTGATGGACTAGACTCTCCACACAGCAAAACTACTGATGGACTAGACTCCAAACAGTAAAACTACTGATGGACTAGACTACACAGTACTGGACTAGACTAACACTACACAGTGATGGACTAGACTCTCCACACAGTAAAACAACTATGACTAGACTCCACACAGTAAAACTACTGATGGACTAGACTCTCACACAGTAAAACTACACATGGACCAGACTCTCCACAGCAAACAACCGATGGACTAATGGACTAGACTCTCCACACAGTAAAACTACTGATGGACTAGACTCTCTACACAGTAAAACTACTGATGGACTAGACTCTCACACAGTAAAACTACTGATGGACTAGACTCTCTACACAGTAAAACTACTGATGGACTAGAGACTAGACTCTCTACACAGTAAAACTACTGATGGACTAGACTCTCTACACAGTAAAACTACATGGACTAGACTCTCCACACAGTAAAACTACTGATGGACTAGACTCTCCACACAGTAAAACTACTGATGGACTAGACTCTCTACACAGTAAAACTACTGATGGACTAGACTCTCTACACAGTAAAACTACTGATGGACTAGACTCTCCACACAGTAAAACTACTGATGGACTAGACTCTACACAGTAAAACTACTGATGGGCTAGACTACTGATCTAGACAGTAAAACTACTGATGGACTAGTGACTAGACTCTACACAGTAAAACTACTGATGGACTAGACTGCTACACTAGACTCTCTACAGTAAAACTACTGATGGACTAGACTCTCCACACAGTAAAACTACTGATGGACTAGACTCTCCACACAGTAAAACTACTGATGGACTAGACTCTCTACACAGTAAAACTACTGATGGACTAGACTCTCACAGTCACACACAGTAAAACTACTGATGGACTAGTGACTACTAGACTCTCTACACAGTAAAACTACTGATGGACTAGACTCTCTACACAGTAAAACTACTGATGGACTAGACTCTCCACACAGTAAAACTACTGATGGACTAGACTCTCTACACAGTAAAACTACTGATGGACTAGACTACTCTACACAGTAAAACTACTGATGGACTAGACTCTCACACTAGACAGTAAAACTACTGATGGACTAGACTCTCCACACAGTAAAACCACTGATGGACTAGACTCTACACAGTAAAACTACTGATGGATCTAGACTCTAGTAAAACTACTGATGGACTAGACTCTCACACAGTAAAACTACTGATGGACTAGTGACTAGACTCTCTACACAGTAAAACTACTGATGGACTAGACTCTCTACACAGTAAAACTACTGATGGACTAGACTCTCCACACAGTAAAACTACTGATGGACTAGACTCTCCACACAGTAAAACTACTGATGGACTAGACTCTCTACACAGTAAAACTACTGATGGACTAGACTCTCCACACAGTAAAACTACTGATGGACAAGTCACTAGACTCGCTACACAGTAAAACTACTGATGGACTAGTGACTAGATTCTCTACACAGTAAAACTACTGATGGACTAGACTCTCTACACATTAAAACTACTGATGGACTAGACCCTCCACACAGTAAAACTACTGATGGACTAGACTCTCCAAACAGGAAAACTACTGATGGACTAGACTCTCTACACAGGAAAACTACTGATGGACTAGACTCTCTACACCGTAAAACTACTGATGGACTAGACCCTCCACACAGTAAAACTACTGATGGACTAGACTCTCCAAACAGGAAAACTACTGATGGACTAGACTCTCTACACAGTAAAACTACTCATGGACTAGTCACTAGACTCTATACATGTCACGTTCACGCCTGATATAGACAGGCTGGCGTGTTTAGTTTTGTTTTGGAGTAGGGTTTTTTCTGTTCTAGGTGTTGTGTTTCTATGTTGGGGTGATGGTTCCGAATTAGAGGCAGCTGTGTGTCGTTGCCTCTAATTGGGAACCATATATATGTTTGGGGTTTTCACTAGTATGTTGTGGGTTATTGTTTGTGCATAGCTTGTTTTGTGTTGTTAGTTATGGTCAGCATCACGATCTTCGTTTATGTTTTGTTATTTTCCCAGTTACGTTCGACTTTAATAAAATGTATACTGGAAGCATCGCTGCGTCTTCGTCAAACCCTTCAGAAGATCGTGACACTACACAGCAAAGCTACTGATGGACTAGTCACTAGACTCTCTACACAGTAAAACTACTGATGGACTAGTCACTAGACTCTCTACACAGTAAAACTACTGATGGACTAGACTCTCCACACAGTAAAACTACTAATGGACTAGACTCTTTACACAGTAAAACTACTGATGGACTAGACTCTCCACACAGTAAAACTACTAATGGACTAGATGCTCCCCACAGTAAAACTACTGATGGACTAGACGCTCCACACAGTAAAACTACTAATGGACTAGACTCTCTACAGAGTAAAACTACTGATGGACTAGACTCTCCACACAGTAAAACTACTGATGGACGAGACTCTCTACACAGTAAAACTACTGATGGACTAGACTCTCTACACAGTAAAACTACTGATGGACTAGACTCTCTACACAGTAAAATTACTGATGGACTAGACTCTCTACACAGTAAAACTACTGATGGACTAGTGACTAGACTCTCTACACAGTAAAACTACTGATGGACTAGACTCTCTACACAGTAAAATTACTGATGGACTAGACTCTCTACACAGTAAAACTACTGATGGATTAGACTCTCTACACAGTAAAACTACTGATGGACTAGACTCTCCACACAGTAAAACAACTGATGGACTAGATACTAGACTCTCCACACAGTAAAACTACTGATGGACTAGACTCTCCACACAGTAAAACTACTGATGGACTAGTCACTAGACTCTCTACACAATAAAACTACTGATGGACTAGACTCTCCACACAGTAAAACTACTAATGGACTAGACTCTCTACACAGTAAAACTACTGATGGACTAGACTCTCCACACAGTAAAACTACTAATGGACTAGAATCTCTACACAGTAAAACTACTGATGGACTAGACTCTCCACACAGTAAAACTACTAATGGACTTGACTCTTTACACAGTAAAACTACTGATGGACTAGACTCTCCACACAGTAAAACTACTAATGGAATAGATGCTCCCACAGTAAAACTACTGATGGACTAGACAGCTCCACACAGTAAAACTACTAATGGACTAGACTCTCTACAGAGTAAAACTACTGATGGACTAGACTCTCCACACAGTAAAACTACTGATGGACGAGACTCTCTACACAGTAAATCTACTGATGGACTAGACTCTCTACACAGTAAAACTACTGATGGACTAGACTCTCTACACAGTAAAATTACTGATGGACTAGACTCTCTACACAGTAAAACTACTGATGGACTAGAGACTAGACTCTCTACACAGTAAAACTACTGATGGACTAGACTCTCTACACAGTAAAACTACTAATGGACTAGACTCTTTACAAAGTAAAACTACTGATGGACTATACTCTCCACACAGTAAAACTACTAATGGACTAGACTCTTTACACAGTAAAACTACTGATGGACTAGACTCTCCACACAGTAAAACTACTAATGGACTAGATGCTCCCCACAGTAAAACTACTGATGGACTAGACGCTCCACACAGTAAAACTACTAATGGACTAGACTCTCTACAGAGTAAAACTACTGATGGACTAGACTCTCCACACAGTAAAAACTACTGATGGACGAGACTCTCTACACAGTAAAACTACTGATGGACTAGACTCTCTACACAGTAAAACTACTGATGGACTAGACTCTCTACACAGTAAAATTACTGATGGACTAGACTCTCTACACAGTAAAACTACTGATGGACTAGTGACTAGACTCTCTACACAGTAAAACTACTGATGGACTAGACTCTCTACACAGTAAAATTACTGATGGACTAGACTCTCTACACAGTAAAACTACTGATGGATTAGACACTCTACACAGTAAAACTACTGATGGACTAGACTCTCCACACAGTAAAACAACTGATGGACTAGATACTAGACTCTCCACACAGTAAAACTACTGATGGACTAGACTCTCCACACAGTAAAACTACTGATGGACTAGTCACTAGACTCTCTACACAATAAAACTACAGATGGACTAGACTCTCCACACAGTAAAACTACTAATGGACTAGACTCTCTACACAGTAAAACTACTGATGGACTAGACTCTCCACACAGTAAAACTACTAATGGACTAGACTCTCTACACAGTAAAACTACTGATGGACTAGACTCTCCACACAGTAAAACTACTGATGGACTAGATGCTCCCCACAGTAAAACTAATGATGGACTAGACGCTCCACACAGTAAAACTACTAATGGACTAGACTCTCTACAGAGTAAAACTACTGATGGACTAGACTCTCCACACAGTAAAACTACTGATGGACGAGACTCTCTACACAGTAAAACTACTGATGGACTAGACTCTCTACACAGTAAAACTACTGATGGACTAGACTCTCTACAGAGTAAAACTACTGATGGACTAGACTCTCCACACAGTAAAACTACTGATGGACGAGACTCTCTACACAGTAAAATTACTGATGGACTAGACTCTCTACACAGTAAAATTACTGATGGACTAGACTCTCTACACAGTAAAACTACTGATGGACTAGAGACTAGACTCTCTACACAGTAAAACTACTGATGGACTAGACTCTCTACACAGTAAAACTACTAATGGACTAGACTCTTTACAAAGTAAAACTACTGATGGACTATACTCTCCACACAGTAAAACTACTAATGGACTAGACTCTTTACACAGTAAAACTACTGATGGACTAGACTCTCCACACAGTAAAACTACTAATGGACTAGATGCTCCCCACAGTAAAACTACTGATGGACTAGACGCTCCACACAGTAAAACTACTAATGGACTAGACTCTCTACAGAGTAAAACTACTGATGGACTAGACTCTCCACACAGTAAAACTACTGATGGACGAGACTCTCTACACAGTAAAACTACTGATGGACTAGACTCTCTACACAGTAAAACTACTGATGGACTAGACTCTCTACACAGTAAAATTACTGATGGACTAGACTCTCTACACAGTAAAACTACTGATGGACTAGTGACTAGACTCTCTACACAGTAAAACTACTGATGGACTAGACTCTCTACACAGTAAAATTACTGATGGACTAGACTCTCTACACAGTAAAACTACTGATGGATTAGACACTCTACACAGTAAAACTACTGATGGACTAGACTCTCCACACAGTAAAACAACTGATGGACTAGATACTAGACTCTCCACACAGTAAAACTACTGATGGACTAGACTCTCCACACAGTAAAACTACTGATGGACTAGTCACTAGACTCTCTACACAATAAAACTACAGATGGACTAGACTCTCCACACAGTAAAACTACTAATGGACTAGACTCTCTACACAGTAAAACTACTGATGGACTAGACTCTCCACACAGTAAAACTACTAATGGACTAGACTCTCTACACAGTAAAACTACTGATGGACTAGACTCTCCACACAGTAAAACTACTGATGGACTAGATGCTCCCCACAGTAAAACTAATGATGGACTAGACGCTCCACACAGTAAAACTACTAATGGACTAGACTCTCTACAGAGTAAAACTACTGATGGACTAGACTCTCCACACAGTAAAACTACTGATGGACGAGACTCTCTACACAGTAAAACTACTGATGGACTAGACTCTCTACACAGTAAAACTACTGATGGACTAGACTCTCTACACAGTAAAATTACTGATGGACTAGACTCTCTACACAGTAAAACTACTGATGGACTAGTGACTAGACTCTCTACACAGTAAAACTACTGATGGACTAGACTCTCTACACAGTAAAATTACTGATGGACTAGACTCTCTACACAGTAAAACTACTGATGGATTAGACTCTCTACACAGTAAAACTACTGATGGACTAGACTCTCCACACAGTAAAACAACTGATGGACTAGATACTAGACTCTCCACACAGTAAAACTACTGATGGACTAGACTCTCCACACAGTAAAACTACTGATGGACTAGTCACTAGACTCTCTACACAATAAAACTACTGATGGACTAGACTCTCCACACAGTAAAACTACTAATGGACTAGACTCTCTACACAGTAAAACTACTGATGGACTAGACTCTCCACACAGTAAAACTACTAATGGACTAGAATCTCTACACAGTAAAACTACTGATGGACTAGACTCTCCACACAGTAAAACTACTAATGGACTAGACTCTTTACACAGTAAAACTACTGATGGACTAGACTCTCCACACAGTAAAACTACTAATGGACTAGATGCTCCCCACAGTAAAACTACTGATGGACTAGACGCTCCACACAGTAAAACTACTAATGGACTAGACTCTCTACAGAGTAAAACTACTGATGGACTAGACTCTCCACACAGTAAAACTACTGATGGACGAGACTCTCTACACAGTAAATCTACTGATGGACTAGACTCTCTACACAGTAAAACTAGTGATGGACTAGACTCTCTACACAGTAAAATTACTGATGGACTAGACTCTCTACACAGTAAAACTACTGATGGACTAGTGACTAGACTCTCTACACAGTAAAACTACTGATGGACTAGAATCTCTACACAGTAAAACTACTAATGGACTAGACTCTTTACACAGTAAAACTACTGATGGACTAGACTCTCCACACAGTAAAACTACTAATGGACTAGACTCTTTACACAGTAAAACTACTGATGGACTAGACTCTCCACACAGTAAAACTACTAATGGACTAGATGCTCCCCACAGTAAAACTACTGATGGACTAGACGCTCCACACAGTAAAACTACTAATGGACTAGACTCTCTACAGAGTAAAACTACTGATGGACTAGACTCTCCACACAGTAAAACTACTGATGGTGAGACTCTCTACACAGTAAAACTACTGATGGACTAGACTCTCTACACAGTAAAACTACTGATGGACTAGACTCTCTACACAGTAAAATTACTGATGGACTAGACTCTCTACACAGTAAAACTACTGATGGACTAGTGACTAGACTCTCTACACAGTAAAACTACTGATGGACTAGACTCTCTACACAGTAAAATTACTGATGGACTAGACTCTCTACACAGTAAAACTACTGATGGATTAGACTCTCTACACAGTAAAACTACTGATGGACTAGACTCTCCACACAGTAAAACAACTGATGGACTAGATACTAGACTCTCCACACAGTAAAACTACTGATGGACTAGACTCTCCACACAGTAAAACTACTGATGGACTAGTCACTAGACTCTCTACACAATAAAACTACAGATGGACTAGACTCTCCACACAGTAAAACTACTAATGGACTAGACTCTCTACACAGTAAAACTACTGATGGACTAGACTCTCCACACAGTAAAACTACTAATGGACTAGACTCTCTACACAGTAAAACTACTGATGGACTAGACTCTCCACACAGTAAAACTACTAATGGACTAGACTCTTTACACAGTAAAACTACTGATGGACAAGACTCTCCACACAGTAAGACTACTAATGGACTAGATGCTCCCCACAGTAAAACTACTGATGGACTAGACGCTCCACACAGTAAAACTACTAATGGACTAGACTCTCTACAGAGTAAAACTACTGATGGACTAGACTCTCCACACAGTAAAACTACTGATGGACGAGACTCTCTACACAGTAAATCTACTGATGGACTAGACTCTCTACACAGTAAAACTACTGATGGACTAGACTCTCTACACAGTAAAATTACTGATGGACCAGACTCTCTACACAGTAAAACTACTGATGGACTAGTGACTAGACTCTCTACACAGTAAAACTACTGATGGACTAGACTCTCTACACAGTAAAACTACTAATGGACTAGACTCTTTACACAGTAAAACTACTGATGGACTAGACTCTCCACACAGTAAAACTACTAATGGACTAGATGCTCCCCACAGTAAAACTACTGATGGACTAGACGCTCCACACAGTAAAACTACTAATGGACTAGACTCTCTACAGAGTAAAACTACTGATGGACTAGACTCTCCACACAGTAAAACTACTGATGGACTAGTGACTAGACTCTCTACACAGTAAAACTACTGATGGACTAGACTCTCTACACAGTAAAATTACTGATGGACTAGACTCTCTACACAGTAAAACTACTGATGGATTAGACTCTCTACACAGTAAAACTACTGATGGACTAGACTCTCCACACAGTAAAACAACTGATGGACTAGCTACTAGACTCTCCACACAGTAAAACTACTGATGGACTAGACTCTCCACACAGTAAAACTACTGATGGACTAGTCACTAGACTCTCTACACAATAAAACTACTGATGGACTAGACTCTCCACACAGTAAAACTACTAATGGACTAGACTCTCTACACAGTAAAACTACTGATGGACTAGACTCTCCACACAGTAAAACTACTAATGGACTAGACTCTTTACACAGTAAAACTACTGATGAACTAGACTCTCCACACAGTAAAACTACTAATGGACTAGATGCTCCCCACAGTAAAACTACTGATGGACTAGGACTAGACGCTCCACACAGTAAAACTACTAATGGACTAGACTCTCT
Organism: Brachymystax lenok tsinlingensis; assembly: GCA_030435695.1. Classification (NCBI taxonomy): domain Eukaryota; kingdom Metazoa; phylum Chordata; class Actinopteri; order Salmoniformes; family Salmonidae; genus Brachymystax; species Brachymystax lenok. The sequence continues at coordinate 670,096 of CM059793.1, forward strand.
ACAGAGTAAAACTACTGATGGACTAGACTCTCCACACAGTAAAACTACTGATGGACGAGACTCTCTACACAATAAATCTACTGATGGACTAGACTCTCTACACAGTAAAACTACTGATGGACTAGACTCTCTACACAGTAAAATTACTGATGGACTAGACTCTCTACACAGTAAAACTACTGATGGACTAGTGACTAGACTCTCTACACAGTAAAACTACTGATGGACTAGACTCTCTACACAGTAAAATTACTGATGGACTAGACTCTCCACACAGTAAAACTACTGATGGACTAGTCACTAGACTCTCTACACAATAAAACTACTGATGGACTAGACTCTCCACACAGTAAAACTACTAATGGACTAGACTCTCTACACAGTAAAACTACTGATGGACTAGACTCTCCACACAGTAAAACTACTAATGGACTAGACTCTCTACACAGTAAAACTACTGATGGACTAGACTCTCCACACAGTAAAACTACTAATGGACTAGACGCTCACCACGGTAAAACTACTGATGGACTAGACTCTACACACAGTAAAACTACTAATGGACTAGACTCTCTACAGAGTAAAACTACTGATGGACTAGACTCTTCACACAGTAAAACTACTGATGGACGAGACTCTCTACACAGTAAAACTACTGATGGACTAGACTCTCTACACAGTAAAACTACTGATGGACTAGACTCTCTACAGAGTAAAACTACTGATGGACTAGTGACTAGACTCTCTACACAGTAAAACTACTGATGGACTAGACTCTCTACACAGTAAAACTACTGATGGACTAGACTCTCCACACAGTAAAACAACTGATGGACTAGCTACTAGACTCTCCACACAGTAAAACTACTGATGGACTAAGACTCTCCACACAGTAAAACTACTAATGGACTAGACTCTCTACAGAGTAAAACTACTGATGGACTAGACTCTCCACACAGTAAAACTACTGATGGACTAGTGACTAGACTCTCTACACAGTAAAACTACTGATGGACTAGACTCTCTACACAGTAAAATTACTGATGGACTAGACTCTCTACACAGTAAAACTACTGATGGATTAGACTCTCTACACAGTAAAACTACTGATGGACTAGACTCTCCACACAGTAAAACAACTGATGGACTAGCTACTAGACTCTCCACACAGTAAAACTACTGATGGACTAGACTCTCCACACAGTAAAACTACTGATGGACTAGTCACTAGACTCTCTACACAATAAAACTACTGATGGACTAGACTCTCCACACAGTAAAACTACTAATGGACTAGACTCTCTACACAGTAAAACTACTGATGGACTAGACTCTCCACACAGTAAAACTACTAATGGACTAGACTCTTTACACAGTAAAACTACTGATGAACTAGACTCTCCACACAGTAAAACTACTAATGGACTAGATGCTCCCCACAGTAAAACTACTGATGGACTAGACGCTCCACACAGTAAAACTACTAATGGACTAGACTCTCTACAGAGTAAAACTACTGATGGACTAGACTCTCCACACAGTAAAACTACTGATGGACGAGACTCTCTACACAGTAAATCTACTGATGGACTAGACTCTCTACACAGTAAAACTACTGATGGACTAGACTCTCTACACAGTAAAATTACTGATGGACTAGACTCTCTACACAGTAAAACTACTGATGGACTAGTGACTAGACTCTCTACACAGTAAAACTACTGATGGACTAGACTCTCTACACAGTAAAATTACTGATGGACTAGACTCTCTACACAGTAAAACTACTGATGGATTAGACTCTCTACACAGTAAAACTACTGATGGACTAGACTCTCCACACAGTAAAACAACTGATGGACTAGCTACTAGACTCTCCACACAGTAAAACTACTGATGGACTAGACTCTCCACACAGTAAAACTACTGATGGACTAGTCACTAGACTCTCTACACAATAAAACTACTGATGGACTAGACTCTCCACACAGTAAAACTACTAATGGACTAGACTCTCTACACAGTAAAACTACTGATGGACTAGACTCTCCACACAGTAAAACTACTAATGGACTAGACTCTCTACACAGTAAAACTACTGATGGACTAGACTCTCCACACAGTAAAACTACTAATGGACTAGACGCTCACCACGGTAAAACTACTGATGGACTAGACTCTCCACACAGTAAAACTACTAATGGACTAGACTCTCTACAGAGTAAAACTACTGATGGACTAGACTCTTCACACAGTAAAACTACTGATGGACGAGACTCTCTACACAGTAAAACTACTGATGGACTAGACTCTCTACACAGTAAAACTACTGATGGACTAGACTCTACAGAGTAAAACTACTGATGGACTAGTGACTAGACTCTCTACACAGTAAAACTACTGATGGACTAGACTCTCTACACAGTAAAACTACTGATGGACTAGACTCTCCACACAGTAAAACAACTGATGGACTAGCTACTAGACTCTCCACACAGTAAAACTACTGATGGACTAAGACTCTCCACACAGTAAAACTACTAATGGACTAGACTCTCTACAGAGTAAAACTACTGATGGACTAGAATCTCCACACAGTAAAACTACTGATGGACGAGACTCTCTACACAGTAAAACTACTGATGGACTAGACTCTCTACACAGTAAAACTACTGATGGACTAGACTATCTACACAGTAAAACTACTGATGGACTAGACTCTCTACAGAGTAAAACTACTGATGGACTAGTGACTAGACTCTCTACACAGTAAAACTACTGATGGACTAGACTCTCTACACAGTAAAACTACTGATGGACTAGACTCTCTACACAGTAAAACTACTGATGGACTAGACTCTCCACACAGTAAAACAACTGATGGACTAGCTACTAGACTCTCCACACAGTAAAACTACTGATGGACTAGACTCTACACAGTAAAACTACTGATGGACTAGACTCTCTACACAGTAAAACTACTGATGGACTAGACTCTACACAGTAAAACTACTGATGGACTAGACTCTCTACACAGGAAAACTACTAATGGACTAGACTCTCTACACAGTAAAACTACTGATGGACTAGACTCTCCACACAGTAAAACTACTGATGGACTAGACTCTCCCCACAGTAAAACAACTGATGGACAAGTCACAAGACTCTCTACACAGTAAAACTACTAATGGACAAGACTCTCTACACAGAAAAACTACTGATGGACTAGCTACTAGACTCTCCACACAGTAAAACGACTGATGGACTAGACTCTACACAGTAAAACTACTGATGGACTAGACTCTCTACACAGTAAAACTACTGATGGACTAGACTCTCTACACAGTAAAACTACTGATGGACTAGACTCTCTACACAGTAAAACTACTGATGGACTAGACTCTACACAGTAAAACTACTGATGGACTAGACTCTCTAAACAGTAAAACTACTAATGGACTAGACTCTCTACACAGTAAAACTACTGATGGACTAGACTCTCCACACAGTAAAACTACTGATGGACTAGACTCTCCCCACAGTAAAACAACTGATGGACAAGTCACAAGACTCTCTACACAGTAAAACTACTAATGGACAAGACTCTCTACACAGTAAAACTACTGATGGACTAGCTACTAGACTCTTGACACAGTAAAACTACTCATGGACTAGACTCTCCACACAGTAAAACTATTTATGGACTAGACTACACAGTAAAACTACTGATGGACTAGACTCTCTACACAGTAAAACTACTAATGGACTAGACTCTCTACACAGTAAAACTACTGATGGACTAGACTCTCTACACAGTAAAACTACTGATGGACTAGACTCTCTACACAGTAAAACTACTAATGGACTAGACTCTCTACACAGTAAAACTACTGATAGACTAGCTACTAGACTCTCTACACAGTAAAACTACTGATGGACTCTCTACAAAGTAAAATCTGTTTTTACTTCGTCATTATGGGGTATTGTGTGTGTAGATTAATGAGGGGAAAAACAATTGTGGAAAAACTAAAGGGGTCTGAATACTTTCCGAACACACTGAATGTCTCTGGATGGAGAGATCCCAGTCATTCAACCGCAGCATATCTATTAATTGGTCTATTTACATCTCAAACAGGCTGAGTTTTTCATCCTTTGTTCCCTTGAATGAATATAATTAATTGACACACAAACGTAGCAGAAGCTGATAAAAAGAGGAAAAAACAAACTCATGGACGAGACTCTCTACACAGGAAAACTACTGATGGACTAGACTCTCTACACAGTAAAACAACTGATGGACTAGACTCTCTACACAGTAAAACAACTGATGGACTAGACTCTCTACACAGTAAAACTACTGATGGACTAGACTCTACACAGTAAAACTACTGATGGACTAGACTCTCTACACAGTAAAACTACTGATGGACTAGACTCTCTACACAGTAAAACTACTAATGGACTAGACTCTCTACACAGTAAAACTACTGATAGACTAGCTACTAGACTCTCTACACAGTAAAACTACTGATGGACTCTCTACAAAGTAAAATCTGTTTTTACTTCGTCATTATGGGGTATTGTGTGTGTAGATTAATGAGGGGGGAAAAACAATTGTGGAAAAACTAAAGGGGTCTGAATACTTTCCGAACACACTGAATGTCTCTGGATGGAGAGATCCCAGTCATTCAACCGCAGCATATCTATTAATTGGTCTATTTACATCTCAAACAGGCTGAGTTTTTCATCCTTTGTTCCCTTGAATGAATATAATTAATTGACACACAAACGTAGCAGAAGCTGATAAACAAGAGGAAAAACAAACTCATGGACGAGACTCTCTACACAGGAAAACTACTGATGGACTAGACTCTCTACACAGTAAAACTACTGATGGACTAGACTCTCTACACAGTAAAACAACTGATGGACTAGACTCTCTACACAGTAAAACTACTGATGGACTAGACTCTACACAGTAAAACTACTGATGGACTAGACTCTCTACACAGTAAAACTACTGATGGACTAGACTCTCTACACAGTAAAACTACTAATGGACTAGACTCTCTACACAGTAAAACTACTGATAGACTAGCTACTAGACTCTCTACACAGTAAAACTACTGATGGACTCTCTACAAAGTAAAATCTGTTTTTACTTCGTCATTATGGGGTATTGTGTGTGTAGATTAATGAGGGGGGAAAAACAATTGTGGAAAAACTAAAGGGGTCTGAATACTTTCCGAACACACTGAATGTCTCTGGATGGAGAGATCCCAGTCATTCAACCGCAGCATATCTATTAATTGGTCTATTTACATCTCAAACAGGCTGAGTTTTTCATCCTTTGTTCCCTTGAATGAATATAATTAATTGACACACAAACGTAGCAGAAGCTGATAAACAAGAGGAAAAACAAACTCATGGACGAGACTCTCTACACAGGAAAACTACTGATGGACTAGACTCTCTACACAGTAAAACTACTGATGGACTAGACTCTCTACACAGGAAAACTACTGATGGACGAGACTCTCTACACAGGAAAACTACTGATGGACTAGACTCGCTACACAGTAAAACTACTGATGGACTAGACTCTCTACACAGTAAAACTACTGATGGACTAGACTCTCTACACAGGAAAACTACTGATGGACTAGACTCTCTACACAGTAAAACTACTGATGGACTAGACTCTCCACACTGGAAAACTACTGATGGACTAGACTCGCTACACAGGAAAACTACTGATGGACTAGACTCTCTACACAGTAAAACTACTGATGGACTAGACTCTCTACACAGTAAAACTACTGATGGACTAGCTAATAGACTCTCTACACAGGAAAACTACTGATGGACTAGACTCTACACAGGAAAACTACTGATGGACTAGACTCGCTACACAGTAAAACTACTGATGGACTAGCTACTAGACTCTCTACACAGGAAAACTACTGATGGACAAGACTCGCTACACAGTAAAACTACTGATGGACTAGACTCGCTACACAGTAAAACTACTGATGGACTAGACTCTCTACACAGGAAAACTACTGATGGACTAGACTCTCTACACAGTAAAACTACTGATGGACTAGACTCTCTACACAGGAAAACTACTGATGGACGAGACTCTCTACACAGGAAAACTACTGATGGACTAGACTCGCTACACAGTAAAACTACTGATGGACTAGACTCTCTACACAGTAAAACTACTGATGGACTAGACTCTCTACACAGGAAAACTACTGATGGACTAGACTCTCTACACAGTAAAACTACTGATGGACTAGACTCTCCACACTGGAAAACTACTGATGGACTAGACTCGCTACACAGGAAAACTACTGATGGACTAGACTCTCTACACAGTAAAACTACTGATGGACTAGACTCTCTACACAGTAAAACTACTGATGGACTAGACTCTCTACACAGTAAAACAACTGATGGACTAGACTCTCTACACAGTAAAACTACTGATGGACTAGACTCTACACAGTAAAACTACTGATGGACTAGACTCTCTACACAGTAAAACTACTGATGGACTAGACTCTCTACACAGTAAAACTACTAATGGACTAGACTCTCTACACAGTAAAACTACTGATAGACTAGCTACTAGACTCTCTACACAGTAAAACTACTGATGGACTCTCTACAAAGTAAAATCTGTTTTTACTTCGTCATTATGGGGTATTGTGTGTGTAGATTAATGAGGGGGGAAAAACAATTGTGGAAAAACTAAAGGGTCTGAATACTTTCCGAACACACTGAATGTCTCTGGATGGAGAGATCCCAGTCATTCAACCGCAGCATATCTATTAATTGGTCTATTTACATCTCAAACAGGCTGGAGTTTTTCATCCTTTGTTCCCTTGAATGAATATAATTAATTGACACACAAACGTAGCAGAAGCTGATAAACAAGAGGAAAAACAAACTCATGGGCAGAGACTCTCTACACAGGAAAACTACTGATGGACTAGACTCTCTACACAGTAAAACTACTGATGGACTAGACTCTCTACACAGGAAAACTACTGATGGATCTAGACTCTCTACACAGGAAAACTACTGATGGACTAGACTCGCTACACAGTAAAACTACTGATGGACTAGACTCTCTACACAGTAAAACTACTGATGGACTAGACTCTCTACACAGGAAAACTACTGATGGACTAGACTCTCTACACAGTAAAACTACTGATGGACTAGACTCTCCACACTGGAAAACTACTGATGGACTAGACTCGCTACACAGGAAAACTACTGATGGACTAGACTCTCTACACAGTAAAACTACTGATGGACTAGACTCTCTACACAGTAAAACTACTGGATGGACTAGCTAATAGACTCTCTACACAGGAAAACTACTGATGGACTAGACTCTACACAGGAAAACTACTGATGGACTAGACTCGCTACACAGTAAAACTACTGATGGACTAGCTACTAGACTCTCTACACAGGAAAACTACTGATGGACTAGACTCGCTACACAGTAAAACTACTGATGGACTAGACTCGCTACACAGTAAAACTACTGATGGACTAGACTCTCTACACAGGAAAACTACTGATGGACTAGACTCTCTACACAGTAAAACTACTGATGGACTAGACTCTCTACACAGGAAAACTACTGATGGACGAGACTCTCTACACAGGAAAACTACTGATGGACTAGACTCGCTACACAGTAAAACTACTGATGGACTAGACTCTCTACACAGTAAAACTACTGATGGACTAGACTCTCTACACAGGAAAACTACTGATGGACTAGACTCTCTACACAGTAAAACTACTGATGGACTAGACTCTCCACACTGGAAAACTACTGATGGACTAGACTCGCTACACAGGAAAACTACTGATGGACTAGACTCTCTACACAGTAAAACTACTGATGGACTAGACTCTCTACACAGTAAAACTACTGATGGACTAGCTAATAGACTCTCTACACAGGAAAACTACTGATGGACTAGACTCTACACAGGAAAACTACTGATGGACTAGACTCGCTACACAGTAAAACTACTGATGGACTAGCTACTAGACTCTCTACACAGGAAAACTACTGATGGACTAGACTAAGCTACACAGTAAAACTACTGATGGACTAGACTCGCTACACAGTAAAACTACTGATGGACTAGACTCTCCACACAGTAAAACTACTGATGGACTAGACTCTCTACACAGGAAAACTACTGATGGACTAGACTCGCTACACAGTAAAACTACTGATGGACTAGACTCTCAACACAGTAAAACTACTGATGGACTAGACTCTCCACACAGTAAAACTACTGATGGACTAGTCACTAGACTCTCTACACAGTAAAACTACTGATGGACTAGACTCTCCACACAGTAAAACTACTGATGGACTAGACTCTCTACACAGTAAACCTACTGATGGACTAGACTCTCTACACAGTAAAACTACTGATGGACTAGTCACTAGACTCTCTACACAGTAAAACTACTGATGGACTAGACTCTACACAGTAAAACTACTTATGGACTAGACTCTCTACACAGTAAAACTACTGATGGACTAGACTCTCCACACAGTAAAACTACTGATGGACTAGACTCTCTACAAAGGAAAACTACTGATGGACTAGACTTTCTACACAGTAAAACTACTTATGGACTAGACTCTCTACACAGTAAAACTACTGATGGACAAGCTACTAGACTCTCTACACAGTAAAACTACTGATGGACTAGACTCTCTACACAGTAAAACTACTGATGGACTAGACTCTCTACACAGTAAAACTACTGATGGACTAGACTCGCTACACAGTAAAACTACTGATGGACTAGACTCGCTACACAGTAAAACCACTGATGGACTAGTCACTAGACTCTCTACACAGTAAAACTACTGATGGACTAGACTCTACACAGTAAAACTACTTATGGACTAGACTCCCTACACAGTAAAACTACTGATGGACTAGACTCTACACACAGTAAAACTACTGATGGACTAGACTCTACACAGTAAAACTACTTATGGACTAGACTCTCTACACAGTGAAACTACTGATGGACTAGACTCTCTACACAGTAAAACTACTGATGGACTAGACTCTCTACACAGTAAAACTACTGATGGACTAGTCACTAGACTCTCTACACAGTAAAACTACTGATGGACTAGTCACTAGACTCTCTACACAGTAAAACTACTGATGGACTAGACTCTCTACACAGTAAAACTACTGATGGACTAGCTGCTAGACTCTCTACACAGTAAAACTACTGATGGACTAGACTCTCTACACAGTAAAACTACTGATGGACTAGACTCTCCACACAGTAAAACTACTGATGGACTAGACTCTCTACACAGTAAAACTACTGATGGACTAGACTCTCTACACAGTAAAACTACTGATGGACTAGTCACTAGACTCTCTACACAGTAAAACTACTGATGGACTAGACTCTCTACACAGGAAAACTATTGATGGACTAGACTCTCTACACAGGAAAACTACTGATGGACTAGACTCTCTACACAGTAAAACTACTGATGGACTAGACTCTCTACACAGTAAAACTACTGATGGACTATACTCTCTACACAGTAAAACTACTGATGGACTAGACTCGCTACACAGTAAAACTACTGATGGACTAGTCTCGCTACACAGTAAAACCACTGATGGACTAGTCACTAGACTCTCTACACAGTAAAACTACTGATGGACTAGACTCTACACAGTAAAACTACTTATGGACTAGACTCCCTACACAGTAAAACTACTGATGGACTAGACTCTACACACAGTAAAACTACTGATGGACTAGACTCTACACAGTAAAACTACTTATGGACTAGACTCTCTACACAGTAAAACTACTGATGGACTAGACTCTCTACACAGTAAAACTACTGATGGACTAGACTCTCTACACAGTAAAACTACTGATGGACTAGTCACTAGACTCTCTACACAGTAAAACTACTGATGGACTAGTCACTAGACTCTCTACACAGTCAAACTACTGATGAACTAGACTCTACACAGTAAAACTACTTATGGACTAGACTCTCTACACAGTAAAACTACTGATGGACTAGACTCTCCACACAGTAAAACTACTGATGGACTAGACTCTACACAGTAAAACTACTTATGGACTAGACTCTCTACACAGTGGTCCGGGATACTGTTTATATTGAGTTCTGTTGGTTTAAATGGACTAAACAGGATGGTTTATATTGAGTTCTGTTGGTTTAAATCCCAACCAGGATACTGTTTATATTGAGTTATTTTGGTTTAAAACCCAAACAGGATACTGCTTATATTGAGTTATTTTGGTTTAAAACCCAACCGGGATACTGTTTATATTGAGTTCTGTTGGTTTAAAACCCAACTGGTATACTGTTTGAGTTCTGTTCTTTGAGGTAGGTATATAGCGCTTTGCCACAAAACATGATTATCTCTCCAAAAAAAAAAAAATTGTCTCTCAAACAAAATCATGTCAGTTTTTATCATGGTGAGATTAATCCTGTCAGTCTTTTCACGAGCCCATCTCAGGGTCAGATTAATCCTGTCAGTCTTTTCACTAGCCCATATCATGGTGAGATTAATCCTGTCAGTCTTTTCACGAGCCCATCTCAGGGTCAGATTAATCCTGTCAGTCTTTTCACTAGCCCATATCAGGGTCAGATTAATCCTGTCAGTCTTTTCACTAGCCCATCTCAGGGTCAGATTAATCCTGTCAGTCTTTTCACTAGCCCATATCAGGGTCAGATTAATCCTGTCAGTCTTTTCACTAGCCCATATCAGGGTCAGATTAATCCTGTCAGTCTTTTCACTAGCCCATCTCAGGGTCAGATTAATCCTGTCAGTCTTTTCACTAGCCCATCTCAGGGTCAGATTAATCCTGTCAGTCTTTTCACTAGCCCATATCAGGGTCAGATTAATCCTGTCAGTCTTTTCACTAGCCCATCTCAGGGTCAGATTAATCCTGTCAGTCTTTTTACTAGCCCATATCAGGGTCAGATTAATCCTGTCAGTCTTTTCACTAGCCCATATCAGGGTCAGATTAATCCTGTCAGTCTTTTTACTAGCCCATATCAGGGTCAGATTAATCCTGTCAGTCTTTTCACTAGCCCATATCAGGGTCAGATTAATCCTGTCAGTCTTTTCACTAGCCCATATCAGGGTCAGATTAATCCTGTCAGTCTTTTCACTAGCCCATATCAGGGTCAGATTAATCCTGTCAGTCTTTTCACTAGCCCATATCAGGGTCAGATTAATCCTGTCAGTCTTTTCACTAGCCCATCTCAGGGTCAGATTAATCCTGTCAGTCTTTCACTAGCCCATCTCAGGGTCAGATTAATCCTGTCAGTCTTTTCACTAGCCCATATCAGGGTCAGATTAATCCTGTCAGTCTTTTCACTAGCCCATCTCAGGGTCAGATTAATCCTGTCAGTCTTTTCACTAGCCCATATCAGGGTCAGATTAATCCTGTCAGTCTTTTCACTAGCCCATCTCAGGGTCAGATTAATCCTGTCAGTCTTTTCACTAGCCCATATCAGGGTCAGATTAATCCTGTTAGTCTTTCACTAGCCCATATCAGGGTCAGATTAATCCTGTCAGTCTTTTCACTAGCCCATATCAGGTCAGATTAATCCTGTCAGTCTTTTCACTAGCCCATATCAGGTCAGATTAATCCTGTCAGTCTTTTCACTAGCCCATATCAGGGTCAGATTAATCCTGTCAGTCTTTTCACTAGCCCATCTCAGGGTCAGATTAATCCTGTCAGTCTTTTTACTAGCCCATATCAGGGTCAGATTAATCCTGTCAGTCTTTTCACTAGCCCATATCAGGGTCAGATTAATCCTGACAGTCTTTTTCACTAGCCAATGTCATGGTCAGATGAAACAAAAATAGCTCTCTTTCACAAGATGTTTTTAATTAATTAATGTCAATTTATTTCTGAAAATAGATATATATGGCGTTTTGGAATGAAACTCTTCACTTGTTGCAGCCAGACTATCACATTTAAATATCAATAGACTACAGCACAATATCTGTCCACCATTACCCTTGTTGTTCCTCCGCTGTTCAGATGATTAACCTGTAGTCTGTCAGGTGCATGGTGTCGCAACGCGTTGTTCAGCCTTCAAACATCCAGCATTGCTCTCTGTACAGATAAATATAGTCGTATTGTAACAACATCCTAAACATGAGCATGGTTTTACAGATCGACTGTCAGTATGACATGACATGGTGAGTTATAAGGATTTATTAACCTGTTGAATTATTACCTGAGCTGCCCTTTGGCTCTTGCAGTAGCAGGAGCAGCTTTGTTTAGTCTGTTTTCAATGTTTTCAATACATTCAGACAGGCTTTGTTTAGTCTGTTTTCAATGTTTTCAATACATTCAGACAGGCTTTGTTTAGTCTGTTTTCAATGTTTTCAATACATTCAGACAGGCTTTATTTAGTCTGTTTTCAATGTTTTCAATACATTCAGACAGGCTTTATTTAGTCTGTTTTCAATGTTTTCAATACATTCAGACAGGCTTTGTTTAGTCTGTTTTCAATGTTTTCAATACATTCAGACAGGCTTTATTTAGTCTGTTTTCAATGTTTTCAATACATTCAGACAGGCTTTGTTTAGTCTGTTTTCAATGTTTTCAATACATTCCAGACAGGCTTTGTTTAGTCTGTTTTCAATGTTTTCCAATACATTCATACAGGCTTTGTTTAGTCTGTTTTCAATGTTTTCAAAACATTCAGACAGAGCTTTGTTTAGTCTGTTTTCAATGTTTTCAATACATTCAGACAGAGCTTTGTTTAGTCTGTTTTCAATATGTTTTCAATACATTCAGACAGGCTTTATTTAGTCTGTTTTCAATGTTTTCAATACATTCAGACAGGCTTTGTTTAGTCTGTTTTCAATATGTTTTCAATACATTCAGACAGGCTTTATTTAGTCTGTTGTCAATGTTTTCAATACATTCATACAGAGCTTTGTTTAGTCTGTTTTCAATGTTTTCAAAACATTCAGACAGGCTTTGTTTAGTCTGTTTTCAATGTTTTCAATACATTCAGACAGGCTTTGTTTAGTCTGTTTTCAATATGTTTTCAATACATTCAGACAGGCTTTATTTAGTCTGTTTTCAATGTTTTCAATACATTCAGACAGGCTTTGTTTAGTCTGTTTTCAATATGTTTTCAATACATTCAGACAGGCTTTATTTAGTCTGTTGTCAATGTTTTCAATACATTCAGACAGGCTTTATTTAGTCTGTTTTCAATATGTTTTCAATACATTCCAGACAGGCTTTCTTCCAAACACGTCAGTATATGAGCTGAGTGTCTGTGAGGCACAGCTGTGTTATCCCTGATCCTCTGCTAATCATCCTCTAACACACCGTCTCCATGGTGATGATGAGCCCAATCACTCCTCCACACCACTTTAGAGGGGTGACTGTGATTGGTTGACAAGGTATTTGGTGTTTGTGTCACAGCAAACACAACAACAACAGGATGCTCATTCTGACAAGGGTGTGTCTATACCTACAGTATATCATGAGGATAATGAACTCGTAAACCGGGTTAGATTAAATAACCTCAGGACCATACCAGAATCCTGAACTAGTCTGATATAACATCACCTATGATTTATATGATGATTGATTGGTTGATTGACCTACCAATAGGTTAGAGAGAGCGAGATCCCCAAAAATAGAGCCTGTACCAGAGTCTGAGTCTGTTTAAAGCAGGAGTCATACAGAGCAACATGACCAAAAAGACACACAGCGACACTGTTGCTACCCAGCCAGTCTGCCAGGCGACTGGTTGATCCCCTATATTATGTTCATTCATATGGTATTTGACCTAAATACCATTCATATTATGTGGTAGTAACCTAAATACCATTCATATTGTGTGGTAGTAACCTAAATACCATTCATATTATGTGGTAGTAACCTAAATACCATTCATATTGTGTGGTAGTAACCTAAATACCATTCATATTGTGTGGTAGTAACCTAAATACCATTCATATTGTGTGGTAGTGACCTAAATACCATTCATATTGTGTGGTAGTAACCTAAATACCATTCATATTGTGTGGTAGTAACCTAAATACCATTCACATTGTGTGGTAGTAACCTAAATACCATTCATATTGTGTGGTAGTAACCTAAATACCATTCATATTGTGTGGTAGTAACCTCAAATTAAAATCAATTTTTTTCACATACACGTGTTTAGCAGATGTTATTGTGGGTGTAGCGAAATGCTTGTAACCTAAATACCATTCTTTGACTCAGGCATTGGAATTTCACATAGGTCTAACCCACTATCTTAAGAATACATTATCGACCCTTTCTTATTCCCCATGGAATCCCCTCTTCAGGAGTAAACCTCTGCTTTCATAAAGCATATCATTTTACTCTTCAGGGTAAACCTCTGCTTTCATAAAGCATATCATTTCAGGAGTAAACCTCTGCTTTCATAAAGCATATCATTTCAGGAGAGTAAACCTCTGCTTTCATAAAGCATATCATTTTACTCTTCAGGGTAAACCTCTGCTTTCATAAAGCATATCATTTCAGGGTAAACCTCTGCTTTCATAAAGCATATCATTTCAGGAGTAAACCTCTGCTTTCATAAAGCATATCATTTCAGGAGTAAACCTCTGCTATGATAAAGCATATCATTTCAGGGTAAACCTCTGCTTTCATAAAACATATCATTTCAGGAGTAAACCTCTGCTATGATAAAGCATATCATTTCAGGAGTAAACCTCTGCTTTCATAAAGCATATCATTTCAGGAGTAAACCTCTGCTTTCATAAAGCATATCATTTCAGGAGTAAACCTCTGCTTTCATAAAGCATATCATTTCAGGAGTAAACCTCTGCTATGATAAAGCATATCATTTCAGGGTAAACCTCTGCTTTCATAAAACATATCATTTCAGGAGTAAACCTCTGCTATGATAAAGCATATAATTTCAGGAGTAAACCTCTGCTTTCATAAAGCATATCATTTCAGGAGTAAACCTCTGCTTTCATAAAGCATATCATTTCAGGGTAAACCTCTGCTTTCATAAAGCATATCATTTTTCAGAATAAACCTCTGCTTTCATAAAGCATATCATTTCAGGGTAAACCTCTGCTATGATAAAGCATACCATTTCAGGGTAAACCTCTGCTTTCATAAAGCATATCATTTCAGGGTAAACCTCTGCTTTCATAAAAGCACATATCATTTCAGGAGTAAACCTCTGCTATGATAAAGCATATCATTTCAGGGTAAACCTCTGCTTTCATAAAACATATCATTTCAGGGTAAACCTCTGCTATGATAAAGCATATCATTTCAGGGTAAACCTCTGCTTTCATAAAGCATATCATTTCAGGAGTAAACCTCTGCTTTCATAAAGCATATCATTTCAGGAGTAAACCTCTGCTTTCATAAAGCATATCATTTCAGGAGTAAACCTCTGCTATGATAAAGCATATCATTTCAGGAGTAAACCTCTGCTTTCATAAAGCATATCATTTCAGGGTAAACCTCTGCTTTCATAAAGCATATCATTTCAGGAGTAAACCTCTGCTTTCATAAAGCATATCATTTTCAGGAGTAAACCTCTGCTTTCATAAAGCATATCATTTCAGGAGTAAACCTCTGCTTTCATAAAGCATATCATTTCAGGAGTAAACCTCTGCTATGATAAAGCATATCATTTCAGGGTAAACCTCTGCTTTCATAAAGCATATCATTTCAGGAGTAAACCTCTGCTTTCATAAAGCATATCATTTCAGGAGTAAACCTCTGCTATGATAAAGCATATCATTTCAGGGTAAACCTCTGCTATGATAAAGCATATCATTTCAGGGTAAACCTCTGCTTTCATAAAGCATATCATTTCAGGAGTAAACCTCTGCTATGATAAAGCATATCATTTCAGGGTAAACCTCTGCTTTCATAAAGCATATCATTTCAGGAGTAAACCTCTGCTTTCATAAAGCATATCATTTCAGGAGTAAACCTCTGCTTTCATAAAGCATATCATTTCAGGAGTAAACCTCTGCTTTCATAAAGCATATCATTTCAGGAGTAAACCTCTGCTTTCATAAAGCATATCATTTCAGGAGTAAACCTCTGCTATGATAAAGCATATCATTTCAGGGTAAACCTCTGCTATGATAAAGCATATCATTTCAGGGTAAACCTCTGCTTTCATAAAGCATATCATTTCAGGGTAAACCTCTGCTATGATAAAGCATATCATTTCAGGGTAAACCTCTGCTTTCATAAAGCATATCATTTCAGGGTAAACCTCTGCTTTCATAAAGCATATCATTTCAGGAGTAAACCTCTGCTTTCATAAAGCATATCATTTCAGGAGTAAACCTCTGCTTTCATAAAGCATATCATTTCAGGGTAAACCTCTGCTATGATAAAGCATATCATTTCAGGGTAAACCTCTGCTATGATAAAGCATATCATTTCAGGAGTAAACCTCTGCTTTCATAAAGCATATCATTTCAGGGTAAACCTCTGCTATGATAAAGCATATCATTTCAGGAGTAAACCTCTGCTTTCATAAAGCATATCATTTCAGGGTAAACCTCTGCTTTCATAAAGCATATCATTTCAGGGTAAACCTCTGCTTTCATAAAGCATATCATTTCAGGGTAAACCTCTGCTATGATAAAGCATATCAATTCAGGGTAAACCTCTGCTATCATTGGCCACGTTTACATGCGCACCAATATCCCATTTACAATAGTATTGGGTTATTGTTGTATTCTATTTTGAGTTTACACATATCCCGTTTACAATAGTATTGGGATATTGTTGTATTCTATTTTGAGTTTACACATATCCCGTTTACAATAGTATTGGGATATTGTTGTATTCTATTTTTGAGTTTACACATATCCAGTTTACAATAGTATTGGGATATTGTTGAATTCTATTTTTGAGTTTACACATATCCTGTTTACAATAGTATTGGGATATTGTTGTATTCTATTTTTGAGTTTACACATATCCAGTTTACAATAGTATTGGGATATTGTTGTATTCTATTTTGAGTTTACACATATCCCGTTTACAATAGCCCAAAAAAGCTTCATCCCGGTTATGAGAAACCCTGATAAGATGCCTGGGATATGGTGATCCTAGACAGGTTACTGTGGCATGTCAACATCTGATCCCCTTTACTGTCTGCGCAGGCTCACTTTCGCATATCATGTTGTGTGATGAAGTTTTCATCTGATTGTCCAACAAATCACTTCAAAAAGTAGGCTACTACGCATTTCGATACATCATAATAATTCCACAATCATTTATTTTGATGATACCCCATACGGGACCGTATAGCCTACTGGCTACTTTCACCCCTAATTTAGACCGGTTTCTGTTTATAATTTCGGACATTTGGTAGGCCATTTGTTTGTCAACTATATAGTTAGACACATGCAGCTTCTCTTCTGTCATAATTTGTTGCCCTATGAGACTACATAAAGTATAGTGCCCACCAGAATAATGTCTTACATCGCTCGAATGAATGCATTAGTAATCTAGTTAACACCGGGAAGTTGTCTGTTTCCTTTAGGACAGGTAGAAACGCATTAACTCCAAAACAGTGGAAAGATTGGTCCTGTTCAAAATGTCCAAATGTCATCAGTTTGACTGGTTTTAAGTAAATGAAATGCTAAAGAAAACGATGAAACCCCTTTCTGATGGGACAGTTGGTCTTGGGTATTTGATGTGGTTGAACTACTGTTGGATTGCATAACAGTGTCAAAGACAATACATTACATTGCATTCGCATTTTCTCAAGAGATGCTGAAAGAAAGAAATATTTCTGAGACAAAATAACATTTGTTCTATAATTTTACTGCAAAGAAAATCATAATTTTGCAGGAGTTAACATTATATTACGTTACATTTGAGAGGTTATAGACCTACAGCCAGTGTCCATATTCAGTTACTATTCCATTTTAATCCATATGAAGTTAAATGAGGAATAGTCTGTTTATTCATGGAAACAGGGATACTTCGTGAGCAGGATATCAAAAGGTCCATGTAAACAGTTTATCCCGAAGTAAGACCTTAAGGATATGAGCTACTATCCAGAATACTGTCATGTAAACGTGGTCATTGCTAGATGGTGATTTAGCACATCATTTTATACACCAAAGATGGATTGATAATAAACTAAAAGCATAACTGTTGATGAACTAATATAATATAGCCTGTAGCCAGCTGTTTCTTAAATGTCATTTTAAGTAAGTGAAGTCACTGAACTTGTCTTACCGTAGTTAGATTGTTTCCACAGAAAAAAAGATATGTTCGCCAAAGTTCCTAAAACGGTTCCGTATGTCGAAACATTCACGTTTTATTGAAATCCAATGTCCACAGTTGAACCATGTTCCGAAA